>CM034155.1:126573325-126703325 GCA_019776745.2 Taxus chinensis | reverse complement strand
GCATGATATTTCCTTCTCAAGACATTGTCTAATCATAATGACCTGCTGCTTCATATCTTGAAGGAAATATGGCCCAAGAAAAACCATGTCATCTAATATGTCATAACTCAATGGTTTCCTGCAAGGTCACCATACAAGGCATAATAAGGAGCCATACCAATGGAGCTATGAAAAATATTGTTATAGGAAAACTCAACGAGATAAAAATAATCCTCCCACTTATTTTGTTGATCTATCACATACATCTAAATCACATCCTCTAACACCTGATTAACTCTCTCGGTCTTCCCATTTACCTCTGGGTGATAAGTTGAACTAAAATTGATATGAGTTCTCAGAGCGGCCTGAAAAATAAGTGTGGAAATATAAAGTATAAATAATATCCCAGTCATTAATGATAGTCTTTGAAATCCCATACAGCCTCACAATATATTTAAGAAATACACTGGAAATGGAGACTACATTGTAAGTGTCAATGTTTGGTGAAAAATGAGCAACCTTGGTCAACTTGTCCACTATGACCATGATAGCTTCATGATGATATGATGACATGGGAAGACCAACAATGAAATCCATAGATATGACATTCCATTTCCACTCGAGAATATCACGGGGATACAAAATTCCTATGGGATGAGAATGTTCGGCCTTGACCATTTGACACTCAAGGCAATGAGCTACAAAGTATACTATATCCCGACATACTCCTGGCCAATAGTAAAATTCCCTAAGATCAATGTGCATGTTATTTACTCTAAGATGGGCTACATATGGGGCTCGATGAACCTCAGAAAGAATAAAACTGCGAGGAAGGTACTAAAGTATCATGCCTCAAAGATCTAATTGTAGAGTCATAGTGACAACTATATTTCATTTTCTACTCAAGGCATCTACGACGACATTATCCTTTCCCTTAATATATTGAATATTCATGTCATACCTACACAATAAATCCATACAATTCCGTTGACAGGTGTTGAGGTTTGACTGTGAAAAGATGTGTTGTAAGCTCTGATGATCTGTCCTCAAGACAAATGTCCTACCCAGAAGAAAATTTCTCCAACGAACTAGGGCACAAACCACTGCCTTAAGATCAAGGTCATGGGTAGGGTAGTTAATATCATAGTCTTTGAGCTTACATGTCTCAAATGCAATGACACACCACTCTTGCATGTGTAATTCCCCAAGTCCCTCAAAGGAAGCATCGATACAAACTAAAAAACTCTCCAGTAAGATCATGAACTACTAAAATAGGTGTTATCATCAAAATCTCCTTAAGTAACTAAAAAAACTAATCACATTTCTTTGACCAAAAAAATTTCTTCCCTTTGCACTAAAGAGAAGTGATAAGATGAGAAATCCTAGAGAAATCATGTATGAACTTGTGGTAATATCCTTCTTATCCCATAAAAGTCCTCACCTCTGTCGCTGAAGTTGGTGTTATTTAATCGAGAATAACACGTATCTTTTAGGGATCTATCAAGATACCCTCACTAAAAATGATGTTTCCTAAGTAATGAATCTCAAACTAAAAGAAATTGAACTTCTATAGGTTCCCAAAAATAATTTGGTCTCTCAAAATTTATAACACTTGTCTCAAGTGTTCCTCATGTTCCTCCTCGAAACAAGAGTAAATCAATATGTCGTCAAGAAACACTAATCCAAAGAATTCCAAGAAAGTCCTGAAAAACCCCATTCATTTTTGGAGGTGACATGGAATGAGAGGGGAGGGAGCGAATCAACCCCCAATAAAATTTACTCACTTGTGCTTCAAATCCTAACCACACATTCTCATGCATAACACATCAAAGTAGATATTTTTCACAAATAAATTAAAACAATGCAGGGATCAAAATATCGACTCAAACAAACTTATATTGATTCTAAAAATCATATTGATGCACTTCAATTTGATATTCAAATCAGATTACAATATGTAGTGTCTTCAACAATGATCAACAAGATACAACCATTAGTTCTCGAGACAATCAAATATGTCTCATGAATACATATGAAGATATGGAACACTGAGAATGTATTCAATTCAATATCATATCTGAAAAAACCTTATAAACATGAAAATAACATCAACATACTATGAATATTGAAACCAAAATCAAGCATTCAAATTTTCCCTCCTTCTCCAACTCACTTTCAAAGAAACAACACCAAATTTGCACTTGCTCAAATTCTCTTCATGAAAAATCAACCAAAATCTGTCCTAGAATGAGATTCTAGGGGTTTTGGGATAGGTACAAAGGTTTTTTCTTTACATCAAAAGGGTTCTTCAAAAGAAGATAAAAGGGGGTTTCAAAAACTAGAAACAATAAGACCATATCTTTACTTTTATTGCCTCTTCAAGGCTCAAATTCAAACTCAAACATTTTACCTCCTTTTTTGAGACCCATGAATCATAGATACATTATAAATTCAAATCATAATAGCCACAAGTGACCCAATTAGTTGGAATAACTAAAACCCACATTACATATACAAAAAATGGCTCAAAACTCCATGGGCACAATGATAAAAATGTCCTTACTTCAAAACCATCCTTAGTCATGAACCATAAATCACCACACATGTTTAATTAAACTTTAAACATCATGCATGGTCTTAATTAATATCAACCAATAAAATTATTTCGTTTAATGGGCCCAGTGCTATTTGTATTTCTCAAAATTGTTGTTTCCTACACCCTTCAACACCCTAGAAACTTCATAATGCCACCAAATCACTTATATAAAACCAAAGCATTCCATGTGACCACTAAAAATAAATTTAAGAACCTATCAAAAAATTCTAAGAAATTTAGAAGTCATGAAACATACTTTACTTCAAACCACAAAAACATTTTCCTTCACGAGGTCAACCTACCAGAAACTCTATTTCCAAAGGTTAGCTCATAAAATGATTTCTACATACAGTAAATACATAAAAATTGATTCATTTGATGAAAAATTAATCCCTCTTCACATTTAAGGTGATAATAAGAACCAACCAAACCATATCATGCTTTAAGAAACATCAAACTTTCACCAAAACAAATGTTATCTTGAACTTCCAAAAAAATTCTTGCTCAAAGAATGACCTGAAAAACCTATTAAATGACCTCATTATGAGGAAAGAATTATATCAATGGAAATATTTTTGAATCTGATTTCGAACACAACTTGAATAATCTCAATAATCCACTTGTAGCTCAAGTTATGCTCAAATTACTGGACGCTACTATTTGGGACCCTAAAAGTACCCTTTGATCAATCAACCTATTTGGACCTCAAAAAACCATGAGCCTGCATGAACATGTCCTGAAACCCCCATGGAAATCAATAAAAACTCCCAATCATCATGCACCATCAATGTTTCATGCTACTCCTTTGGACAATCTTGTCCCAAAACCTTCTTCATCAGAAACTGCTATTTTTAGGTGAGGCCCACTCATGACCAAGACCTCAACCATGCATTTCTAGAAATATGACCTAGTCATCTCCAACATCCAATCATAAATTTTGATGAAACAATCAAAACTGGGTCACAACACTTCACAATTAGTCAACTACGGCTAGCTAGGGTTTAAATAGGGTTTTAAACCTCTTTTCCTTCTTAACATTCATTCGTAAAAATGTGATGATCAACTGAAATGATTATTTTTATGAAACATTCTAAAATAACCTTAGAAGAATGCTTTAAAGGAATAAGGTCCCACGAAAATCACATTATTCACGATGAGCATTTGAAGTTGCACTTTGAGCTGTAATTTGACTTGTTTTTCATCCCGTCTCACAAAATCAGTCATATCTGAAAAAATACTGTTGAGCAGACAATAGTGTCCTAAGGAGAAGACACACATAGGATTCATGCATGGGAAAAATGTGTACTGGAAGATGTTGAAGGATAGGGAAGGAAACACGTGCCAGGGTAAGCTGATTCGGGACTTAGCCATTTTCATGGATGCTGGCATTATTTTTGGAAGATAACGTGCGAAGCACACATTGGGATGGAGACTTGCATGACATGAAAATGTTATTTTAGGAGCAATCTGATAAGCGTCATGCACGAGTTCAAGATAATAATAGGATTACTTCTTCCAGTTAACTATAAGATGTCTATTATTAGTGCACTTACATGTGTGCATGTTATTGTAAAGGCGCATGGCTATTATCAGCATGTGACCTATTTTGGGAAGTGTGTAGGTGGTGAAGGGAAAGTCCCCACCCCTATAAATATGTAGTGAACTGTGTAGTTAGAGAGAGGCTGAATAGTGAATTATTGTAGAGTTATGTTGACTGGATCTGATACACACATAACTTATGGTGATGCTTTGTAATGTAAGAAGATTCTATGTATTATAGTGTTTAATATAATGGAGTATATTGGATGGATAATGGTGTTAAACATGACTATAATTGGTTCTTGTATGGTTAATCTCATTATAGTTATCATTTAATTTATGATTCTCTAAGATCTAGATCTGGTTATGCTCTATGGAATGTTTATGCTTATTTACGGTTCTTAATATGTTGTATCTTCATTACACTAACATTTGGCACAAGCAACTCTAAAGAGGGGCCTGGTACCTTTTCATGCTTCGAGTGAGCGCTCAGCTAAGGCTGGGTGATGTGCCAGTGCCTGGGTTTTTCTGGGTTTTATATAGTAGATTCTAGGCTGCATCATTGGTTCCATTGCAAGGACCTCTTTTTCAGCTGTTTTTAGGATGTTTCATGATGAATATGTACTAGTTGACCTTAGCAAGTGTTGAGGAGTGGATAAAGGATCTGGAAGAAGAGTACGCTGCGAAGGTTCACACACTAGATCTGAGTTTGACACATGCACAGCGTGGGTGGACCAGAATTTCTATGACTATCGATATGATATCTTCTTTTCTATTTTTTTGGTAGAGTTGTATCGAGTGGCTGGTTGCTTATGCATCTAAAAGGAATTCGAGGTATCACACGCTTGTCTAGAAATAGGAAGAATTTCAGGCCCTTTATGATGCTAATCTAATTTGGATGCGTGCTGTGGATACTTGGTTCCGTGGTGTTTTGAATAGTTATATTTTGGAGTACTCAATTTCCACTTATTCTTTCCCGGAGGTAGCTGAGTTCCAGTTTTTACGTTATCCAAGGGGAACTTATTTGCAAGGCATTCCATTAGTGATCAAAATCTTGATGGTAACCCTGAACTTGGAAGAAAAACTGATGGCTAGCTAAACCCCACCATGTGCAGGGGCAAGGAACAGGTTTGGTGAAATATGGGCAGAGCCTAACTACAGAGAGGTAGAGAGAAGAAAGGTGGCTTAAGTATAATGAGGTGCACGAGAGGTAGATAGATAATTAACATGATATTGCAGAGTGAAGATGGACATTAAGGAGAGAGATGGCTCGTGAAGGATTTGAAGCTCACTGCAGGAGGCGTGGAGCCAGAGCATCTGGAACTACCCCATTTGAGAAAGCATAATAGGGAACCCTCCTCGGCCTCACATGGGAGCACACCAGTAGAGACGGCCTTGGGCCGTTGCGGTGTGCATCTGAATCTACTTAGTAACCTAGCCCTTGTGCTTGGATTTCCAGTATCTAGTATAACCAATAGTTAGCAAGATAGTTTGGGGGCAGTAGAATATCAAGAGTAAGTTAGATAACAAGTACATCTATGGCAGGGAAAACATCTTCTTTGTTGTTTGGAGGTACCTTTTTCAGGTGCATCGTCAGCACAAAACTCAAGCACGTAGAATTTTAGACTCACTTCTAGGAGTAGTACCACTTTATAGACTGTAGGAGTCCAGTTTAGTACCACTGTTGGGACACAGGGTAGTACATGCACTGGTCTGATTCAAGCTACAAGTGGAGAATCAGGGGTTATAGATGGCTCTAGTTCTAGTGGATTTGGTGGTTCTGGAGGCAAAGGTAACACAGGAGGTTCTGGATCAAGTGGGCAGGGTCCACACCAACCCCAAAATATTTACATGGAGATGTCTCTTCATCTTCCAGAGTATAAGGGCATAGAAGATGTTGCTAAACATGTGCACATGTGTCAGATATTGTGGGCGTGTAAAAGGAGTTACGACTTCTGAGCACAAGGCAAGTTAGTTTGCAACTACATTGCAGGGACGCACATAGAGTTGGTATAGGAAGTTTGACTTTGATAGGACTTGTGTAGATTATGTAGCATTAAAGGATAATTTCCTTAAGGAGTTTCATATCCCTGAGTTTGAGCAGAAGAGTATAAAGTGACTCAAGGATATTAAGTAGGGCACTAGTGAGAGCGTTCAAGAATATGATGCTCATTTTAAGACATTTTTGTCTAAACTTTCTTATGGTATTCATGCAAGTCAACATGCACAATGGTTCATTGGGGGCTTGATCACACCTTTTAGAGGGGTGTTATCACATAAGACTTATATGGACCCATGCGAAGCACTTGAAGCAGCTTTGCATGTTGAGGCAGTCGGGAGTATAGACACTGGAGTGAGCCCATTCTTGGAGGCATAGATTGTAGCTATGGACAAAGCAGTTGGAGAAACTATCAGAAAATTCAACACACGAGACACACGCTGGGATTTGGTGTACAAATTGTGAAGTGGAAGGGCACACCAAAGATAGTTGTCCTCACATATCTGTGCGTTCATTATTGCTGAACTATGATACATGTCATTTGGATGATGATGCAAGGCATGCCCATTATTACAATGCATGATAAGGAAGAATGTATCTTGTTATTGTAAAATTTTCTGGTCCATGACTCACGATACAGAAGACTGTAGGTTGATTGGTCAGATCCATGATGCCATAGATATTGGTGTGTGACAGACTGGAGTATTAGATAACTCTAAAGGTAAAAGTGAGCACCATGATTGTGATCACACTCAAGCACGCTATGATCAGAACAAAGGGCACTTTGAAGGAGATCGTGGCAGAGGTCAAGGATACCATGGTGGATTTGGGGGCCGAGGCCATGTGGTGGTGGACGAGGTGAGTTCCCTCACGGAACATGTTTTACACGCGGATCTCCTGACCACTACAGGTGTGAATGTCCTCAAAATATTACTTGTTCTTTTTGTGGGAAGAATCGCAACTATGAGGAATGCCTAGACTTATATGAGCATCTTAGCAAGAAACATAAACATGAGAACAAAGGTGCAGGAGATGGTCAGAATACAATGTGTTGTGGAAAATCATTGGATGCCAAAGCTATGGCACCAGACTTGAGGTATTACATGTGAAGATTAGTGCACGTGTTAAAGTTATGCGTGTCAGAGAGGCATTACAGCAGAATCCGACCATCACCAAGGAGGAAGTTTTATATACAAGGTACCTAGATCCTACACATCAGAAGGAGGTTTATCAGGAAACCATGGAGGTACTCAGAAATATTTAGGGTGAAATACAATGTTTGAAGGAACAGTCACAAAAATTAGAACAAAAGAAGGCAACGAAGACAATTCAATTGGATATTGATGACTTGAAAGAGGTATGCAAAATGCTACGCCATGAGGATATCATTCCATTACTAGGCAACTAGCTAAAGGGAAACATTCCACGTGCAGGTATTGAGAATGGAAGGTAGATCCTGCATGCTAATCTTCCCCCTCATAGCTTTAGATTATGACAAGGAGATCACTTTGAATGTGGTTGTGGATGGGTGGCTCTTGAGTAATATATTGATTGATACAGGTGCATAAGTTAATGTGCTTACTTTAGATGCATGGGTACAGATGGGAAGACCTCCATTACAACCATCCTCTAATGTACTTTTCAAGGCCAATCGAACTAAGGCCACTCCCATCAAATTTTTAAATGATGCATCCATTACTATACAAGGGGCCAAGTTCACTGGGGACTTTGAGGTCTTAGCACTTTGCAGAATTAGAAAACTTCCCAACTCTACTTGGGTTGCCCTTGGTGTTATGCAAATAATGTTAACTTACAGGTTCAACAAGGGTTATATAAGTTTTGAGAACATGGAAGAAATAGTGATTATCCCTTTGACAGATGGGAATCTATGCAACTTATGTTGAACCTTTGAGTGAGGAAGACCTGAACAGAATTTATGTACACATGCCATTCGAGACCCAGAAGTACTTGAGCCATAAAAGGAAGGAATCCTCCAGTGGGAATATGAATAATCTATTAGTGATACTACAAGTATTGTTTGTGACAGTTGGGAACATGGAACCTATGAGATGGTTGGGCATGAAGTAAGAAGTGAATTTGCATGGAGAAGAAAGCCTCGATGTATTCAGAGAATAGGTAACAACCTTGTACCTCGATACATTGGAGAAGGAGATCATCTATGATATTCCTTCGTGTCACATGGAGGAGTAGTGGATAACATCAAGTGGAAAGGAGAAATATGTTAATGTATACCCTTCGCAGGACAACAACTTGTTGGTGGATGGTCCACAAGGATAATCTAATGGAATGGAATGAAGTCAGAATTACTCTAAGCACTCGGTTCTTTAGGAGAAATGTGCCTACTACAATCTACATGTATCATAGTAATCAACCTATTCAGCACCACATTCAACAGTGTGAGATACTCTAGACAGAGGGATAGGAAGCTTTACCACCTTCACTTTTGGTGCACAAAATTTATTCCACTTTAAAAGGTTGTGCACAAGCCTGGTATGCTTATGCAAAACTGCATAGGGAGACTAGGAATTGGCATGACTTGATTACAGGAATGACCCATACTTTTGACTACTTCTCTACTAAACCATAGTGGAAGAGGCATTATGGGTCATAAAGTGTTTAACTATGTGAGACACTTTTAAGGCTAAATAACTCATTCATGAGTTATTTGGTGAGGTAGACTTAGGAGCATGTTTTGATGAAGTATAAGAGACAAGATGCCACACTACTTAAGTGCGCTTGATATGAGAAAGAAAAAGGAAATATGGTCTACATAGTTAATGATGAAGAATTAGAAAATATGGATATATATCATTCAACAGGTATGTGCAAAGTGATAGATAGTGTGGATAAGAAAACTCACACCTATCATGAACACGATGAAGACCAAGAAAGTGAACATTATCACGGATGTTGAATGTAAGGATGAAAAAATTGGGGATTATTGGTTTGATTCTAAATTGGAAAAGATAATTGAGTTACTACGGGATTTTCAGGACTTATTTCCTAGGGGCTACCATGAGTTTAAAGGAGTACATGAGTCTTTAGGAGAAATGAAGATTAAGCTAAAGGAAGGAGCATGCCTGGTTAGGAAGAGATCCTTACAGGATGAACCCTAACCTTTGCATCAAAGTTAAGGAGGAAATTGAAAAAATGTTGAAATATAACATCGTCAATCCCCTAGAGGAATCAGAGTGGGTTATCCCTTTGGTGATTTGTATAAAGAAAGATGTTCAAATTAGGATTTGTGTGGATTACATGGAACTGAATGTTGCATGTGTTATTGATCCTTTTCCTACACCTTTCATAGAGGAAATATTAGAAGGTGTTGTAGGGTGCAACAAAGTTTATCCTTTTACAGATGGATTCTCTGGGTATCATCAGGTTAGAATTGCATAGGAGGATCAAGAGAAAATGAATTTCACCACTGAATGGGGAATTTTTACATATATTATGATGCCCTTTGGTTTGAAAAATGCACCTGTTGTATTTTCGTGCATATTTGTTCAAGAATTCCAAGATTTTATTCACAACTTTTTACAGGTTTACTTGGATGATTGGGCGGTATATGGACTTATTAAGGATAATTGTGACAATTTGTGCTTAATATTTGAAATATGTAGACAGTTAAATCTCTTTAAACATCAAGAAGTGCATGTTTGCTACACATTTTAGAACTTTGTTAGGGAACATCATTTGGAAAGAAGGCTTATTAGTGGATCCACCTAAGGTTACAGTTATTGTAGGCATGAAAGAGCCTACCAGTCAGAGTGAGGTGCGTGGATTATTTTGCCACATAAGATATTATAGAAATTTTATCAAAGGATGTACAAATATTTCCAAACCATTGGAAGAGTTACTAAAAGGAAAAGGGACGTTCTATTAGGGAGAATTGCGACAACACACATTTGAGGCATTGAAGGAGATACTTAGAACAACACCTATTCTATGTTTTCCTTCATTGAACCAACCATTTCATGTACATGTGGACACCTCTGAAATAGTCATTGGCATAGTGTTAGCTCAGCCTAGAGAAGGTATTATAGATCATCCTATATCTTTTTCTAGTATAAAGTTGACTCCTGTAGAGAAGAATTATATAACAACAGAGTGTGAGGCCTTGTCGATGATCTACGTGTTGCAAAAATTCATAGCTAGAAATACCTTTTGTATTCTATATTGATCACATGGCATTAAAATACTAGTTAAATAATCCCATTATACAGGGGTGCATATTTCGATAAGTGCTCTTATTTCAGGAATTTGATTTCAAAATTTTAGTAAAACAAGCTAAAAATAATTCTGGCCCAAACCACTTATCAAGGATTTAGTCAGGGGAGGATGCAGAGACAATTGAAGATATAATGCCATATGCACATTTTTATATGTTACATTACAAACATCCAGAATTGGATGATATTGTTGTCTTTTTATGCATAGGTATGGTGTCAGAAGGAATGAAAGCATTGGAGAAGAAACAACTTGCAATTCGTGCGACATGGATTAAGAAGAAGGAAAATGCAAGACAAAAGGCATGACATGACTGAAACATCAGGGACAAGAATATTGAGGTTGGAAAAATGGTACTACTTAATTATTTTTAGTTTTTGTGTCATCTAGGCAAGCTCAAGGTGCACTGGTTGGGACCGTATGTTATTACTCATATACTTTACTCAGGCACTTCCTAGTACGAGGAACTTGATGGAATGTAGTTACCTGGTTACTTTAATGGGAGTGGACTGAAGCCCTACTATAAATAAGTCTTCTTTGTGTTTGTATTAAGGCAATGTTTCCATTTAGTATAGGTTTCCCTTTTTGTATTTCCTTTAATGTATTTCCTTCTTCATTATTATGATTCATCAATTTTGTTTGGTGTTTTTTTGTAATAACCATGTTTTTTCTTTGAAATCTAATTACAATCTGAAGTATTTTTATGCGCGGAAGGACTGCACATACCATTAGTGTGGGGTGGTTGTTATTTTTTTTTCACAACTTGGTACACATGAGAATAAACTATTATAGGTGTTATTTGAGTATCGAAAGGATCTGTTAGAAAGGAGATTACTTCTAAAGAAGACCATAGATGGAAATGAATGAAGGGACAATATAACATGAGGTAAGCAATGGCCGTGGAAACTACTATGAAAGGGCATAGTGGTGAGGTGCTCGAATCATGGAAGTACATAGAAGATAATTCTTTAGCCAGAGGGTAGGAAGGAACGTTCTAAGGTTATAGTTGGGTTATAAAATTGGACTGAGTGGAAATTTACAGAAATTTTTAAAATAATCAATTAATGAGAAGATTTTTGGTAGGTAAAGGAACAATAAATTCATTAAATTTTTGAAATTTTATATAATGATGTGAAGTGGTTAATTTATACCTTTGTAATCACAAGTATTCAAGCGAGCTACGTGCAACCGAGCCAAGCGAATCGTGTTGAAGTGTGGACAGTTGCAAAACTAGAAGTGGAGAGTAGATTTGTGGGCAAAAAAAGCTTGTGTCCCCATTAGTGAAGGGTTTGAGTGAAGCATAAGCATTGAGAAGGAGCTAGAGCACGTGGGTTCAAGCTAGGGTTTTAAATTACTCAACATAGAAGATAAAAGGAGGGATTTTTATGATGGCACCAAAGAAAGTATCTGCATCAGGAACAAAAGGAAATAAAATGGTGGAAGTTGAGGTTGAAATTTCTCTTGAGAGTAATTTTTAAGAGATCATCAATTGCACATATTATCTTACAAGGTGGGCAGAAGTAGCACCTACAAAGGATTGTATAACAGCTACAACAACTAGGTTTTTATGGAAAAATGTTATTAGTAAGTATGGATGTTAGCTGATCTTGATAAGTGATAGGGGCATAAAATTTTTGAATGAGAAAACCAGGATATTATTAGATGAATTTACGATTGCACACCACAATAATACACCCTATCATCCTCAGGAAAATGGTACTGCTTAGGCCTTTAACAAGATATTAATCCATACCTTGAAAATAATTTGTGATGTTGGAAGGAAATATTGGGATGATAAAGTTTCTAATGTACTTTGGGTATATAGAATAACCTACAAGAGGTTGAATAAGGACACACCCTTTTAGTTGGTGTTTGGCGTAGAAGTATTTCTTCCTATGGAATTGATGTTACCTTATTTGTGTATTATGTGCGCTGGAGGTCTAGCTGATGAGAAAGCATTAAAAAAAATAATTGATAGGTTAATATAGTTAGATGAGAGGCGTGCCATAACATGTTGGAGTCAGAAGCAAGAAAAGGCTAGGAAAAAGGTATGGCATGAACAACACATCAAGGACAAGAATCTTGAGGTTGGAAAAATGGTACTACTTTATGATTCTAAGTTTCTGCGCCATCCAGGCAAGCTCAAGGTGCACTGGTTGGGACCATATATTATCATTCATATACTTGACTCCAGCAATTCCCAGTTAGAGGAACTTGATGGAATGCAGTTACTCGGTTACTTTAACGGAGTAGGATGAAGCCCGATGAAGCCCTACTATAATAAGTCTTCTTAGTGTTTGTAATAAGGTAGTGTTGCCATTTACTATAGGGTTCCCTTTCTATATTTCCTTCTTCATTGTTATGCTTTGTCAATTTAGTTTGGGTGTTTTTTATAATAAACTCGTTTGTGATTTGAAAGCTAATTACAATCTGAAGTATTTTTATGTGTAGAAGACTACACATACCATTGGTATGAAGTGAATGTTATTTGTTATTCACAACTGGGTACACATGAGAATAAACTGTTATAGGTGTTATTCAAGTATGGAAAGGATATGTTAGAAAGGAGATTACTTCTAAAGAAGACCATAGATGGAAGTGAATGAAGGGACAATATAATGTGAGGTAAGAAGCAAACATGGAAACCACTACGAGAGGGTGTAGTGGCAAGGTACTCAGCACATGGAAGCACATAGAAGATAATTATGTAGCCAAAGGTTAGGAAGGAACATTCTAAGGTTATAGTTGAGGTGTGAAATTGGACCGCATGGAAATTTAAAGAAATTTTGAAAATGGTCAATTAATAAGAGGATTATTAGTAGGTGAAGGAACAATAAATGCACTAAATTTTTGAAATTTTATGTGAGGAGGTGATACTAGTTAATTTCTACCTTTGCAATCACAAGTATTAAAATGAGCTAAGTGCAACTGAGCCAAGCGAATCATGTTGAAGTGTGGAAATTCATGAAACTAGAAGTGGAGAGTAGATTTGTGGGCAGAAAAGGTTTATGTCCCCATTAGTGAAGGGTTTGAGTGAATTAGAAGCATTGAGAAGGAGCTAGGGCACACAGGTTTGAGCTAGGACTTTAACTTACTCTACATAGAAGATAAAAGGAGGGATTTTTACTATGGCACCAAAGAAAGCACCTGTAGCAGGAAAAAAAGGAAAGGAAATGGTGGAAGTTGAGGTTGAAATTGCTCCTGAGAGAATTTTTTTAGCGATAATCACTTACACATATTATCTTACAAGGTGGGCAACAGTAACACCTATAAACGATTGTACATCAACTACAACAACTAGGTTTTTATGGGAAAATTTTCTTAGTAGGTATGCATGTCTGGTGAGCTTGACAAGTGATAGGAGCATAAAATTTTTGAATGAGACAACCAGGATATTATTGGATCAATTTATGGTTACGCACCATAATACTACACCCTACCATCCTCAAGAAAATGGTACTGTTAAAGCCTTTAACAATATATTAAGCCAGACCTTAAAAAAAAATTGTGATGTTGGAAGGAAAGATTGGGTTGATAAAGTTTCTGATGTTCTTTGGGCATATGGAACAACCTACAAGAGGTTGAATAAGGCCACACCCTTTCAGTTGGTGTTTGGCACAAAATTAGATCTTCCTATGGAATTGATGTTACCTTATTTGCTTATTACGCACACTAGAGGTCTAGTTGATGAGAAAGCATTAGAAAAAATAATTTATATGTTAATACAGTTTGATGAGAGGCACACCATAACATGTTGGAGTCAGAAGCAGGAAAATACCAGGAAAAAGGTATGACTATGACATGACTGACACATCAAGGATAATAAGCTTGACGTTGGAAACATGGTACTACATTATGATTCTAAGTTTCTATGCCATCTAGGAAAGCTCAAGGTGCACTGGTTGGGATCATATATTATTACTCATATACTTGACTCAAGCACTTCCCAGTTATAGGAACTTGATGGAATGCAGTTACTCGGTTACTTTAATGGGAGTAGGCTGAATCCCTACTATAAATAAGTCTTCTTGGTGTTTGTAATAAGGTAGTGTTTCCATTTAGTATAGGTTTCCCTTTCTGCATTTCATTCTTTGTCGTTATGCTTTGTCAATTTAGTTTGGTGTTTTTTATAATAAGCACATTTGTGCACTGGAAGCTAATTACAATATGAAGTAATTTTATGTGTAGAGGATTTCACATACCATTGGTGTGGGGTGGTTGTTATTTTTTATTCACAACTGGGTACACATGAGAATAAATTGTTACAGATGTTATTCAAGTATGGAAAGGAGCAGTTAGAAAGGATATTACTTCTAAAGAATACCATAGATGGAAATGAATGAAATGAAAGTATAATGTGAGGTAAGCACTGACTATAGAAACTATTACGAGAGGGCACAATGGTGAGGTGCTCGGCACATGGAAGCATGTAGAAGATAATTTTGTAGCCAGAGGGTAGGAAGGCATGTTCTAAGGTTAAAGCTAGGGTGAAAAATTGTACCGCATGGAAATTTATGGAAATTTTGAAAATGGTCAATTAATGAGAGGATTGTTGGTAGGTGATGGAACAATAAATGCACAAAATTTTTGAAATTTTATATAAGTATGTGATGTTATTTAATTTCTACCTTTGCAATCACAAGTATTCAAATAAGCTAAGTTCAACCGAGCCAAGCGAATCATGTTGAAGTGTAGAGAGTTGTGAAACTAGAGTATATTTGTGCATGGAAAGTGCTTACGTCCCCATTGGTGAAGGGTTTTAGTGAAGAAGAAGCATTGAGAAGGAGCTAGCGCACGTGGTTTCGAGCTAGGGCATGTGATTTTAAGCTAGATTTTGAACTTAGTCAACACAAAAGAAAAAAGGAGGGATTTTTATGATGGCATCAAAGAAATCACTTGCAACAGGCACAAAAGGAAAGAAAAAGGTGGAATTTGAGGTTAAAATTTCTCCCGAGATAAATTTTTCAGAGATACAATACTCAAAAGGAGTAATAGTTAGCCAAGATTGGGATTCCCACATCCTTAGATGTAAAGTAAATGACTACAACCACCACACCACTAATAACAAGGGAGAGTTGGATGTTTTACTGAATAAGAATACCAACAAGAGAATGATGAAAGACATGCTAATATATGATGACGATGGGGAAAAGTTGCTTAAGCAGGTAGGATTTTATCAACTGGATGAGCTCCAATATTTTGGTAAATATGGACCTTTATACCAGTAGATTATGAGAAGATTCCATAAGGACTTCTTCTATTTCGTTAGAAGGAGGGTTAGGCTCATAATGGCCCTAATTGTGACATTAATAGGACTGAAGGGAACATGGACAAATATTGTTAGTGATCTGACTGATAAAGCAACAATTATAGCCATAAGCAAGGAGTTGGGGTATACCAAGGGTCCGCATGAAATGGTCATCTATAGATTGAGGAAATAACCTATGGTGTAGGCATCCGCACATCTTCTCACCAAGCTCAATGATCAAGGGAGATGATCACAGGTAAATACAATGTGGATATACATTGCAAAGAAGATGACAAAGGGAGAAATCTACAATTTAGTAGGCTATATTGTAGAAACCATTGTTAAGGAAACATGTATAGGTGAAAAGATAAGTTTTGGCACCATCATCTTATCTCTTGTTTTTGTAGAAATTGGAGTTCTTGATGGGTCAAAGAATAAAATTTGGGAATACCCCACTAAGAAGAAGTCTCTTGCAGAAAGGTTTGAGAAATATTTATGTGAAGGATCAATGAGTGGGACATTCAAGAAAAGGGCAGAAATGTGGTATGACCAAATTCATGCGACGTTTGAGGAGGAATGACACATTCCAAAGGAACTACCTTCAGTAGTATGCAAGGAAGTACAATTTGCATTGTATCAACACTTCCACATCACACAATTTTCCTTGAAGGATGGGACATGGAGTCCATGATGTAAGCTGCCTTATGCCTTCACAACGCACTACTTCCAGGCCTCTATTCACATATTTTCTGATGCACGCAAGATGAACTTCAATGCAAACAAGGTAGACTGTGACTACCACACCCTCAGGAAAAAATATGTATATCTAGGCTGACTTGCCTACATTGAGAGGCTCATTTCAGACATCGTAAGTATGAAGCTAGTAAGTTTGGCCATTGGGGACAATGGAGCTACACTCATATATCTTTAGCTCAAGCCTAGGATGGAGAATAATAAGTATGTAGAGAATGATTTCATGCTCCTAAGGCCACCTAAGGGCAAGCACACAATGGAGGATGTGCCAGCTCTAAATCCCACAGCGACCATACAGATAGATGAGGAGGAAGAGGAACAATAAGATAGTGGAGGTTTGGATCATAGAGGCTAGAAGCAACCCACAGACAAAGTGGAGAGTGAGTGGGTAGATTCTCCACCATAGGCACAAGAAGGAGAAGAGGACTTGGATGTGGATGTAGTCCCTGAAGAGTGTCGGTTTAAGAAGGTATTCAGAAGAACTAGGACCTAAGGTGTAGGAACACCAAGGCTTGTAATAAGATCACCTAGACTCTCCCCTTAGAAAGAGGCACTTGAGAAGAAGAGAAGGAGAAAGATGAAGCTAGATGAGGAGGTGGAGGAGTTTGAGGAGAGTTTTCCTGGAACCCCAGTACAACTAGAAGATATGGAGGAACCCAGAGATGAAGAAATGAAATATGAAGAGGAAGGGATAAAGGAATCAGAAGAGACAGTGTAGAAACAACCCAATGCACATGATACTACTCAATAAGAAGAAGAGCCAACTCCAAACCTTGGTGCTCAAGTTTCTAAGGGGCGAAGAACAAAGAGAACAAGTGAAGAATATGTTGTGCTAAGTATGGGCTATGCTAAGGATAGAAGAAAAATCATCTGCAGCCAGTTTTAAAGCACAATAGGCCTTAAATAATTGTATGGATGGGAGATGATAGATCTATACATGGCCACCACGTGCACAAGGAAATAATTATCCTAGTCCATGCAGACCCATATGGATGAGCCAAATTTTGATGTTTGCAAAGAATCTTGTGTATCAAGGAGAGTGAAGAAGCCACACCAAAGTAGACGCATGAAAATAAAGCCTACTCTAATGTCTAATGAGTAGGTGAGAAATGCTTTGGTTAAAGTATATGCATAGGTGACACAGAGGAAAATTAATAGGGATGTCACCATTAGAGTGCTACTTGAAGTTAACAAGGAAAACATTACAGAAATACCGCATTTGAAATGAGAAAAGGACCTAGAACAAAAGAAGAGTGAGGCCTTCATTAGCATGGTAGAAGAAATTAGTGACTACATTATGAAGGAAAGACCTCATCTTGAGTCTAAGGTACCTAAGAAGTTTCCTTTGGCTATGCATTATGTGTGCACATTGGTTGATTTAGTGCTAGAAGATGGACTAATTAAAATATGAACACTAAAGGATCTAAACAAGAAACAGAAAGAGCAAAGGCCTCCGTGGTTAGGAAAATTTCAAATTGTGAGGTATTGCTCCAAAATTTGAAGGATGAACTGAAGAAATACTACCAATATCTAAATATTTGTGCACCACCAGAAGCAGTGATAAGGGTCATACCTCTGGTTGAAGATAATGATGTTCTAAAGTCCATGAAAGAGGAGACAATGGGACGTGCAGAAAGATTGGCACTTGTGAAACAGAAGCATGAAGCCCTTGTAACAACTCAAGACCCACATAAAGAGAGAATAGATGATATTAGGAAGCACATAACATAGAAGATGGATCTTTTGGGACCACTATGGCCAATGTTGTCCAAGTACTACAAAATGATAAGGAAAATATTACTCAGGATGAATTGGATGCTATTACCACATACATTCCAGAGAAGACAATGACTATGATGGATGAATAGAAGACATTGGAGACTGAGACTAAAACATAATATCTAGAATTGATCTTCTCAGCTGAAGAAGAAGGTGTTGCAGAGTAGAGGTCTATTATTTTGTATAGTTATTCATTATATTATTTCCATTCTTATTCTTTATTCTTTGAGAACATCATAAATAATCCCAATTGCTGGGATGTAAATGTGATTTAGTGTGGGATAATGTTGAGAAAACAATATTTTCCTAAGGAGAAGACACACATAGGATATGTATGCGGGAACAAAGTGTACTTGAAGGCACAAAAGGATAGGGAAGGAAACACATGCCAGGACAAGTTGATTTGGGACTTAGCCATTTTCACGGATGTGGGCTATTTTTGGAAGGTAACGTGAGGATAACACATTGGGATGGAGACTTGCATGACACACAAATGCTATTTTGGGAATGAGTTTCTAATAAGCGCCATGCATGAGTTCAAGATAATAATAGGATTACTTCTTCTAGTTAAATATAGGATGTCTATTATTAGCGCACTTACATGTGTGCATGGTATTGTAAAGGTGCATGGCTATTATCAACATGTGAACTATTTTGGGAAGTGCGTATGTAGTGAAGGGCAAGTCCCCACCCTTATAAATATGTAGCAAACTGTGTAGTTAGGAGAGAGACTGAATAGTGAATTATTGTGGAGATATGATGTTGGATGTGATACGCACATAACTTATGGTGATTATTTGTAATGTAAAAAGCTTCTATGTAATTCAATGTTTAATATAATGGAGTATATTGGATGGATAATGTGTTAAACATGACTGTAACTGGTTCTTGTATGGTTAATCTCATTATAGCTATCATTTTATTTATGATTCTCTAAGATATGGATATGGTTATGCTCTGTGGAATGTTTATGATTATTTACAGTTTTAAATATGTTGTATCTTCAATACACTAACATCCTACATAAGAAACTCTAAATATGGGCCTAATACCTTTGCACGCTTTAGGTGAGAACTCAGCTCAGACTGGGTGATGTGTTAGCACGCTTGGGTTTTTCTAGGTTTTATATAGTATATACTAGGCTGCATCAAATACACGTCATGGTAACCTTAATTTTTTTCTCAAATCACCATGAAACATCCCTATAACATCTCCAATCATCAGAATAACAATTCCATACCTCAATATCTCTAGCCTATCTCATTTACATAGCTTCACCTTAGGGATTCTCATTGTAGAAGCTAAGATCAAATGAAATAATGTAATAACTAAATAAGAAACTTCTGAAAATGACCAAAACATACCTCATATTTCATGATACATATGATTGCATACTTCCATGAGCTCCTATAGCTCGAAATCACTTTGTCACACCTCCAAGCAACTATACCCGCTCCCAATGAGAACTTGTAACATAGTGAACCAGCTATGCTTGTACCAAGAAACTATTGTGAGTGCACAAGCACCCTCAAAACATGATAGCAAACATGTTAACATATTTCCCAAGTAACCAAGAAGCTCATAATCCCAAGCTATACCTCCAGGGAACTTGTATAGGCTTGCAAGAGAAATCACACCTCACTGAATCCCACTATATCAACTAATATACATTTGAAACATAATTTTAGCACCATAAAAAACATCATGAAATCATCATAAAACATTCAATTTTTCATTAATGTGGTTTTTCATCAATGACAACACCTATTAGGCCTACATGCCAACATTCATGAGGCTCATGAAAACTGCTAGAGCATTGGTCAAACCAAAAGGAGATACGGTGAACTCATAGTGTCCATATTGTGTGTAGAAATTTGTTTTGTGAATGTTTGTATTTGTAATGTGTAACTTATAGTATCTTGACTTAATATCAATCTTGAATAACACTTTGGCTCCCCTCATCTGATCAAATAAGTCATAAATCCTCAAAAGTGGATAATGGTTCTTCACCATTACCTTACTAAGATATTTGAAATCAACAAAAAGTCAAAGGAATCCATCCTTATTCTTTACAAAAATCATTGATGCCCCCAAGGAGACACACTAGGGTATAAAATACCCTTCTCCAACAACTCCTCTAACTTAATCTTGAGCTCATGAAGCTCTGGAGTCGTCATCTAATAAGGTGCCCGAGAAACTGGTGCTTCCGCTAGTACCAAATCTATAGTGAAATCCACATGTGTACTTGGTAGTAATCTAGGAATCTTTCTTAGAAACACATCTAAAAAATCCATCAACATAGAATGCTCATCCAGTGGTTAACAACCTAGAGTGCCCTCTAATTGGTCACTAATCGTGATAAAAAAACATCTGAAAAACCTTGCACATGCTTTTCTTGAGTTGTTAAACTTAGATCATACGCAAGGAGATAGGGCTCTGCATTCCAGTAATCATAATTGAATTCCTAACATCATCTTGACACTCAATTATCTTAATTCTGAAATCCACTTTGTCCTGATGAGAGTCAAGATGATACATGCCCAAAAACACCTCATAGTATCCTAAAGGTAACACATAGAGGTCTAAGGTAGCAGAGAGAACACCCAAAGCAAGTGGACGACTCTCCATGTAGGTTTCCACTACGATTTTGGCCTAAGAGACTAGCTCAACTTGCCAACTATCTGACTACCTAAGTGTTACTAACCCACACTTTTCTGTTATAGAAGGTTATATAAATGAATCAAATTCTCTAGAGTCAAATAATACTAAGACAAAAATACCCATGATAATACATGTAGTCTTAATAACTATGGCCTGATGATTGGCCTAGAGGTTATGCACTACTACATAGACACGATGAGTGTGTCCCACATCTTCTACTATCTTATCTAAAATAGGGGCCTTTTACCTATCAGTGAAGGTGGATTTGTTCATAAAAAGGCAAGCATAGTGATCATGGGTCCCAAAAATATAACAACTTTGTGATTCTCTTTGCATGAGAGTCCCACATGTGCTTTTGTGTACTGAACTGGCTGGTCTGACTCTAGCAAACTATTATGTATAAGCTAGATGCACCTACAAGTTACCCTACCTCTTGTCCCTACCAAATCCAAATCCTCCTCTGCCTCTACCTCTTTGCATATTTTGTGTAGGTCTAGCCCTCTATTTTTGATGTGCATGGTGCTGCAAATGTTGTTGAGTGTGTGGCGGAGGTATCAAAGCTGACTGTTGAGGCATAAATCCTCCTCTAGGTGGTGGAGATGTACCTCTTGTCCTATGCTCTTGGAAATATTGTACCCACTCCTATATCCTACTCCTAGTCCTGTCTCGACACTCTTGGGCCTTGCCATTTTTCTTTTTTACCAAGTAGGCATTCTCCACTACTTTTTCCAGAGTCGGAGGAGACAACATCCTAACTACACTAGCTAGATCCGCATTCATGCCCCTGATGAACCTATTCACCTATATCTTCTCATCATGAAGGTAGTAAATATATTATAAAAGATCTAAAAAGTGTGATTCATACTGTACCACTGTTCCTAATGCCTGACAAAGGTTGTGAAACTCATATATCCTCTTCTAAACAAAATGCTCAGAGATATTCCACATTTTTAAATACTCCTCAAACATCTCCCATGTCACTGAATCTTATGTAAAATGAGTTTTTGCTCCTTATTCCTCCACCAAACACTTGTTGTGTCTCAAATGAGGTGAATGGAAAGTATATCCTTGACGTTGCTATCGTATGGGTGAAGTCTTAAGAAACTATTAATACTTGGGAGTCATGATTCAGCCCCAAACCCATAAGTAGTTCCTCAGTAAGTGGTTGGCTATAATCAGAGAAGGTATCTGATAACACTTCCTGTGTTGTGATCATGTCGAAGGTGCTCAACCATCTCACTATTTGGCGAATGTGGTTGTCCTGACCCTGGTGGTCCCTCAATGATGTGAGAGCAACTCCTATGAAGAGTGGCCAGTCTCTCAAAATGAACCAATAGAATACGATACATTTCCCATATTTGTGATTCTTGCTGATGTGTCACTGAGTGTGCACCCTTAGCTAGATGTGTACCCTCTATTGGATAAGAAAAATCCTCTACTATATCTTGTTGTGTAGGAAGGTGTTGTTGTAAAACTCTCATCATCTACTGCAATGCCTCTAATATTTGTGGTCAAAATTTTGTAGCACACAACTCTAGTGTAGGCTACCTACATCCAAGAGTCCTGATGGATCAACACCTCATACCACATCTAGATATCTTGTGTGTTGGGGTTAGCTCACCGGTTGTATAGAAAATATATCAGATCTAAGCATACATGCAAATAAAGGCAGATATTCTACCAGAAGAAATATACAAAACAAGAGACATAAATCAACACCAGATTTAATGTGGTTCACCTAGTGTGGGCTACATCCACCAAAAAAAAATATAATCTATTATCCAAAGCTTTGAAAAGATATACAATGAAGATTTACAATCTTTCACACCTCTCAGATGTTCAATATTCTCTTTCTCTCAAGCTTTTGCTTCTTCTCCAAGAATTCTATCTCTCACAATTATTCTCACAATAATCATGAAATTTTGCAAGTTCTTCTTAATTCTTACTTCTAAACCCTATATTTCATGCTTATATAGGCATATACAAACTTAGGGAACTTAGCCATAAAATTACAATCAATAGATCTACTTTAATAATAAATATAGATCTGATTCCCATCAGTTAATTAAAACACCCACACACAGGTAATCGATGCTTGTTAGCCCTAACCGATGTCAGTTCCTCCTTGCCTGACTGATGCTGGTCATATGTGACTGATTCCGGTCCCTACCTAACTGATGTCAGTTACTATGTTTTCTAGCAAGTTTCATATCGCATGCTAATCCAAAGTAATTGAGCTCCATAACTCAAAAATCTCCCACTTAGAAATTAATTATTGCACCATACCTGTACATCACGTCATTCTTAGATTCTTTTCTTAGCTTTGTTTCTTCCTCTTCAAGTCTAAAACTTGAAGACCAACAAAAGTGGAGTGTAGCTCCAAATTCTCCTTTGCTAACGACTTTGTTAGCATATCCATAGGGTTCTCACTTGTATGAATCTTTTCCATATTCAATTGCCCATCCTCCAATACCTGCTGTATGAAGTGATACCTCAACTTGAATGTGTTTTGTTCTTGAATGAAATGCATTGAGTTATTTTACAAATGAATTGTACTTTGACTGTCACTAAATAATTTGCAATCACTATTGCTCCTTTCCCAAATCTTCTAAGAACCTACTCATCCATATCATCTCCTTGCTAGCCTCTGTAGCTGAAACATACTCTACCTCTGTAGTAGAAAAAGCCACAACCTTCTACAATCTCGAAATCTAGCTAACTACCGTTCCACCTATTGTGAAAATATATCTAGTAGTGCTCCTCCTACCATACAGATCTCCAGCCATATCTGAATCAACGTATCCATGTAATGAAATATCTAAATCTCCATAACATAAATACATGCTAGATGTCCCTTTCAAATACCTGAGTATCCATTGGATTGTCTTTCCAATGCTCTTTACCTAGATTGGCCATATATCTATTAACAAATCCCACTTGCATGTGCAATGTTCTGTTCTGGTATAAACCATAGCATACATGAGACTTCTTAATTGTTGAAGCATATGGTACTCGTGTCATGTATTTGACCTCATCATGTGATAAAGGACACTGATCTTTGCTCAATTTGAAGTGTCTAACCATAGGTGTACTAACACGTTTTACATTCTGCATCTTGAACCTTTCTAACACCATGTATATATAATCTTCCTGAGACAAATACAATTTCTTGTTATTTCTAGTCTCTGTGTATTTGCATGCCAAATGATTCTTTTTGCATCTCCTAAATCCTTCATATCAAATGTGTGAGCTAGCTTTCCCTTAAGCTTACCAATGTTCTTGCATACTAGATTCTGCAATATGCATATCATCCACATAAAATAAAAAAATAATATAGCTCCCATTTTCAAGCTTTTTAAAATAAATACAATGGCCAGATTCATATCTCAAGTAACCATGCTCATGTATAAAACTATCAAACCTCATGTACAATTGCCTTGGAGCTTGCTTGAGCCCATATATGACTCTTTTTTAACTTGCACACTAATTTTTCCTTACCCTTGACTTCATACCCAAACAACTGCTGCATATAATTTTATTCATCCAAATCACCATGAAGGAAATCCGTCTTCACATCTAGTTGCTCTAAATGCATAAATCTCTCTACTACAACTAAACTCAATACAGTACGAATAGAATTCATCTTAACAACATGATACAATACTTCACCAAAGTCAATACCTTATTTTCTGTGTAAATCCCTTTACTACAAGTCTTGCCTTGTACCTTTTCTGTCCATCCCTCTTCTTCCTCGATTCTTGTAAAGCACACTTATTCTGCAATGTCCTATTAACTGACTGGACAACTTAACCAAATCCCAAGTCTAGTTCTGTTCCAAGGATTCCATCTCCTCATCCATGCCATGCTCCCATTGGACGTGAGTCTTATCGTGTATTACTTCTTAAAATCTCTTCAGCTTCACCATTATGAGTCAATAATAAATATAATAGAGAAGGTGTAAATCTTTCTGGAGGTTTACTTACCCTTTGTGACCTTCTCACAAGAGTTTGGGGGTACCAGAGGCTCATTCTAGACCTCCTGGATATTTGTATCCAAATCTCTGAACAGTGACTGACGCTGGTCACCTGTAACTGACATCGGTTTTGCTAACCGATGTCGGCAATTCTGATCTTCTATAACTGTAATACCGATCATCGCTGACCGATGTTGGCCAAGGGTCTAACTTACACCATGGTTACTGTGTATTTCATGTCGGTATTACTTTTAACATCTGAGAGTTCATTTTCATTCAATAAATTTCTCAATTGGTTCTCAACCTTAGGTACCAAAATTTGATCTCATGTACATTCTCTTTTCATTCCAGTCAATGTCACAACTCCTAATAATTTTAGAATTCTCTAAATCCCAAAAAAAGAATTTGAAATCACTAGATCCATAAAAATTGAATGTGCATCTCTTGGATTTTTCATCCAACTTTTTTCCTATATTCCTTATCAATATGCATAAAATCTTTTAAACTAAAAAAATTAAGAAAAGATAGATATACCCGCTTTTCCGATCCAAGCTTTCTATTGGTATTCCTCCATCTAGTGAACTTGAAGGCCCATGGTTAATAAAAAAAACCACTGCATCAACTGCTTCTACCCAAAACTCACAAGGGAAATCTAGAATATATCCTCATACTTGTAGCACATTCCATGATTGTCCTGTTCATTCTTTCTGCAACACAATTCTCCCATGGTGTTTTTAGAACCGTTCTTTCTCTACGTATCCCATTTATTGAAAAATAATCATTGAAAGCCTTACTAAAGTATTTACCACTATTATCAGATCTAAGACACTTTAACTTTGAATGTTGATTCATTCTCACACAAAGGATTTCCATATTTTAAAAGTTTCAAAAACATCAGATTTATGTTTAATACAATAAATCCATACATTTCTTGTAGCATCATTAATGAAAGTAACATAATACTAGGATCTTCCATGAGAAGCTACCTAAGTTGGTACCCACACATCTGAGTGTACAAGCTCCAATTTCTACTCCTTAGTTGCCCCAACTTTGAGAAATATCACTCGCTTTTGTTTTTCCAAAGACACAATGCTCACATAAATCAAGATCTAAATATTTCAAATATGATAACTTACCCTTAGCCTTTAAGACCTGCATTCCTTTTTGACTCATATGGCCCAACCGATTATGCCACATACATGCATCTGAATCTAAATTAGATAATGCAAAAAAGGTAAATTAATAACACAGGTAGATAAATATAACGTTCCTACCTTCTTACCTCTTGCCAGCAACAAAAACACCCTTGGTGACTTTCTAAGAGTCTCCTATAAATAGTAACCATGCAACCAGCTTCACTTAGTTGCCCTGTAGAAATAAGATTCCTCTTGAGGCTTAGACACATGCTTCACATCTTTCAATACCCATGTATTTCCATTCTGCAATTTTAGATGAAATTCCCCCTTTAGTAGTAATACTGCAAGGTTCATCATCACCCAAATAAACATGCCCAAAATTTCTCTGGACATAATTTCTAAAATAACCCTTATTAGGGTTTGCATGGAAAGAAGCTCCTAAATCTAAAACCCATGATTCAATTCTATTGTCCAAAGAAAGTATAAGAGCATCTTGCATTACCTCTGATGAAGCAAGATTCTCCTCTTTACCTTTGTCTAGTTGTTGATTCTCTTTATCCTTTGATCAACAATCTTTATTTGCATATCCTTTCTTTCCACATTCCCAACAATTATTTCCCTGACTTCTAGATTTAGATATGTTATCCCTTGACTTTGATTTCCCATTACTCTTACTCTTGGATCTCTCCTTCTGCCTGCCCTTGCTTTCTACATTCAAAGCATTTCCAGATGATGTTTCCTCTGTACTCTTCTTGTGAATTTCTTCATTCAAGGTTATACTAACCACATCATCAAACTTCAAAATATTATTAGCAGATGTTATATTAATAACAACCAATTCCAAGTTTTCCCAACTATCAAGCAAAGAACATAAGAATAAAAGTGCTTTTACTTCATCATCAAATGGTATAGAAACCGATTTTAACTGATTTACTATAGATCAAAAATCATTCAAATGACTAGAGGCAGATTCACCTTCATGCATCTTAGAACTAAATAATTTCTTCATCAAATAAACTTTATTTGAAGCACTAGGTTTTTCATATAAATTAGCAAGAGATTTCATTAAGTCTACCGTAGAAGTAACTTCTATAATATTGGAAGCCAAGGATGCTGCTAGGATCAATCTTATAGATTCCAAAGCCTTTCTGTCAAGAATATTCCATTCTTCATCAGTCATCTTTGTAGGTCTAGACTTATCATCCAACGGTCAGTAAAAATCTCTTTGATACAAATAATCATCAATTTGCATCTTCCATAATTGATAATTTCGGCCGTCAAATTTCTCTACATTGTGTTTATTATCTTCTGCCATCGTTATAGCTCCCACTCAATCAGAAAACTCTCTATGAGTAAATCTATCAACACACAAAACCCTCAAACAAAGCTCTGATACAAGTTGGGGTTAGCTCACCGGTTGTACATACAATATATCATATCTAAGCATACATGCAAATAAAAGTGGATATTCTACCAGAATAAATATATAAAACAAGAGACATAAATCAAAACTAGATTTAATGTGGTTCACCTAGTGTGGGCTACGTCCACCAAGAAACAAGCCAATTTATTATCCAAAGCTTTGACAAGATATACAATGAAGATTTACAATCTTCCACACCTCTCAGATGTTCAGTACTTTCTTCCTTCAAGCTTTTCTTATTTTTTCACCAAGAATTCTCTCTCACATAAATATCTTGTAATTATGATCCACACTCTTACTGCCAAACCCTAAATTTAACTTCATATAGACGTTTTTATCCATAGGGCACTTAGCCATGCAATTACAATTAATAAATCTATTTTAATGCTAAAAATAGATATAATTCCCGAGAGTTAATTAAAACTTCGTCGCATAGGTAACTGATGCCGGTCTTCCCTTAATCGATTCCGGTCTGCCCTTAACTGATGCCAGTTACTGTGCTTTCTAACAAGTTCCAATTGCATGCTAAAATGAAGTAATTGAGCTCCACAACTCAACATTGTGATTGAAGGAAAGGGGAATTTTAAAATTTTATGTGTAGTAGTGAAAGTGGTTAAAAAGGTTAAGTTACTAATTTTCACATGGTTAGATTGATTTAAAAAATCCCCAGAGCGTCCAATGTTGAAATGCATGCTTTGATACCAATTGTAATGCCCCAAAATTTACCCCAGTAAAATCCATAATAAAATGGCATAACGGAGTTGTAATTTGTAAGAATTTTATTTGTTTAGTCTCATGCATCATTAAAAAGATTAATTAATTATTAGTTTTTGTTGCTAAACCCTTATGACTAAAATTTAACGACGTTATTAAAATTTTAAATTTAGTCGAATTTTCTAAAAACCGTGGTCGAATGTTCGGTTTTTACAACAACATGGGTCATAAATTTTTCCCACTAATAAGTTTTTGGTAGTTATAAACATATCTCGATGTTTCCTAAAGGTAATCCTAAGATGTCACAACAGTAAGCAACAATGGGGGCGGTTTACCTTCACTAAGGTAACCTAGCTTGGATTATTATATTTACTATAGTTTATTTATTCAATTTATTAACCAAATTTTATTTTTCTATGTTTATTATTATTATTGTTATTATTATTTTTAAATACTCATGAGCAGAAGAGTCATGGGATTCCATTTGGCCCAACTAAATGAATCCCATGCCCACCCATTTCAATCCCACAATTATAAGCATAGACATTAATTGTTATTAAGTCCATAAGGGTTCTAATAAATTTATTTTTCTACACTTTGATAATTTCTCACCTAAATACTAAAGTGTGAGGATCAATTAGTGGCCCTAGGATTAAATGGATCTTGGTCTTAGGATCTAAGTTGACCTAGAAATACCTAATATCTTTGTAAAGCCACATTTTTGTTCATTTTGTATATTTTATTTTCCTTTCATTTCGTACCCTAGTTTGACTCCATGGGGGAGAGAAGTAGGGTTTAACATATGCATTCTTTTTGTGTTTTGAATGGTTAATTACTTGTGTTCTAGTGTCTCAAAATTTTACCTTGAAATCTGAGACTACCCCATGTTTAAAAATTTTGTTCTTTTAAAATAACAGGTCTTTTTATGTTTTATTGCTAGAAGATGCCTGTATTGTGTTAAGATATTCCCAGTGAATCATATGAGCCAATTTCGACAAATACCCAGATGCCAAAGCTCATTTTATCACTCCACCAAGTTTTTTCTGCGAGAAATTTTTATTTAATTATTTATTAAATAAACAATGCCCCATTTGAAGTAAATTGTGCTCCGATTGAACCCTGTTGAATTTTTGCATGCCAGTATTCACATATATCAATAGGGTTTTTAGCAGGAATGAATCCTTGGCTTTGTTTGTGACTTCTAGCAACGTTTTTCATTTTTTTATTTTTCTCATATTTTTCTCTGTGAAATTCCCCTAGGTCAATTCCTTCACCAGTACAGTCTGTTTTCTTTCCTAGAGTATCTGGAGATCATCTACGTCTGCCATGCCCGAAGGAATCGGCCTCAGAAAGCAAACTTTTGGTCAAAAAAGATGAATTCATGCACAAAAAGCCTCTCCTAGGCAAGTCACATTTTTTGGAATAAATGGATTTTATGAAAATAATGAAAATATTGCCATCAATGCATAGAGCTCGAGAAGATATGCACTTTTAGAGAAAATGACACCTAAAACGGAGCCACGGAATGAAAGTTACGACACATGCAAGTTTTTGCTACTACATCTTCCCGGACCCTTTCCAAAAATGGAAAATTTTATTCTGTCTTTGTGTTTTCTTCACCAAAAATCTAAAAAAGGAAAGAAATGTTGTTTTTATACCAATCACAATTTTCAAGGCTGCCTTTCGCATCCAATTTCCACGCTGCCCTAAGTGACGAATTCTCACGCAATTTTAAAGGAAGAAGTCATAATGAAAGTCACACTTTTGGAAAAGAGCTATTTTTCATGCAAGTCCATTTTTTTTAAGGAAGACTTAAGGCGACCAGTGGGAATTTTGGCAGTGGCAGGCAGGCGGGAATTTCTTACCTGCCTAGCAGGGTAATTTTTCCTATGAAGTCAAAGTCACTTAAGCTGCAATGGGAATATTAGAGGTGGTAGGTAGGTAAGGATTTCTTACCTGCCTTACAGGGTAAAAATTCCCATTATAAAAGAAAAATCACTTAAAGCACCGGCGGGAATTTCCTACCTGCGTGATAGGGTAAAAATTCCCATTATGAAAGTCAAATCACTTAAGTGGAAGAAGGGATTTTTAGAGCTGTAGTGAAGGGTGGAAATTCCCATTAGAATTTGACTTCTTATTTTTAGAATTCACCCTTGCCAAAAAGTGTGACGCACCTTGGGTGAATAACAATGCATTTAATAATATTTATTAATGTTTATTCACCCAATTTTGGCGCCATAAATAGAAGGAAAGTCAATGCATGAAGACAAGCCAAAGTGAATTGAAGGTAGCATGCTAAAAATAAATAAATTAAATTTATTTAATGACAACTAGCAGCATGCAAAAATAGGCACCCAATTTGGGTGAATAAACATCATTGTTTATTAATTAATTTCTAGGAATAGGAGGGGCAATTATTAAAAATAGAATGTTGAAGGTTATATAAGTAGGGGCTGCCATAATGATGAATTAATTAATTCTTTTACAAAAGGAGTGCAACCCGGATAGTTTTGGTGCCCAAAGGAGAAGGATTTTTGCTCAAAAAAGTGTTTTTCATTGTGGGAAAGCTTCAAAGTTTGGCGCCTAGGATTGGAAGAGCTTGTTTTATGTTTGTGTAATTATCTGCATATTGGTACAGGTGCCTAGGTGAAGTTGAAAATATTTATGCTTGCTTTGCATGCAAACAAAGCCTCAAATTTCAGGGTAGCGGGCTTTATATGCAGATTTTTTATGATAAAAATCAAGTGTTCATGTTTCGGTTGCCGTCTTTGTCTGAATTAATTACAAGTATTCATTACAGGTGCTTTTATAAGAGAAAGGGAGCTTAAATCAATGTCAGATACATTGAATATATCTTCTTAATCTGAAGAAATCCCTAGATCTGCACCAATTGTAAAGAATTCCAGCCGAATAAAAAGAAAAAGAGTTGTTCAGACAAAGATTACTCCAGCCATGACACAATGGGATGAAAGGGTAGGCTCTGCGGAATCATGCATAGCTTCCAGATTTGCTAAAGTCAATGATACAGACACAGGTCATGCACCTATCACCGATTTAATTGGTAGATCTGCGCAAATTGATCCAATTGTAAAAGCTTCTGGAAAAAATTCATCCTCTTGTTTCTGACGTAGCCCATGTAGAAGTCATTGCATGGAGAATTCCTTCCAGGATCTTGTGCATGTGGTCCCAATCTTCTAGTTGAAGCCTCCATTTAATTTACCTGTACTTTCCTTCACCTGGAGTGCTTTCCAGAATTTTTAATTGCTCATATAAAATTAAAAAAATAAAAGGTGATGAGTTTTTCCTGAATTATTTATGGCAAACATTGCACTGATGCATGTACTAGAGAATAACTATAAAAGCTTCAAGGATAAGAGGGAATACAAGTCAAAGGCAACACCTATAAGCAAAATCACAATCATTCGCTTCCAGATCTAGTTTGATGAGAATCAAAGGTAAAAGAATCAACTGCAGGCAGAATATGGAAAAAGGAACAAGATTGGAAGTGTTGCAGCTTTCTTCTAGTCTCTTTTCCTCTTTCTTCTTCTTTTTCTTATTTCCTCCAACAAAGTAATTGAGTGATCAATTAAATTATAAAACTTAAGTGATTGGTTTAAAATCCATTACTTGAAGAAGTCAATTACTTGGAAATAGGTGGTATACATGCAAAACAGAAGGTTCTATTTTCAGTTATAAATCATGCATATCATGAAAAGAGGAATTCGAGGAGGGATATTTCCAGTTGTTTCCTTTCTGACTTCCACATGTTCCAGTTCACTAAAGGCTTCCTATTGTAATTTCCCCTCCACATGCTATAAGTAGAGGAAGAACATATGGGTTAAAATATCATAATTTATAAGCAACATTCTTGTGTTCCAAACTTTGTGCTAAAACCCCTGATAGCTATTTGAAGTAGAGGAATAGAAAGGAGCATATTTTTGGAGAAATTTTTGTCAACGATGCATTTTGTTTCTAAATTTCTATCTTAGATTTGTTCATAAACTTTGTGTTATTCTAGATCTAGATCTGAAAGTTCTCTTTGCTTATAATTCTGTATGTTAATATCTATCTGTTCTATCTATGTGCATGCAATCAACTCTGTAATCTATTGATTGGGTTGCAAATCTTCCCTCTTTCTTTCATGTTTTCTACTATTTTATTCTTCATCAGATATTTCCTTTCTTTAACAATTGCTTACTTGCTGCAAAACTATACATCTGTGGCTCATGAGCTGCATGGTTAAAGTAATACCCACAAATAGATATTAGGATATATATAATTGACAAAATATTACAAGGGATCCTCACCGGTAAATGAGGGAGATTTATCTCATGACTACCTAAGTTTTCAGTTATGCAGAAAATCTAGCCAACACGTTCGATGACCATGAATAAGAGTTTATTATTTACAAGTTTTCTTTTTAAGGAAGGGATGAGTTCACAAAGGATGGGGGTGGATTGATAGAGAAGAAGGTGATTTTGTGTGGAGGAAGGCATGATGTCACAGGGGAGGGAAGGAGGCCATGCTGGTGGAAGGAGCAAGGTTGTCCATGGTGGTGTGGGTTGGTCCCACACCACCCATGGCATGGAGTAATGCTTTGGGGGATGGGTACACGGCCAGGACATGACCCTTCCTCCCATAGTGGGGTTTTAACCCAATTTCATTTGTTTTTCTTTATAAAAAACAAACATTTTTTTCATATATAATTGTGTATGTGTGTGCGCGCACACACACGTGTGTGCATTATCCCTCCAAAATGTGCAACAAGGGAATGTGCAAATCCAAAAACGTATAAGAACAAAACTTAAATATATTTAAAAACATGCACACACACACACACATGTATGTATATGTATATATATATGTGGATGTGTATGTATATATATATATATATATATATATATATATATATATATATATATATATACACATATAGATATATACTTGATAAAATGAGAGGGTTAAGATATATAATCTTTCTTACTGTGATATTCCTTACCCAAACTAGATTTACATTTTTATTCATATATATATATATATATATAATGGCATTTTCTCACTTAAATGATTTTACAAAATCTTATTGCAAACAAAAGGAAGAATGATACATATCATAATTTTAAAATAGCCTTTTTTAAGCTATTACCAAACTAAAATTGTCTTATTTCATTTTTAAATTTAATATTAAACCTTATGCCAATACAACCAATAAATTTCTTTCTTTATTTTCCAAAATTCGTAAATAGGAAATACCATTGGACAAAGAAATGGAAGCATGAATAAAGTTGTTTCCTTTGTTTTTTATAAGAAGTTATTTAAATAAACTAAGAGTAATAATTATATTACAATTCTAATAAACTTTATTTTTCATGTTTTTCATGGTTCAAAAATAAGGATACAAAAGATGCCAAGGTAAAATAAAGCTTCCAAAACACTAAAACAAGAATGGCCATGAGAAAATAAAAAGACAACTTAACAAAATCTAAATCCACCAAAACCACAAATAATAATGGGAATGGGAAGAGGGGAGAAAAATCATATAGTTCCAAAATATATGATATCAAGAGTTCTCAAAATATCCTCTAAGATTATCTCCAAGAATCAACACAAACCCCCAATCCTTATTCCTTCTTTGTCTCCTCCTTGCCAAGGCTTTTTAAGCCTTGTAAGCTTCCTTGGACAAGATAGGAGGGGATTCCCAAACAAAATGGGAATCCCTCCTACTTCCACCAAGGAAGGGAGTGATAATAAAACATACATGTCTTCCCCAAGAAGCCATGAAAATGAGAGTCCCCTCCCATTCCCAAATTTGACTCTAAATCCACATCTAAATGGAGTTGAAGAACAAAGAAAATCAAGATAAAATTTTCATTAAAAAACAAAAAATTAGGAACAATTGTCCCAAAACCAACCCAAAATCAAAACCATTACATATCATACATCCACACACATAAAATAAAGTTTCCAAAATCAAAATACAATGAGGTGTGAGACCTATCTCACACTCCAAGCTCAAGTCCAAAAGCTCTTATTTCTTTATCTCCTCAAGCTCCCAAAGCTCCCCACCAAATCTCTCCACCAAAATACCCTAAACATCAAAATTCAAACAAGAAATAGGAAAAATATCCATCCCAAAAATACATGGGATGGTGACATGTGTCACCCTTCCAACTAAGAAAATCATCCATATCACCCAAGTCAATCTTCATGTATCCTAAAATAATCAGTACAAGAGGGGAAAAAATCCAAATTAGCCCCCAAATGCCACAAAAAATTCCAAAGTTGTCCATGTGAGACAAGGAAAAGAGATTTAGATAGTGACTTCTGAGAGGGTGGATTGAGGAAGAGGTTTTTTGAGTTCGCAAAAATATTCCCCCACCCATAGGTTATGTCCCATAAACCATTTTTAAGGTAAAGAATACCCTTACCTTTTAAAACAAGCCTTTAAAAATACCCTTAAAGGTTAATTCGGGATTTGGGGTTGAATGAGAGAATCAAGGTGAGGAATGGTCCCCAAAAACTTGCTTAGCAACTCCTAAGACATCCCTAAACAAGTTCAAAACACTAAAACAACCCATAACGCAAATAATACCAAATGGCCTTATTAGCACAAAGAAATCTAAATTAGGTGAACAATGAAGTAAATTGAATTTTACCATGGTGTTCAAGGTTTAGAAATGTAACAAAATGAATAAATCAAATTCAAATGTAAGAGTCAACCAAATTTCCTAATTATAAACAATGACCAAAATGACACAAGGTGAGAGAAAAGGGTTTGAAAATATGACTTAGGAATCTTTTGTAGTGTTACCACCAAGTCCCACATTCGCCAAGTGATGTAGCCTATAATTCCTACACACTCAAGGAAAACTTCAAATCTACTCAACATGATAAAATATCCATATAAATCATAATGAAATATGACTATACAATATCAACTAAATAATTTTTCACCACATTTATTTTACCAATGATACATATAAGAATGATCCAATATCCACAATTTATAACTCAAAATCACGATCATCAGTGAATACCAAATAACAACATAGTCAATCAAATATAGAACATAAAAGTATCAACATCTCTAATAATAATGAAATAACCAATGTCATGACTATCATCTAGTGTCCCAAAATTTTTCTATCAAATAAGAATGTCATATACCATAGGATGAAAATCGTAACAAGTGTAAATAAAAAATTACCATAATATAATAACAATGTCTCATATGCAACAATCAAACTACTCATATGAGTCAAAAAATCATAGGAAGAGATATAAATATGGTGGGCACTACATCCCCCTCCCCTAGAATTAATATTCATCTGGAAAGTCACTAGAAAAGGCATGCCTTTAAGATACTCCACTTTATTTCCTCTTCTGATAGTCCCGTGTCTATGATGGAGGAATCTATAAAATTAATGAACACCTTTTCTTCCCTGAGTGAACTTTCCTTTACCTACGTGCGAAGGGAATTATACTCCTTCATTTTCTTCTCCACCTACTCTTGCCTAGCCTTAGCTAATTCCTCTACAGTTGGTTCCAGTATTGTATTTACCTTTACTAATATAAAGGTAAATAATTCTCCCAACTGATTAATCTCTCTGATTCAATAGATCTTGGTTATCAAAACTAATTTTGTACATGAATTTGTAATAATTTGAACAAGCTTGGCTGCCTTAGTGTTAATGGAGGCATAACTCCCCTTGAACTTATTTAGCTTGACATGCGAATTCTTTCTCTTCTTACTGACATCCTCAAAACATTTTTTACATCAAGCAATCCTGATCCTTTATTAAATTTTTTTTGCATGACCTATGTAGCCATTTTTACTAGTACATTTCTATCTTGTGCATCTGTCAACTGTGTTGAGTCCAAAATTTAGAGTATCTTAGTTAGATCCTTCCTTCCCTACAACTCATGGATGACATCTAGTTTTATTTTTTAACTTTGGCTCCTCCATCTGATTCTGTATAGCAAATGAAATTACCTTTTATGTATGGATATGGGCTTGTGTTTTTTCCAACATGTCCCAACAATACAAATATTATGGATCCATATAATGTTGTAATATTTTTATAATTAAATTTGATTGGGTAATAAACATAAGGCATAAATAGTCGATGAGGGGAGGAACCTACTAACCTTGTTATTTTTGATGTTATAGGTCTTGGTCCTTCTTTGCTTTTCTCATGCGGTGAATATTGCACAACATTTTCTTGTGCATGACTGGTGTCCTCTTCATTTCCTTGGTTAACCTCATAATTTTCGTATCCTTACTCCTCATCTTGTTTTCATACCTCAAAATGTACGTCAGAGGTGTTGATGGGTATATATTTTTTTACGCGTACCTCATTCTATTTTGGTTCTTCTTTCTCATCAATTTGTATTATATATGGAATCCCTGCTCTCCCTGATTCATCACTTGTTTCATGTGCTTCTTCATCAATCTGCACCTCTCCACATGGTTTTACCATGTGTACTCTATCAGTTTGGATATTTGGAGAGACACGAGGAGGGGTGGGTGCTGAATTTGATCCAGTTATTGTTCTCCTCCTTATTCGTGCACATTGGTCCAACTACCTCTCCATCTCATCTTCTTCCTCTTCAAATTTCTTAGACTTACACTTCTATTATCTCTCGACCACCCTTCTCAAAGGTTGAGTTGTAATAGTCGTGTTGCATACCTCCACCACTTTTTCATTTTGTAACTTCTGACACATATATACATATACTTTTTAACCCTCTTTTCCATCTACTAAAGTTACAATGGGATTGAGGTCCATCCCTTCTGAGTACAAGGTTTATTCATAAGGTCACATTGCTGCGCAATAGTAGGTATTGCGCAGAGTATGGTACTCTACATATACCTTTTCTGTGTTAAATTTTAATGGTTACATGTTCCTTATTCTATCAATTGAGCTCTTGAAGTACCTAATTGTTAAGGTAAAAGGCACTTTGCACCAAGTACCCATTTCTCCATCTAACAACAAAAATCTTGCAATACAAAAGTGTTGCATCACAACATTGTTTTTCCTACTAACACAATAGGTAGTTCCTTGAGAATGTGCCATTCATTCTCAAAGGCATCGTCCATCTTCTTGTACCATAATTCAAAGTTATCCATGTATGCATTTTTTATTGTTCCATCACAAGTATATTTTACAAACCTCTGCATTGGGGATTGAATTTCCAAAGGGTGTTCCCATTCGCACCCCGATGGTCCATCTAGAACTCCAATCTCCTAAAAAACAATATGTAAAAAATAGTATCCCTAAATTATCTTCTCACCTTTTGTCATGTTGGAAAATTCTTATACAACACTCTCTACAATATATAAATCGATATGTTCCCATCTTATGTGTGATATGTCTTAAGGGTCTGTTTGTAGCATGTGTCTACTCTTGTCCTAAGGAGATGTTGGAAATATTGAATGCATGGTTTTCCCTATGATAGTGTAATTCTATGGTTATTGAGTCCACTACTACTTCATCATGAATATCCATCATGATTTCATCACCCCTGTTTATCAATCTGGTCACTTTGTTGATTAATTGGGTGGTGATGCACATTCTTCTTCCCACAAAGTAAAATTAGTCCTCATGGACCCTTGATACCAACCACTGAAAAAGTTCACGCGTGTTATACAAAGAAGGGAAACTCAAAGAGCTGCAACACGCCAACATTTTATAATGTCTTGTGTACCTTGTCATCAATCACAATTTGACCTTCCTCTATGCGCTATGGTTATGTTTCCACCAGGTATCATTCCTTATATCCACTTCATGCCCTAGAGAATAATGATTGTACTCACTTATTTTGCACTTCCATACCTTGGACTCCCATTATTTTCCAATGATGACCTCTTACGGATATTGCATTTTAGAGAACCAACCATCAGGGGACTCCTCCCTTGTATTATTTCCCTTGGTATCCTTTTTATTGGTGCATCACTCAAATTTATAACTATGAAATTGAAAGTAACCCTAAATCACGTTCCCTAGGTATGAAAACCCTTGTTTTTCTCACAATCTTAATTCCTTACAACTTACTTGGTGTCTTCACTAAAAAATTACTCTTCAATCACAATATTGATTCTTTAATAGTACCCAATGCCCTAGCTCTGCAATTTCCTCCATGACCAACCCTGGAACACAACCACTTTTCACACCTCTCAAAAATTTACACTTCAACCCTCAAAATCCATCCTCAGCTACCACTCTAATATTTATAACTTCAAAACCTCCAAGTGTAAGGAGCTCATGAATATTTGGTTACTAGATTCATGATTTCCCTAGGTCATTGATGCTTAAGTTCACTAAATCACACAAAAATTGTAAGAGATCTCTATTCACAAGTGAAAAATACAACCAACACTCATCCCTTCATATAATTTTTTTCTTTTGGAGTGCTTTAATGCTCCACCGTACACATATTTAATGCGGTTATTTTTTCTTTCCCAATTTTTTCACTAAGTTTGGGTCTTATAGGTCTCCTCTCCATGCATGAAATGCATAACCTTCTGGCACACAACTACTTTCCCAGATGTAGATATCCTTTGCACACCTTCCCACATGCACACACTTTCCTTCCTCTGTGCCACATATCAAGTAGATTTATTTCCATACTGCCTACCTCACATTATCTTGCCCACTATATCAATAGATTCCACTTGTTTTCATCATTACCAAGTTTCCTTGTACACCATTGAGAAAAATAGTCCACCATTTAACATTAGCACCATTGTTTCATTCACCATCAGTCATTTATGTATTAGCACCATTATTCATTCTACCCCAATACTAAAGGGATTTCACTAGGTCCTCTAACATCAAAACTTCAAAAATAGATCATGCTCCCACATCAAACTTATTAAAAATTCAATGTGCTTATTACAAAAAAACTTGAAAAAGAAATAATCTAAGCTAAATGGAAATATTACCTTATTACAAAAATATATAAAAGAATCTTATTTATAGTAGGGATTAAACCTACTTCCATTGAAGTAACCAGGTAACATTGTTCCATCAAGTTCCTATAACTGACATGCACCAGATTCTAAAATCTTGGTTACTCTAAATGGTCCCAACCAATGTATCTTCAATTTTCCTAGGTGGAACACAAACTTTGAGTCATAGAGAAGTACCAATCCACCAATGAAAAAATACTTATTCTGAATATGCCTATCATGTCCAAGCCTTTTGTCATGCCTTCTCTGTCTTTTAGCTCCATCTTGCAATGGTGTGTTGTTCATCCAATTGCATCAACCCTTCAATGTGTGCTTCCAATGCCTTGTTCATCCACAGAGTCCTCTTGCACATGTAATACGTAAGGATGGTAACATAAATTCAATAGGATACACTACTTTTGTGCCAATTACAAACTGAAAGGGTGTGTTTTTATTCAACCTCTTATAAGTAGTTTTGTACACCCAAAGTACAACTAAAAATTTATCATTCCAATATTTTCTACCAACATCAAATATATTTTTTAAATTATGGCTCAAGATTTTATTAAAGGCCTCTATTGTTTCATTAGCCTATGGGTGATAATGAGTTATCTTGTGATGTGCCACTATGAATTATGATAATAATAGCTTAATGGTCTCATTAAGGAAATGAGTACCCTTATCACTTGTTAGGCTTAATGGGCATCCATACATGCTGATAATATTTTTCTGATAGAAATCACATATCTGTATAAGTTATACAGTCCTTGGTAGGCGTAACTTCTACTCATCATGTTAAATAATCAATACAAGTGATAATATACAGTGTGCTAGTTCTTTGCACAACTATCACATTTGGCCCAACAAAATCAATGACCCATTTTTCAAAAGGTTTTATGGATGAAATGGTGCACAAAAACGTCTCATATCTCTGTCCTGGCTTACCAATCCTCTGACAATGGTCACAAGCCCTTACAAAATCCTTGGTATCCTTATAAATGGTTTCCCACCAAATTCTAGCTAGAAGTATCTTACATGCAGTGGCTTCTCCAGCATAGTGTCCTCCAACAATACCACCATGCACCTCTTCAATAATTGTTTTGTGTTCATGCTCTAAGACGCATATTATGTAGTACTTCATTGATGGCCCATTTTGTAAAGGTCTCTACCAACTAGTTGATAAGGTGCAACACGTATAGCTAACTTGTTTCTTTTCCATAGTCTTCATCCCTTGAGGCACAATACCATGCAAAAATATTTTCTATGTCTTCTAAGTCTATGGGTGCATGCATAACCTAAAAAATTTAGCATCTGGCATGGTACCTTCAATACTTTGTGCATCCTCCCCAAAATTTATGCACGAATGGTGATCAAGTCCTGGATTGCTCTTACCATGTTTTACTATCACTGAGAAATCAAAATCTTGGAACAACAAAATCCATTCGCAAATTTGACCTTGTAACACAGGCTTATTGACCAAGTATTTTAGAGCCATATGGTCAGTATAAAAGATAAAAGGAGTGGTCAGAAGATATTTCCTAAACTTATGAAGCACATACACCATGGATAAAGCCTCACACTCAGTAGTTGTATAGTTCTATTCCGCAGGTGTTAGCTTCCTTCTTGCAAAGAAAATGGGATGATCAATATTTCCTTCACTAGGTTGTGCTAACACAACTCCAATTGCAGTTCCTGAGGCATCCAAATGAACATGAAAGGGAAAATTCCATGTAGGGAAATGAAGGATAGGCACAGTGGTCAATCTCTCCTTCAATTGCTCAAAATCCTGTTGTTGTGCATCCTTCCAGTAAAACTTCATGTAAAGAAATGAAGGAGAGGGCCCTTAGCTTTCAAGAGCTCCTCCAGTGGCACAACTATCTTGGCATATCCTTGGATGAATTTCTGGTAGTAACCTGTATGACCAAGGAACCCACACACCTCACTTTGATTAGTGGGTTCTTCTAACCCCAATATAACCACTATCTTGGTAGGATCAACTAAAAGACCCTCCTTGTAAATAATATGCCCCAATAAGGTTCCAAAAGGTGTAGACAAAGATGCACTTCTTAATATTCAAGGAGATACTTAGCTATCTACATATCTCAAACATGATTATTAAGAAATTTCAATGATCCTTAAATAAACCATACACTATCTAGTCGTCCAGATATACCTGTAGAAATTGATGGATGGAATACTCAAAATCATATACAACAATGCGTGAGAACACTTTTGGTGCATTATTAAGTCCAAAAGGCATTACTGTATCGGAAAGACAACCCTAATATGTAGAAAATATAGTCTTGGCATGATCTTCACATGTAATATAGACTTGATAATATCTCGAGAAACCATCTGTAAAGGAGTATATTTCATGCCTTGCTATACCCTTAAGAATTTCTTCAGTAAATGGTGTAGGGAATGGATCAATGACATAAGAATAATTCAACATCCTTTAGTCCACACAAAGTTTGATTCTACCATATTTCTTTATACTGCTAACCATAGGGCTAATCCATTCAAATTCTTCTATAGGCTCAATAATACCATCTTGTAACATCTTATCAATCTCTTCTTTAACCTTGACACACAAATTGGGATTCATCTGATATGGTCTCTTTCAAACTGGTCACACACCCTCTTTTAGCTTGATTTTCATCTCTCCTAGCCAAGGACAGACACCTTTCAACTCATGGTGGACCCTAGGAAAGAGATCCTGAAATCACATGCAACAACTCAACAATCTTGGCAACTTCAGCGCCAGACCAGTAATCTCCAATGATTACTTCCTTCATTGCATGTTCTATCCCAATATTTACTTTCTCAGTCTTCAAAGACAAGTGATACACATGTTCCTATCCATATTCCTTATCCAATACCTCATGCTCTCCCTTGGTATGTTTTATGTTCAAGTCTTCAAATTCATCATCATCAATTAAGTACACAAGCTTTCCCTTTTCTTTTTCTTTCCAAGTGTGCTCTAAGAGATGCTCCTCAGAGTCTAGCCAAGCACATTAATTGGTGCACTCATCTAGAATAGTCTCATCATGCAACTCTATCAAAAAATCCTCTACTCTTACGTTATCCCCTAGAGTGATACACTTCATCAACTGCAAGGCCTCATGCACATGAGGATTAGATGAAAAATAATCAAATACATGTATGAAACATGAGGTCAATTTTTTCCAAGTTGCAGTCTCCTGCTTCAACTCAACATGAATATACCATGTGTGTGCCCACCCACACAAAGTTGAATAAAACTTGTGTACCCACAAGGATGGCGGTAGCGCCTCGGGACCCTCAAGTTAATTCTTCTCACATTTTTGTATGTGAGTCATGGGATATTATTTCCCATCATAGTTTGGTATCTTCGAAGGGAGATAATTCTTAATAAACTGAGTTAAGAAAGTAACTCTGATTTCACGCCATCTTAGAAAATTATCCCTATGCATGACCCATCATCTTTTTTTTGTCCCTCTTAGAGAATATACCAACATATTTCTTCTATCACCTTCATCTCACATATGTTCTTCCATGGCAAAATAATGTTTCGGAATTTTCCTCTCTAATATACTTCAGAATCGAAGTCCTTCCTAACCATCGAAGTGTTCGTGGCCTGATTACCCTAGTTACTCTCCCTTGAAATTCACAGCCAAACATTTCATAAGTCCCATGTGCCCAGTTATCACATGCAAGGCTAGTAGTTTCACTAACTGATTGTGCTTCACCCCATTTTAGCATTCCTTCCTTTGTAGGCTCAATCCTTTCTGGATCACACATAGTCTAAACATAGATCTAATTCAAATCTTCCTTGGTTATTATATCTATAAAAGGTGCAATTTGAGTACCATCCATTAGAATAACCACACGCTCATCCATATTTTTAAATCTAATATAGTGCTTATTGAAACACAGATCTGCATTGTTGGTGTAACACCAAGGCCATCCAAGTAAGGAAGGGAAATTATCAGCCTTTGCCAATTCTAAAACCTCAAAATCACCTTTAAATTTTCCCCCTTGTATAGTAATTCTTGCATCTTTTAGGACCCCAATGGGTAGTTACCTTGTCTTGTTAGCCATATAACATACACTAGAAGAAGGTTGTAGTGGTGGCCTACCCATCCTATTCCATGCATCAAGAGTAAGAACATTTACCTCTATCCCAGTGTCAATCAGGATGTTGCTCATGAGCCAGCCATCAATGACATCATCCAAGGTGATCTCTTTATCATATTCATGGTTTTGAGGTGGTAGATACACATGCAGTATCTATCTATCCCTATCCTTTTCCATGTGTAGAACCTTCTCACATAACCATTTTCCTAACATGGGTACGATGTTATTTGTTCTAATAATTTGACATACTTCCCTGATTTCATAAATATCTCTGTTAAGTACTTCTATATGTTTTACATGATTTTTATCCTGCACTTTTTTCCTTAAGCACAATATCTCCCTTATAAATATCTAATTAGACCCATGGTTTCTTGGAAAACCTCCTTCTGGTGACCAACATCAAGATACTTAGTAGGTTGTCTAATCTCCTCATGTCTGATGATTGGTTTAGATCTCACTTGCTCTCATGCACGTGAAGCCTCTATGTGTGTGGTGACCAATAACAATTCCTTATGAACTACTACCAAATATTTAGCCTTCCACTGCCCTTGTCTAGAGCTCGCAACTTGTATCCTCACCGTGCCCCTCTCATTCTTGGTCTTGTTCATATGCACATAAAAATCCAGACATTATTCTACCTTATTCCCCTTTCCACAATATGCACAATACAAGTTCTTGGGGCACTCACACTAATAATGATCAAGAAATCCACATGAATAACAAGTGCCTCTATTGAACTAGCGTCCATGACCACTGTGACCTCTACCTCAATAGCCACATCTATACCCTCCATTTCCATTCTAATTAGGTACTATGATTATGACCTTTCATGCACCTACAAATTGCCTTTTGTATTAGTCTGGCACAACCTTGTTTCACAGGCTTCGTGTATTTGATCAATTAATCGATATTGAGCGGTATCATGTGTGTGTGCATTAAAAATCTTGAAATAACTTAATACGTTCTTCTATGTAGCACGTTAAAGAAGTGGGAATTCCTAGACATCATGGTCCTTGTGACATATTTCACAAGATGATAGTAGAGCACACACATTCCTGTGGATAGAACAATTTTTAATATGCCCTTCTACCTCATAGCTGATACACCAAATTCCACTTCTAGTTTCATGTGCTGAGCTAGCTGATAACTTCTCCAACTATGTGGCCATGGCTGTGATTTGTGCTTCCAAAAATGGACTCACCCAATGTCTACATTGCAACTACTTTATGCAAATAGCTTCCTCTAGAGCCTCACAGATTGGTAAATGTCTTATGCAACAATGCTCTTCTGAAGGGTGACAATAGTCCTCCTAAAAACTACTGTGCATGTTGTATTTGATGAGTATCATAAGATAGATTTGATAACAACCTTTTGAAATGCACATCATATTCACATAAACTTTCAAAAAGTCCTTGTTTGATGTCATTTATCGCGCTAATGCTCTTCTATTCAAACTCAGGGATATCAAATTCTACCAAGAAGGCATCACACAAGGTGTTATAATCCATTACTGTCTAGTGTGGATCATACTTTCGATACCAACTATGTGCTTGGCCCTACAACGTAGTTGTAAAATGACTTTCCTTTCTATCTGAAGTGGTGATCCCCTTGGCTCTGTATAGAAGTTCACACGTATGCACATGCTTAGCTGCATCCCCAACTCCTCTATATTTAGAAAAATGGAGTGACATCTTGTAATAAATATGAGTATTTGTTCTTAGGGATATTACCTTATCCTGGATAAGGACCAAAACCTAGCCTTGAACCTCCACCAATATTTCCTCCTCTTGGGGGAAGAACTAGCCTCTTGAGCCCCCTATGTTGCTATAATTCATATCTACACTATGGGTAGAGCTACTATGCCTATGGTAGATCTAGTCTATAGTAGCACCAACACTTTGCCCTGGTGTTGTGCCTACGGTACTACTTCCAAACAAATTTTGGCTTATCAGCTATAAAAATCCTACTGACCAATAGTTTTCAATGCCATTTGTGCTACTTTTATCTCGTGCACATCCTGAATAGTTACTAACACACTTCTACCTGTATCACCGTCCCAATGTGGCGATCATTGATTGCATTCACATTATTCACCCTCATTATGATAATCTTCTATATGAATTTCTAAATCTTGAGTACCATGCGCAAGGGATAAGGGTCCAAGGTGGTCCAAATGCATGCCAATGGTTTCCAAATCCTTACTAGACTCACTTTCACTAGATGTTGAGGGGGTCCTTTTGTGCTCTCCCAATATCAGAGGGACATATTCCTATAGACCCTCACTTTCCTTAGGGTTCCCATCACTACTACTTGACCCTATTCATCTCTATCTCAACATTCTTCAACCACCTATCTTGTGCATACTGTATTTGCACCATCTTTCTTCTCTATCCACTTCCTCCATTGGCCCAACGCTATCCTTTCCGAACCCCTTTCCTTGTCCTTGTGCACAATGGGGTTTTTATCCATCCATAGGTATAAATTCAAGTATAATTTCATTCATCAAGATCTTAATGAAAATATGAAGTGTGTGTAAATATGATCCTCTAGGCTCATGAAGAAACTAGAACTCAGCTTCCTCCAGACACGAATAAGTAGAGATCACGTACTCTAAAGTATAGTTTCTCAAAACACCCTTCCACCAATAGGTCTATTGCGCATGTCCACGGATAATGCTCCAACTCGTTTCCTAATGCTTGATACTTGTTCCTAATTCCAATTTTGTCTCTGTCCCAGCCTACTCCCTCTATTTTGTGCATACGCTGATAACCAGTCATATAACTCCCTTCAGAAAATAAGCTAAAGAACATCTCATAAATCCCATCATAAATATTTTCCTTTAACCCATTTGTGCGGATTGAATTTGTCACTAGGTACTGTATCTTAGAGAAAATTCATCTTTTCCCTCTTTTATCCAATGTTCAATATTCTCCAAAGATAACTGAAATTCCATTAGTGTACCACATCTTAAGAGTATGAATTAAAGAAATTCCCAACAACGAAATCAAAATATCATACCGTAATATAGGATTAACATGACATATTATTATAGTCACAAAATCATGCAATTTAGACATTATTTATCCCATTCTCATAAAACTATTTAGAAGGATCTTGAGTGAAGAAATTAGTAATTAACCCTTGTATTTTGGCCATCTTGTTTTATTTATTTTTCATTATCACCCCTTTTCATCCACATGCATAGTCTGTTTCAGTCATTTCCTATTATTTTTGCCTCAACTGGGGCACCCAGGCTAGTACTAGGGCACCAATCAGCACCCTAGTGCCACCGGGGGTACCTCGATCCTTTTTTCACTTTCCCGGTACTTTTTGGGCTCTTTCTAGCCATTTAGAATCTTTATATTTCTTGTGGTTGACCTTTTCGGGGTTAATTATGAAATCAGATCAAGATAAACCTATAAATATAAAGTTATGAGACCATAATGAGGGACCTAAAATCACTTACTAGTATCACTCTATCTAGAGTTACATCAATCTATTGTATTGGAGATCACTTACATCCAAATAGATCCATCATCAAGGCTAGGACATCTGCATCACACTTCATAGGGAGAAGGATTCTATTCTATTCCATGCACACATTCTATTAAATTTTATACACTTAGTTATTACTCGTTACTTCACAAAGTGCAAATGGCATAAGATAAACCTAGGGAATGTTCACACATACTTGCACATATAGATACATCGGGTCTGAGATGTAGTGAAATGCTCAGTTAGTAATTTCATCATTTTGGTTGCTGAGGACAGTCTAATCCCTTCATATGCATTATTATTTTTTAGGGTTTGATGCTTGTTTTAGGGTCTTGTAGGGATTTCATTCATCTTATAGTATTGGTGACATTCAGCGCAAGATAGCAAAGTTGATGCGACACACAGTGAGTGTTTAGGATCACCTTTTGACTCTATAAAAATTATTTTTGGAGATTTTGTACAGATTAGGGAACCCAAATTATAGATGAGAGCACTTGTAGGCACCCTAGTACTCCCCAAGGCACTCTATTCCAAAGAAATAATCCAAATCCACTCTTTTTGGGACCTTTGCATTGTCGTTCCCGCTCCTGATTTTTATAGTCACCTTTATGACACTCTCTGATAGGCATCTGTTATCAGATGAGTTCTTTCCTTCCTCTCTTTTACATATTAGGGTTAGCATTTCCCTTTGCATATTTTTTTATATTGTTTACATACTTCTTTACTACATTTATCTACTTTATTACAATTGTTCATAACTTAGATTAATTATCCCCACATTACTTAGTCCATTTTTAGTTAATAATTTTGGTGAACCTGATGTCTTATCATGGATAAAGATACTTCTTCTCCAACTCTAATCATTTTGTAGTTTGATAGTTTTGGCCGTGCCTTTGTTGACACTCCAGCTGATTTTTCTAGTTATCAACCTTTTCCTTTGTTTATTCACCTTCCATTTTAAAACATAGACCATGCCACACTAGATGACTCTATTTTTTCTTATATGTATACTATTGATCCTAATACTTTAACATGAGTTCTAGAAGAGGCATAGGCTCCTTAACTTGGTCATATAGCTACACCTCCTACCATTTCTGAACCACACGACATTCTCCATTTGCATTCACCCATTAATCCTCCCACTTTATATATAGACTATTCTCCTGATACAATATTTTCTCCCACCTCTCCATATTATGCTCTTAAACCAACATCTATTGAAAATCCACATAAATCCGATGCTGCTATTTGTATGGTTGATGTGGTTCCTTGTACTTCATCACCAACTCCTGCTATCATGAACGCTATGATACTTTATACAGGGTCTGCTCCAGAATGCTCCCTTGTGTTACCTTCCCTTCCATCACCTCAACTTATTGACAAACCACCTCACTTATCACCACTTGAGGGTGTTATTTGTATGATATATGTAGTTCCTTCTATGCTGACTATTACTACTACTGCTATGATTCCTTATCAGGGGCTTGTCTAGTGTATGGTCATTGATCTATCACATCCACCTCCACAAATGTTCCCTACTTTAGCACACCCACCATTCACTTGCACACTTTTCATCTATAAATCATATTGGTAACATATTACATTCGATCCTACATGCGATGTCACTATATGTACCCATGATGTCTAGCTCATCTTGGTTTCACCTTTGAGGATCTCCATCCTTCTTCACATGCCCCTCATCTATATTATGGTTTTGTCAATATAACGACCACTTATGGTTTGTGTGTCTTTCATCTTCTAGTCTATTTATCACATACACCTCATTCTGCCCCACTCACATTATGAGAATCTTACCTTACTTATATTGGCAGCACATTAGATCCTAGTGATACTAACATTTCATTTCCTATTCCTTTCAGTCTTGTTTTTATCTTCAATAGCTCTTTTCTTGGCTATTCACAAAATATCACTTGTTGGTATACACATAGTTGTCCACATCCTTCATTTTCTGATGAGGAATATGCTATGGGCATGTGTAACTTACACCTTGATGGCTCATTACATGATCAACCAAAAATTATTGCTTATCATGTCGCCAATGCTTATCCACGTGAATTTGACCCAGAAGATGATGATATCCTTGGTGATTTTACATGATTTCTTTGTGTGCACACTTGGGGGGTATAGAAATTCACATTTCTCCCCCCTCACTCATCACAAAATTTGTGCATTTATCATCTTTTCATTTTCAAATAGGCATTTTCCTCGCGCGTTTTAGCATCATTACTACCTGATGATGAACTCTTGTGATTTTTCTCACACTTGACTGTTGAGAGATTACTACTATAATGAACCCCACACACTGCACTATAGGCATTATAAATTACATTTCATCACAATTCGAGCATCATACATCATACATCATATTAGTCATCATTAGGCATATAACATACTAGCGTTGTATGTTGTTCATCATATTAGCCATTATACATATCACACACTTCTTACTGTTAGGTCACATACATATATTTCCTTTCATTCTACACATACTATCTCTATAATGCATTTAGTGATGTATGCTTTACATCACACACTGCTTATCTTCACCTCACAAATTTTATACATACTATACTAGTTTTCATCACCTATGAGTCTAGCATCATTTCATCTAACATAACACATACTTAGTCTACCCACACATGTTACATAGGGCACTATACATTATATTTTATACATTCTACACATCTAGCACCACATTCTAGACACTACATTTTTACATATTCTATTCATCACATGGTTGTATTTTATTATTCCATATACTACGTTGTCTTCTACATGCTGCACTCACCACCCTATGACGCACTTTAGTTCCTCAGTCCATACTCGAATGCCGAGGGTTTACAAATTAAATGGAACTTCCACTCATCACACATGCGATAATAATAGGTTAGTGACATACGTTTTAGGCTAAATCATTACCTATTCGATCATTTCATAGTGGTATACACCTTAGGTTAAATCACTACTCCCTCATTTCATATTATAATGATATATGCTTAGGGATAAAACATCACCCATACATTCATCTTATAGTGATATACGATTAGGGCTAAATCATCACTCATCCATTCATCTTATAATGATATATGCTTAGGCTAAATCATCACTCATCCATTCATCTTATAATGATATATGCTTAGGCTAAATCATCACTTACCTATCAGTCTAGTCGTGATATATGCTTCAGCTATAGGGTTCACGCACACATCTTTTATAGGTAAAATCTCATCACTACACCTACATATTCATCACAACTTATTAGACACATCATATACTTCAACCAATTCCCAATGAAGCACTCTCTTTTATGGTTCATTCTTGACTACTAAGGGGGAAAACAAAAAAAAACCCACTACATACACTTCCATTCACTCAAGGAACACGCAACTCCTATCATACCATATTGTATTGCATTCCATCCATCCATAACATATTGCATTGTCTTGGGGGCATTTAATCTTGTTTATTAGTGTTTTACATGATCACTTTACTATACATGTTATATTTATTTCTCATATGTTATACCATCCACACATGCGCGTTCACATCTTTGTTTAGTTGTGATCAAATATATAGAGCTTTTACACGCAACATGGATGCTCATGTTTTACCCTTCCTACATAGTCATTGGGGGCATCCAAATTCGTCATTCACATATGTTATTGTTTCATTTTGTACTTACCAATCTATATTATTTGGTTATTCACGCTTTGACATATTGGTTATTTCTCTAACATGCTAATGGATGTTCCATGTGTAGCACTTGTTTTGCAAGATTACATGTTTCCATGACTACTTCTTTGTTTGTAGTTGTTTTCCATTGTTTGTTTCTTGTATGCAGGTTTTGCCCTATGTTTAGTTTGAACACTTGTTTGATGTTTGTGGCCATGATGGACTTACATGTATTGTGACATTGTGAGTGATGTCCTATTTTTGTGACCCACTTTATGCGGCTTAGTTTTTACATTTTCTGCATAGATTACACATTTTCTTCGTACATGCATGTGTTTTCATACTAACAATTGTTTTGGATATCCATCCTTGTTTGTGTGCACCTTGGTTTCTACCAAGCGCATTCCCTTCCTCCTTTAAGGTAGAGTTACAAAGTTCATGCGGTTGGTCCTCTTTTGGGGTAGCATTCTCCTATTAGCAACCTCACATGTGCTCATAAAGATGGGACATCATTTGCGGGTTATCTACATATAGTTTCACCATTTTCTTTATGCTTTGGAATGTGACAAAACATATAATGTTATGGGTTGAGGAGTAATACCTGTTGTGTTGGTTTGGAGGTTGATGCGTGCATTCTGACTTCTCGATCTAATGCTGACTGTGAGATCTTCCTTTTGGTTGGGAGGAACTACTTGTAATAGAAAAAAAGACCACCAAATAAGAGTTAAATAATATATGATAGTGGACTGCCTAGCGTATGCTAGATCTAGGAAGTGTGATACTTCCTAGAAGGATGTCAACCCATTGTTTTATAAAACAAATTATGAAGTAACTGAAATGCGTACATAAATGAATCTAGTGCTAGTATTCTGATTTGGGTACCTCAGATCACTATCAGTGTCGATCCAATTAAATACTAAAAACTATGTGGTTCAAGGTCTTCAGGTCAAGTTGCAGGTTGTTCAGGTGGTCTGTAGGTCACAGAACGGGTCTTAGCAGGGTTGGGTAAGGTGTTTGGGTTGTCTTGGTTCATATGTGGTTGCTGGTTTACATAGTGTTGGTAGACACAGAGACTGGTGTTGGTCGAGGTATGACCAATCACGGTTAGGTAGAACTGATGATGGTTATGGGTAATTGGCGTTCGGTAGAGGCTGGATCTGATAAGACTCAATAATATTTGTTAGTGGGGTTTGAGCTGAGGTTAGACAAAGATGACAGAGGGCATAACAAGGTATATGGGGATCTTAGGAACACTTAGAAATATGTAGAGGTTGGGTATAGGTTGTTTTTATGATGTGGATGGAGGAATGATTAGGTTTACAGAAAGAGGAATAGTGGGGAAAAGGGAATGCAAGTAGGAAATGACAACAAATGTGACAAAAACATTTAAAACAAGGTAAGGCTAAAATAACACAGGTGATAAATGTACTTACTGGTGTTGTAGGTCCAATGGCTATGTGGTGGTGATGATTGATTGGTGGGATGGATCTTGGTGCCACAGTGGTGCTTCTCAGAATGTTACCATGAGTGCAATACCTTTGGATCTATCCTGGTGCTGGCTATAGATGTTTGTAGGTATGAAAAGGCTCCGGTTCTTCTTACATGCAGATCTATTCTCTTCCCTTCAATCTCATAATGTGCCAACCCACAAAAAAGGTTACCAAAGTGAATAAATGGTAATTGATGATGGTTCTTGGTTGACCAACATCAGTTTTGGGATGATTGACATTGGTTAAGGTGGGATTCCCTAGGTTTACTAAAAATTACAGATCTCGCAATCATTTGGGCCAGGTCTATCAATTTATTTGTGAATCAGAATGGACGTTATGTTTTTATGAGTGGGAAGGTGGTTAGAGGAATAATAGGCCTTGATTTTTAGGGTTGAACCAAGTCTTATTCATTTATGGAAACATGCTATGAATAGGTCTATGGTGAGGTGTCTAGGTGAGGTGTCCATCCATTTAATTAAAGTAATTAAATTAATAATGGGGTGAGGATGGGTATTAATTTAATTATAAATAATTAAATTAATGTTAATGTAGGGTATAAGGGTCATGGTTAGGTGAATGTGTTTAAGTTGGTTCTTCAACAGGGGACCAAGGGGAGTGTGACCCAATTTTGGTGTCTACATTTTTCCCTTTTTTGTTGTGTAGCTTGTATTAGTAAGCAACGCTAACAAAAATAGGAAATGGTTGTGTTGAGTGTAAGTGAGGGTGGTGTTGCCCTAAGCATGGGTGAAGGAAACCCCCCTTAAACTAGGAACCAATGAGGTGAGAGATGGAAACGGTGAGTGGTTTGACAAAATGAGGAGGTGGGAAGATGACGATCTGTGGGCACATTGGGTAAAGGTAAAAGTTCAAATCAGATAAATAGGTAAATTGTCCAGGGTCAAAGATAGTGGCAATTGAACGCATGCACAGGTTGGAAATTATGGCATGGTACCATGTTGAGAAGCTTTCAAAATCTACGTTGGATAAGGTCAATAGGTCTATCCAAATAGGGTTGAAGTGATTCCGGTATCCAAGGTATAGGATATGGTGTGGAAACATAATAGAGGTCAGGTGCAAGAACATTTAGGTATGTTCTGGTACACCAAAGGTCAGGTCAGGATAAACAACATGACAATAGGAAAGGTAAGGTCGGTAGGCCGAATGACATGGGTAACCACGTCGCAAGGGACAATGAGCACGGAGGGTCAAAGGTCACAAAAAGTGGTTGAGGTCAAGGTATATAGGTAACAACATGGGTAAGGCCAAGGTATAGGGAAAATAACAACTCCTAAGACGTAAAAAAGGTAATGTAAGGGTAGGTTGGGTTTGTAGGTATGGTTCAATGGGTGTCCAGGATGATAAAATGGTGCATTGGCATGAATGGTGGTAGGAAAAAGGTAGCTTAACAAGACTAAACAATTAGTAGGGTGGACCGATAGTGATACTGGTTAGAGGGCAACCAACGTTGGTTGGCTAGGGCACAAATAGGACCAGCATCGGTCAGGTCGGGTTGGGTTTATAAAACAAAAATTCTATATTTTATGGAATCATTGTTGTGTTGTACTATTGGAGAAAATGACAGAGTCAGTTGAATTTTGGCTCTTTTCAAGAGGAAAGTATGAGGGAATGTACCCGGCTGAGGTGGAGAGATCTGGTTGGTGAGAGGAGCTAGGTAGATGGGTCCATGAGATTGGGTGGACTGAGTTGATTGGTGGAGAGATTCGAGGTAGATTTCGGCATGGCAGAGGCAGGAGAAGGTTTGGGTGGACCACCAGTGCAGTGGCTAGTCATGCCACCACGTAGATGATGCCAAGACGAGGTAAGATCTAATCCTTTCTATGTATTTGTTGTGGGAAAATAGGGGAGATGGTTAGGGATTTTCAGGTGGGGATTATAATAAAATTTGAGGTTAAAATTGATGAAATGAGGGAGAGGGTAGGTCCTAGGTAGGGGAAACAGGTATGGGGAGGGGCTTAGGGTATGGGAGGGTAGGGTAGAATAGGTTATTAGGTGAATGTTGAGAATTTGGTGAGTGAAAAAATGGGGGTTTTTGGATTTGGTGTGGCGACAGTGACCGATGTCAGTCACGAATTGGCCGACGTTAGTAAGATATAACTGACATCAATCAAATAATAGATGATAGATGTCGATTACTAGTGACCGAAGTCAGTCAAGATTTTAAGGAAAAAGAGGTCAGGCAAGGGTTTTAGGGGGTTTTAAACTATGAGGTGTAAATGCAAGTGGGTTGAGGGTAGGTAGCGTGGGTTATGGAGGTTGCAGCAAAGAAAAATATGAAGGAATTGCAAGAATGGGTTAGTCAGGTAAGGGGTGTTGCGGAAATGGTTATGGGTTTAACAATAATGTGATTTTTTAGATGTAGGCAAGAGATCAGCTATGGATGCGAGATATAGTTCCACCGCTATTACTAGGGGTGTGAGGAGACGTGACTGATGAGGAGTGGAGACATGTGACCGACGTGGGTCTAATTGTTATTTGACACTATAGGTGTATAGTGTTTGATTTGAGTTTAATGGTCACTCTCATCGATAGATGGGATTCCACGACCAACACATTCCATCTTCTGATAGGTGAGATCACAGTCACCTTAGAGGATGTGTACATGATCCTGAGATTACTGATAGTGGGAGTACAAGTGTAATCCATTTCATCAGAGGCCTCCAAGGAGCTAATGTTGATTGTTTTTGGAGAGGGGATGGCCGAGTTCAAATTCCATAGCGCCAACATGAGTTATGGAGATATGTATTGAGCCCATCCTAAGGAGATGAGGCTAGTAGTTCTGATGATGGAGGCAGTGTGTTATTTTACACTACCAGATGCGGAGGGTGGGAGATTCCCATGGGAATTGATGGGAGTTCTTTGTGATATGATGGAGGACAAGACCTAGTTTGCATGGGCACCAACCTACTTGGTGTAGTTATACAGGGAGTTATAGGCCTACGGGAGACTATGGAGGTTCAACGTGTGCTGCACTTTCCTTCTTCACTGTTGGGCCTATGAGCACATTGTGTGCATGTGGCTGATTGGTTTTCCCCATCTGGATGCATTTGAGCCAGGTATGGTCCGGGTCGGTTATAGGCATTGGGTGTCAGTTGGTGGTGTGCATCGGGGGGTTATGGCTAAACATGATGTGGCTCACTACAGGAAGATGCTGGAGGGGTTGTCTAGAGTATACATTATCTAGAGGCCATATGTGGTATATCCATCATACAGTCGCATGGCCGTGAAGTTGGATGAGCTATAACTACTCAGGTGGATAGAGGGGAATTGTGTTGGGGAGAACGAGATGATACTAGTAGATAGAGTCTGGTGGCAGTTTGGGCTTCCCTGGGATGTGCCACCACCATTTCCATAGTATAGGAGTGATGACATGGAGAGACCTATGTCTCCACCCCGACCTACAGTGCTGACAGGGCAGGAGGAGCAGCTGGTGGACTGACAGATAGATGATGTCGGCTACACAAATGCATATAGATGGTGGTGGGTAGCCCAACTACGAGTAGCACCACCCAGACTAGGGCAGCCAGACATGGCTACCCTCACAGTCCAGAGAGACACATTACAGGGATAGGTGGCCACATTACAGGCCCAGATTATTGGTTTATAGGGGTAGCTGACGGGGTCACAGGCAGAGGTGGCCATATTACAGACATATGCTATAGGGCCAGTTGGCTACTACACAGGCACATATTGTGGCCCTATAGGCCCAGGTACATGCACATGGACATGGATTCTTATTATAGGTAGCAGCAGGATAGGTTCCTGAGAGACAGGTACAGGGGTCGAGACTGATGGCACCTCCACAGACCGTACCGATGGCTAGGTTCAGGGACACTCAAGGTGAGGCACGATACTATAAAGACCAGTTGATGGCTGTAGGGATAGACATTCCATCTTATCCTGAGTATAGAGTACAACAGGATTTGAGTGAGAGGACTAGGTCCTGCACTCATAGTGTTGAGAGTACAGGGGGCCAACAAGCCCCAAGATAGGGTCAGGGTGAGGCTACCAGTGTATGGAGGCCAACTCTAGGTGAGGGGCCATCAGAGGTTAGACCGAGGCTTATGGTAGGTGGGGAGATGCTAGAGGGGCACCTCATAGGAGTAGTGGAGGAGGAGGAGACCAACAAGATGGACATGGAGGATATCCGATGATGGGATGGCTAATAGTTACACATGTACCTCCTTGTTTTTTGTGTATGTTGAGATATACTGGCTTGCGTGCCGAAGAGAGCGAGGATGTACATGAATTTTTTTGATATTATTGGATCATATACCAGCCTACGTGCTTAAGAGAGTGAGGATGTGCATGAGAGTTTTTGATATTTTTGGATTATATACCAGCCTGCGTGGTGAAGAGAGCAAGGATGTATATGAGAGTTTTTGAGATTTTTGGATCATATACGAGCCTGCGTGCCGAAGATGGTGAGGATGTACATGAAATTTTTTGAGATGTTTGTATTTATTTGTATCTATGTACATATGTATGTATACACATACTTTATTATTTATAGATGATGACATTTATAGCATGGATGGTGTACTTGTTTTTAATTTCCGTTATTATGTGTGTATGTGATGAACACTAGGTGAATTAGGAATGATTGAGTCAAGGTCATGTAGGCATGATAGAGTGAGGTCAAATAGGCATGATTGAGTTAGGTTGATTTAGGCATGGTGGAGTCAGGTTGGTTTAGGCATGATTGAGTTAGGTTGATTTAGGCATGGTGGAGTCAGGTTGGTTTAGGCATGATTGAGTTAGGTTTCTTTGATTTTGATTTAATGTCCAAGTCGTTGGTAACATGGGAGACAAATGGTGATGTATATGCATGTTATGGTTTAAATTTCCAAATATGTGCTATAGTGGAAATGTGAAAATGATAAATGAATGATTTGATGATGTGGTAAAAATGTGTATTAATTGATGCTTGTTTGGTTTAATTTCCAGTTATTGATAGAAAATGGAAACTAACTAAGGTAGAATGTGAATAGGAAAGTGAAAGGGGGAATTGGTTAGGGTAAAGAGTGGCTGAGCTAACCTCCAAGGGCCCCATGCCCTCGAAGTGCTACCTACATAGCCCTGATGAAAAGGGGCCTCAGGCTGATGTAGTTCTCCCATAAACTAGGGAAGATTATGATGAAGTAGAGGAATGGGTTGGTAGGTGTTAGACATGGCTGAATTTAGGTCATAGGCATGATTGGGTGTAGATTGTATGCTTGGTTGGGTGTAGGTTGTAGGATTGGTTGAGTTGTGTTAAATATAGGTGTCAATGATCTGGTCCTGTGTAAGATAATCAATAAGTAATGAGGAAGGTGAATGGTAAGAAGTGGCAACAGAGTCACTTAATTGATAAGAACCCTAATGAGTCTACCATACCCAAGATGGGCTTATGAATGTAAGACCCTAAAGGCATTGCATAATGGACAATTCAGGGTGAAGAAAGTCACATAATCACAGAAATGTCACATTTGTTGAAGTAAGTCCTTGAGTAGAGGAAATTAGGATGAAAAGGAAATGAGGTGAGAATGGGCGGTTTAGCATAACTTAGTGTATGACATCATGTTTCTCCCAACAAGAAACCCAGGATAAAAAATAGGCAAGTCCATGATGAAAATTTCATCATTTTCTTCATTTTTTTATATTTTTAAAAGACTGATCAATGCAAGAAGTCTATATGGGATGAGTATAGTATCTCCTTGAGGTCTTCACAAAGTTGATTGATGTGGGAAGCTTCTGGATATTTTCATTGTATTTTTGAAATGACTTTATATAGTTGTCCTTCAAGGGAGCAGTCTATTTATAGCGGTGGAAATAGAGTGAAGAGATGTCCCTTTTGAGGGAGTCATCTTTTGCTGGAAGTTTGACTCAAAGAGTTGTAATCATTTTTTTTTTTTACGTTTAAGTCATGGACAAGACTATAGATAAAGAGTAGGCTCTTGTTCAGAGGACAAAACCATAGCACATAGAGGTTAATTATGAAAGGGGTGGTTTTGAGTGATGAACGACCATGGGATTCCATCTTGAAGAAGATGAAAAGTATCCATGAGAATCATGCTATGATTAGAGCCATGGTACTCATATTGAAGATAATGCTGAAAGGTGACGGGTAATCACATGATTCTTGTTTAGTCATGGATCCTCAAAAATGGGTAATATGGAAGGTGAACAATGCTCAAGGGATGAGCAATCAACTGATAGAAAGTGATATAGGACTTGATGTCAACAATAAAATGGTTGAAGATGCAAGGCATTGAGAGGCTCAGGTTTGAGTTTACCTTCGAGTGAAGACAAACGATAAGCACCTGATCCATAGGCATGGGTAACGATATAGGGTCCAAGCCAATTAGGAGAAAATTTTCCCCGCTTACTTTTCTCTTCTTTGGTTACATGTTGATTTTCCTTTAGGATGAGGTCACCGACCTGAAAGGTTTGTTCTTGAACACATTTTTCATAGGAATGTTTGATACGTTTTTGGTAGATTTGGAGATAGTCAAGAGCATTGAGACAATGTTCATCTAATAACTCAAGTTGCACCAAACGATCTTGGCGAAAGACATCGTCGTTGAGTATGTCTTATAGTGAGATGCGAAGAGATGGAATATGGACTTGGAGAGGTAAGACAACCTCAGTACCATAGACCAAAGAAAAATTTGTGGCAGCATTTGAAGTACGAATACTAGTGTGATAAGCCCATAAGGTGAAAGGAATGTGCGTATGCCAATCCTTCCCAGTATCATTGACTACTTTCATAAGAATTTTGTTCAAGGTTTTATTGGTCGATTCTACTTGGCCATTGGTTTGTGGGTAATAAGGTGATGAGAAACTGAGTTGGATGCCAAAAGCATCACATAGCTTATGTAGGGTTTTGTTTTTGAATTGCTTTCCATTATCAGTGATGAGGTGGTGAGGAATAACAAAGCAAAAAATGATGTGATGATTGATGAATTCACATATTTTCTTGACTTTTGTAGAAATGAGGGGGATGGCTTCTACCCATTTAGTATAATATTCAGTAGTGGTTATAATCCATTGGTGGCATTGTGAAGAATGGGATTGATCTCACGACAAGATCCAAACCCCATTGAGAGAAAGGTCAAAGGTCTCATGTGACCTACAAGGCATGACTAGGTGTGTGATGGAGATTATCATGTTACTAGAATTTCACACAATGCTTGACATAGTCACAACAATTGTGGTTTAGGGTTGGCCAATAAAATCCAAGGAGAAGAATACATTTTGTGATAGCTAAACCACTAAAGTGGCCTCTGTAAATTCCATCGTGAACTTCCTTAATGGTGTAGGGAATTTCAGAACTTGTAAGGCATCGTAAGAGAATACCATCAAAGCCGCACTTATAAAGAAGACCACCCATGATGACATAATGAGAGACACTTTTAAGAAAGGCCCATTGTCCATTACGAGTGAGATAAGTGGGTAGAATGGAAAGGGAAAGATAGTCTACACATTGCTTATACCAAAGGTCATGTGGGTCAGGTGCAATGGTTCTGACAGAGTAGACCTCACGAGGTAAATAAGAGGGTGATTGTAGCCTTTGTATTATGACAAATATTTTAGAGTCAGTGGGTGAAGCAGGTATCTGAGAAGCCAAGAAGGCCATTGTATTTACAAACTTTTTGGTAGAACGTGGGGTGGTTTGAAGTTCATAGTAGTAAAAGATGGTCAAATGTATACCTACATGATTTTTATACTTTTTAAGTATCTCATTACAACACTAGTATATACCATTGACTTGGTTTATGACAAGCTGGGAATCGCCAAAGATATTGATGGAATTAACATCTAAGGCATAAGTAGCTTGGAGGCCCAATACGAGTGCTTCGTATTCAGAAATATTGTTTGTACAATCAAAATTGAGTTTGAAAGACAAAGGCATAGGTTCACCATCAAGAGGAATTAGGATGACACCAGCCCCACCTCCATGCTGACATTTGGAGCCATCAAAGAAGAGTGTCATTTGGTAAGCGGGTTCATCTAAGGAGAGGGTAGCTATGGATTCATCTGAGAAATCAAAGTTAGAGGGTTGATTCCCGAAAAGAGGTGCATCTGCTAGTTGGTCAGCAATAGCCTAGCCCTTGATGGACTTTTGATGAATGAATTCAAGGTCGAGGTCAGAAAGAAGCATAAGCCAACGTGTGGCACATTGATGTTGATAGGGTTTGGTGTACATATAGTGTAAGGGGTTAGTATTAGTAATAATGAAGGTTTTGTGGTTGAGTAGGTAATGGCAGAGTTTGGTGGTGATGAAAACTAAGGCTAAGAAGAGTTTTTCAATGTGGGTATATCTAGTTTCATAGTCTAGAAGGGTACAACTTATGTAATAAACTACTTTCTCTCAGTGTTGCTCATCACGATGAGCGAGCATGACACCTAAAGAATGGTCAGTGGTGGAAATGTATAGGTAAAAGGGTTGGTCATCTTTAGGAGGAATGAGCACTGGTGGTTGAAGAAGGTATTATTTTAAGGCTTCAAAGGATTTATGGCATTCATCATATCATTTAAATGAAATGCCTTTCTTGAGAAGATGATGAAATGGTTGACAGTGGTTGGAAAGCTGTGAGATAAAATGATGAATGGATTGCAACTTACCTTGTAGGCTTTGAATTTGACAGAGATTAGTGGGTGGAGGCATTTCTAGAATAGCCTTTACCTTAGCAGGATTGACTTCTATGCCACGCAAAGAAATGATGAAACCAAGGAGTTTTCTAGAAAGTACCATAAAGATGTATTTATTTGGTTGAAGACAAACATAATACTTAATGAGGCGGTCAAAGATGACCTTAAGGACACTTAGGTGTTCAGCTTTGATGTTTGGATTTGGTCAACAAGATCATCTACATAATTTTCCAATATGTGATGCATGATGTCATGGAAGATGTAAGTCATGACTCATTGGTATGTAGCGCTGACATTTTTAAGGCCAAAAGGCATGACTCGATAGCAGAAAGTACCCCAAGGGGTAATGAAGGCAGTATTATGTTGATCTTTCTGAGCCAATAATATTTGATTGTAACCCAAGAAACTATCCATGAGTGATAGCATTTCATGGCTGGTAGGTGAGATCAATTAGTTGGTCAATTCCTGGTAAGGTAAAATCATCTTTGGGACAAGCTAGGTTGAGGTCATGGAAGTCCATGCAAATGCGAAGTCCCCCTGTCACCTTTGTGATAGGAACAATGTTAGAAATCCATTGCAGATAGTCAATGGGTTAGATGAAGGAAACTAAGAGAAGGTGTTGAAGCTCTTCTTTGACCAAAGGGGAAATACGAGGATGCATTTTCCATAGCCTTTGTTTGATGGGTTTGGCATTAGGAATGGTTACAATATTGTGTACCATGATTTTTGGGTCGATACCAGGCATATCGACATAAGACCATGAAAAAGCGTTGATATGCTCACAAAGGAAAGATGTAAAATCTTCTTGATCAGTATCATCTAAAGATTGGCCTGTCTTTACAATGTGTGGGTCATCCTGAGTGTTAATGTTGATTTCAATGGTCGATTCATTTAACTTGGTTTACATCTCAAAAGGTAACGACTGGTGAATATAAGAATATTCCACACCCAAGTAGGTGAGGATGGACTCATCATCTTGACATTGAATGACATTAATAGAAGTTGATTCATCATTGATCATGTTAGGATACAGGAATGGGAGAGAAGAGGGAGCCTTGTCATCACATTAATAGGTCAGAGGTCCTAGAGAAATTGTGTTTACAAATTTTTTTAGGTGGAATAGATTTGAGATCTATGGACTCCTTGGGGGAAGATGGTGATGTGGGTGAATGAGGTGGAGAAGGTTTGTCTTCCCTAATGAGATCGACACGAGCCTTCTTGGGAGGTGGTATGTCAAATCCAATCCCACTATAGTCATTGTATTTACGAGTGGTACATGAGATAACGATGTGGCAGCCCTATTCGTAAAAACCAAAGCCAAAGCCTTTCTATGCGCAATGGTGAAGGAAAGTGAGGGTGAAGAAGCAGTTAGTAAGGGAGTGTAAGTCATATGAAAATGGTTGTGTTTGGGATGGAGGTTTGGGTGAATAAGTGGTGATATCAATTCCCCCATATGTTAGATTAGTGCGAAGGTGGGGAGGACCATAAGGAAAAACCTTGCCTACGTGATAGTCATAACCAGGGTGTTGACGTAAGTTTCCATACTCTTACGGAGTGAGGAACATGTTGATATTGTATAGGCGGTACTCCCCTAGAGTGAGGCATTGAAAGACACCTTCTAAGGGATCAGTAGTGGATATGTGGGTAGTAGGGATAGAAAACTTGCTAGATGATTAGGAAACAGGTGAGTTAGTTATAGAAGTTGTGGTGGCAGTAGGAATAGTAGGGTTAGATGTAGGAGGGGTGGTGGAGGTCTTGGTGGATGGGCTTGTAGGTGAAGGTGAAGTGGGGATAATGGAATATTCCTTGACTAGTACAAGCAAATCATTGGGCTAGTATAGCATGTTACATGTATTGAAAGGTGATGATTCGACCAGAATGGTGTAGTTGTGTCCTTCGTGTTCAAATTTTAGGCAACGGTGTAAAGTCGAAGGGACATAACCCATGGCACTAATCCAAGGTCATCCAAGCAATAAATTATATTGGAACTCTCCTTCTAGGATGTATAATAGTTTTGGGATAGTGCAGGGACCTACGCAGACATGGGGAACAATGGTACCCAGGGTAGAGGTCATGGCATCATTAAAGGAGCACATCATAACTGGGTTACCATGTATGCAATTAGCAAATATGCGCAGTTGGTTGTACACATGGGAGGAAATGATGTTAATACTAGCACCACCATTGATCATAATGCATTGTATGCGTATATTATTGATATGGATGGAGATGAAAAGAGTGGGATCGGGGTCCTTAGACTAGAAGGGAGCAATCTCTTCGTCTGAAAAGCTGAGGGTGGTTACTTGGCGAGTAGGTGGAGGTGTAGAGGAAGGTGAAAACTTAGTGAGAGAAGGTACATGATGAGGGGTAATGATGGAGGCTATGGGTGTTGGGTCATTTGGTAAAACCTCGATAGATTGGAGAATCTCCATGAGGGCTTGATTATGTGACTCAGAGGTTTGGATGAGATCATATAAAAACATTTTGAGGGAGAATTGATGTAATTATTTTAACATTGTGCGATGTGTGACCCCATCGAAAATAGGATATGTGGGATCTCAAATGGTGACTTTGGGTGTGGGTTCAGATGGTATGTTGGGTACAGGGTTGGTTGATGGGCTAGCTACCTTTTCTTTGCCCTTGTCTTTCTGATCGTGGATGGTAATATGGACCATGTTAATTTTGAATTTCGGGGGTGGATAAAAGAGTTACAGGAGTAGAGATACTGGTGGCCAATTAGGTAATGGAAGAAGATTTTGGGAGATCGGTGAAGCTGAAATGATGTCCTCATCAAAAATATTTTTGTTTTCAAAATTTTATTTGGGAGGACATAATTTGATAAGAGTGATTTTTAAAGCATTCTAGTTCTCTACATTGTGTCCTAGCACACGATGGTAGGAAAAAAATTTAGTTTTGTCAAACCCTTTTGGTTTGGGTTTGAGTGGGTTGTAAGGTCTAAGAGATGGTAATGTGATTACAAAGGTTTCGAGGAGATTGGTTAAGATCTTAGCGTAGGACCCTGCTAACGGATCACAATGGGAGGTGAGTGTGGGTTTGGGCATAGGTGTAACCAATTGTGAAGGAAGAAGTTTTACAAGAGGGGGAATGGGTTGGTCCACTAGTTTAGTATGTGGAGTGGTCTTAGGTCTTGTGGGAATTTGTTTTGGTAAAGGTGGGGTAGAAGAGTTGGAGATGGAAGGTTTGGTTGGTTTGACTACTTTATTAGAGGGTAAAAAATTCTTAGCTTTAGGTTGCACTTTCTTTGGTAAAGGTGACATGGGAGTACGTGATGTAGAAGGAAAAGAAGATGGTGGAAGAGGACGGGTTATCCATGGGGGTAACTGAGTTGTGGTGGAGGTGGTTGGTAGAGGTTGGGTAGAAGGTGTGAGTGGAAGAGAGGAGAGTGTCATGGGTAGTGAAGAAGTTATGGAAGGTAGTGGTGGTATGGGTGGTAAGAAGTTCACGGGTGATGACAGGGGTTATGTGGATCACTTGGGTATATTAGAGGGTCATGATGAGGAGGTGAGATGTTTTGTTCTTGGTTTACCAATGGAAGAATATTACTTGGCCAGGGTTGAGGGACGAGGTCCTAGGATGAACAGAAGGGGTGAAGGTCACAACAATATGGTAGGTGAGGTTGGTGTATGAGGCCTAGAAGTTTAGGTCTTCTTTTTAGGGGCAAGAATAAGTTTAGTGTTAGTCTAGGAAGATGTGGATAAATCTAATTTAACGGGTGGGTGATTAAGGTTAGATGTCGGCATGACCCCTAAGGTAGTGACGGGTTTAGGTAAGGGAGATGATATAGGCGTGGGTAGGTGTTTGGGTATAGGTGTGTGTTTGGTTGTAGGCAGAGGTGTGTGTTGGGTTGTGGGTGATGACATGGAAGGTGTTCCAATAGCCATGGTTGTGTTTGGTTTGGTCACTTGAAACACTTTTGGATAGATTTTGGAGGTGTCGGTGAGTGACAACTGCATTTGGGTTGAAGCAGGAAGTAGAAGACGTCCCCAAAGTAAGGCTCTATCAACATAGTCCACGCAATCAGCCAAGTGTGAAAATGGTACTGTTGTAAATAGGGCTAATGTGGATCGAGTAGTAATCCCCGTAAAATGTGTTTGAGAAATAGGGAAATGGATAGCTTCAGACTCTGTGGGTAAGAGAGCCAAAAACAGATCAGCAGGATCTTGGAAGTCTGATGGAGAATGGTCATCTAAAGGCAATGGTGTTTCTACAGGATCCTCTATGGGTAGAAGAGATGATGTACCAGATGATGTGGACTCTCCTTGTGATGGTGTAGGGAGTGGATAAGTTTCCCCTATGAGAAGGAGAGGTGCTACTGATGAATTCTTGGTAATTTGAGGGGCCAGAGGCAGAGTGCTAATTATGGTCTCTTCCATGGGGGAAGGAGAAAATGAAGGGGGTTTCTCTATGGGTGGAGGAGTAGATGAAATAGGTTCCTATGCAGGTAGGGGATCTTGGGCTAGGATTTTGTCTATAGAAGGAACATGGGGCAATTGGGAAGCAATTGGTATGTTATCAAAAAAGCGTGGACCTCCTGGACATTGTTATCATTGGTTGAAGTGTCACCAATTTTGTTGGAAGATGGGGCATGATTAGGGAATGGTATTTTGAAGATATGTAGGTTTTGGTTAGCAGTTGTATTTGGGTTATCCAAGAATAGATCTTCATTGTCTAACATTTCTTGGATGGTATTCTTGAAGGTGATGTAGTTACCGTCGCTATGACCTTTGACACGATGGTAGTTGCAAAAGTCATGTTCTTTATACCACGTGGGTGTGGGGTGATTAGGGTTAAAACCAGTGTGTGGTTTTATAAGTGGAAGGGTAATGGCACCAACCTTAATAAGATTTTCCAAAATAGAATAATAAGGTTCCCCTATTGGGGTATACTTTCATTGTTCTTGTTTGAACTGAAAAGCTTGGATAGGAGAGAGATTAGAAGAAGGTTTGTCTTGGTTTGATGGGTAAGATGGTCCAACCTTGAGAACTACGACGTTGGCAAATCCTTTGGATTTCAAATATTTTTTTTTGGGTTTCAAAGATGAAGAAACATCATTTGATTTAAATGTGATGTTTTTGTTACGTAGCTGAATTTTCTTTTCTTCGATAGCATGAATCTCCAATTTTCGTGCCATGGTGAATGCATCATCAAAGGTGCAGAAGGTCTACACCTGCAGGGTTAGTGAGATGTGTCTAGAGAAAGCACGAGTAAACAGATCTATGAGATCAGTTTGAGGTAATTGAAATGTGAGCTGGTTAATTAAGCTACACCAACGAGTGACAAAGTCAGTGATAGACTCATCGTCATATTGTCATGTGGAGTAAATATCAATCATGGTGAATTTCTTGACAATGTTGATTGAGAAGTGGTGTAAGCAGGGTTGGGCTACTTGATTAAATGATTAGATGGAATGTCTAGGTACCCCACTATAAAAATCTAATGTAGTTCCTATGAGGGACATCAGGAAGGTCCGTAGGAGTAAAGTGTCATCTTAGGCGATCAGGTATGACCCATGTTTGAAAGACCGTAAATGTTGCTGCGGGTCTTCTTTACTATTGAAGTGGTTGAATTTTGGCATTTCCTAATGTACAGGGTATGGGAGAATAGGAATGGATGGATGAATGGACTCATTATAGATTTCATCACATGTGAGAGAATTGTGTGAGCTAGAAAATGATGTTTCCAGTGTCTGCATCCTTTCCATCATTAATTTTATGAGTTCATTAGTAGGTTGTGATAGAAGGGCGCCTCTCATGGCATAAGAGGGTTGGTGCTGAACATGTGATGTGGGTGGCATTAGTGTATGGTGATTCCGAATAAGAAGGTTCAAAATGGGGGACCGACATGGAGAGCATATACCACGAATGAATGCTAGACGAGATATGGGTTGTTGATAATATTTATATGTAGGTGGGGAATTCGAAGTGAATTTAGTAGTGATTGGGGGTAGAGACTGTGAAATGAAGAGGACAAGATTATGGAATGCGGTAGAGGTCACTGATACCATGGGTGGTTGTTTTGCAATTGGTATATGTGGGATGGTGGGTGTAGATGGGGTTATACTTTGGGTGGTCAATGAAGGAACAACAGATACTACGGGTGTAACTGATGTTGTAGAGGCAACAGTCATAGCAGGTGTGGGGCCTAGTTGTGAAACCACTGGGGGTAAAGCACGTGATGGTAACGCCGAACTAGTAGGGGTAGAAGTGGGGATAAGGGTAGGAGAGATGGATACATGCATGCCATATATCAACTGACATGTGGAATCCCAAGTGGAAGAGTGGGAAAGGTAGAATTATAAGGCTGCAGGATTCTGATCGAGGAGTTGTGTGAGCTCCTTGTCGCATGTAACAATGGTGGTAGGCGGAGTTGGATCCATGGGTGACATGATAGAAGGTGGTGAGGGACTAGGTGGGAGTGGTTGATGGCTGGTGTGGAATATAAGAGCATTATTTTTTCTACGATTCAAAACCATGTAAGTGTTGACCTGGAAAGACTGTATTTTATAAATGACATAGAAAACAATAGGAACAAAGAAAAATGAGGTTGGGAGGGTGAATTCGGTCAAGGTTTGAATTTTAAAAACTAAACACAAAGACCAACGATGGTCAGGCTGACCGGTGATGGTTAATGGGTAACTGATAATGGTTACAGAAAACGATGCCGGATACAGTAGAGGAACACCCATTTCAGAAAGTGAAACATGTTTGATGAATGTGCAATGGGGAAATGATGTATGATAGAAATATTGACATGGGAGAATAGGATGGTGCCCTGAGGGCCAAAAATAGAACAAAAGTAGTGATGAAGGATATTCCAGGCCAAATAAATAGAAAGCCAGAAGCTAACACCGATTAGGTTTAACTGACGATGGTCAGATGTGAACTAATGATGGTCACTGGACCAACACTGATAATTGTGAAATGAAATAGAAGTGAAGAAATTGGGCTTATTGAATTAAATTTTGTGAAGAATCGAACTCAAAAATTTGAGAATGAGAAGATGGAGCCCTGACACACTCAGACAAAGTAAGAATACTGTAACTACGATGGTGGAGTGTGTAAAGAAGAAGAATAATGTAGATTCGTAGTCTCACACCTCAAAAAACAAGTCAAGAAGAAAAACTAAGAAAAACACGATCGTAAGAGTGATTTTCTTATTTTTTTTAGCTTATACTATTTAGATTTGACCATGTGAATTCAGAATAGAATTTTGGTTGGGAAGGCATCCTACAAAGAAGGATATCTAAAAGGTGAGGTTTCAGGTTATGTTATGGTGGGGGGGTGCTCTCTGATAGGTGACTAGATAGAGATAACCAGCTAGGGAGTACCTACCAATCCTCTAATCATGTGATCGTTGACAGGTGTTCCCAGGTAAGATGTCGTTTAAGAAAATGTGTATATTCAAATTTTGTGTAGTTTGGTAGAAGAAGAAAGAGAGTGCTTTCTACGGTTCTTTGTGCTAACCATCAGCTGGACATGACTTCCAGCATATAGGTTGCCCTCATTTTAATGTGAGATAAATACAACATACAAGGATGAAATGCAACTAATTTTAATCCCAAATTGACAAATTATGTTCAATGAAGCAAATGGTGAATTGGTAGGAATGTGCTCTTTCACTAATGTAATGAATAAATAAAGAAGAATGTGTTCCTTTTAAATCACCAAAAACATGATTTTTTTTAGACAATAAAGAGAGGAATAATTATTGCAAAGAAAAAAAATTAGTGTGTAAGATTTTTGAAGGGAAACAAACACAAAATTCTACCTAGGAATGAAGAAATTGCAAGGAACCCCAGATGGGTCCCACCAGGTGTGCCAAAATGTTTCACCATTTTCTTTAAGTTTTGGAATGTGACGAAACAAATAATGTTATGGGATGAGGAGGAATACCTGTTGTGTTGGTTTGGAGGTTAATGCGCATGTTCTGACTTCTCAATCTGATGTTGACTATGAGAGCTTCCTTTTGGCTGGGAGGAACTACCTGAAATAGAAAACAAGACTACCAAAGAAGAGTTAAATAATATATGACAGTGGACTACCTAGCGTGTGCTAGGTATAGAAAGTGTTATACTTCCTAGAAGGCTGTCAACCCACTATTTTATAAAACAAATTATGAAGTAACTGAAATGCGTACATAAATGAATCTAGTGCTAGTATTCTGATTTGGGTACCTCAAATCACTATCAGCGTTGATCCAATTAAATACTAAAAACTATGTGGGTCAATGTCTTCAGGTCAGGTTGTAGGTTGTTCAAGTGGTCTACAAGTCCTAGAAAGGGTCTTAGCAGGGTTGGGTAAGGTGTTTGGGTTGTTTTGGTAGGAATGTGGTTGTTAGTTTACACATTGTTGGTAGACACAAAGACCAGTGTCGGTTGAGGTATGAATGATCACAGTTAGGTAGAACCGACAATGGTTAGGGGTAACCGACATTGGTAGAGGTGGGCTGATAAGACTCAATAAGATTTGTTAGTGGGGTTTGAGATGAGGTCAGAAAGAGATGACAGAGGGAATAACAAGGTTATGGGGATCTTAGGAACACTCAGAAATATTTATGGGTCAAGTATAGGAGGTTTTTATGATGTGGATGGAGGAATGGTTGGGTTTATAGAAAGAGGAATAGTGGGGAAAAGGGAATGCAAGTAAGAAATGACAAAAAAGGTGAGAAAAACCTTTAAAATAGGGCAAGGCTAAAATAAAACAGGTGATAAATGTACTTACTGGTGTTACAGGTCCAATGTCTATGTGGTGGTGATGATTTATTGGTGGGATGGATCTTTGTTCTGCAATAGTGCTTCCTAAAATTTTACCGTGAGTGCAATACCTCTGGATATGTCCTGGTGCTGGCTATGGATGTCTGTAGGTATGAAAAGGCTCTGGTTCTGCTTGCATGTACCTCTCTTCTCTTTCGTTCGATCTCAGAATGTGCCAACCCACAAATAAGGTTACCAAAGTGAATAAATGGTAACCGAAGATGGTTCATGGTTGAACAATGTTGGTTTCAAGATGATCGGCATTGGTTAAGGTGATATTCCCTAGATTTACTAAAAATGACAGATCTCACAATCATTTGGCCTAGGTCTATCCATTTATTTGCATATCAGAATGGATGTTATGTTTTTATGAGCAGGAAGGTGGTTGGAGGAATAATTGGCCTTGATTTTCAGGGTTGAACCAAGTCTTATTCATTTATGGAAACATGTTATGAATAGGTCAATGGTGAGGTGTCTAGGTCTATGGTGAGGTGTCTAGGTGAGGTGTCCATCCATTTAATTAAAGTAATTAAATTAATAATGGGGTAACGATGGGTATTAATTTAATTGTAAATAATTAAATTAATGTTAATGTAGGGTATAAGGGTCATGGTTAGGTGAATGTGTTTAAGTTGGTTCTTCGACAGGGGAACGAGGGGAGTGTGACCCATTTTTGGTGTCTACATTTTGTTCCTTTTTGTTACGTAGCTTGTATTGGTAAGCAACATTGACAAAAATAGGAAATGGTTGTGTCGAGTGTAAGTGAGGGTGGTTTTGCCCCAAGCGTGGGTAAAGGTAACCAGATTGGGGGCAACATATTTGCATATTTTACATTTACATAACATTTTTACACATACATACATACATACATACATACATACATACATACATACATACATACATACATACATACATATATATATGACTACTTGATTATTTTCTCCTTACAGGTCCAGTCATATGGGAAACAAGCAACCAAATTGGGGGCAATAACAACAACTTCAACAACAACACTTCGCGACAACACACACTTTTACTAACCATGTAGGTACATTATACACTGCAATAGCTACACATGTGTTCCGCACTAGGTTCACTCTCATCACTTTTTCTTTGCACATTTTTCATCTTTAGTCTCCATAGTCCTCCATCTTTTTTTGTCATTCCACGATTTTTTCTAGTCTTTCGGCACATTTCTACTGTAATCTTCATAGACATCGAGTACTTATCTCTATCCACTTTATGTTACTGAGCTTTCAGCTCACCAACATAAAGTGGGGGAAAATTGTAGTCACAAAATCATGCACTTTATACATTGTTTATCTCGGTCTCATACAACTATTTAGAAGGTTCTTGAGTGAGTAAAGTACTAATTAACCCCCATCTTTTTTGCCATCTTATTTTATTTTATTTCATCACTACCACCCCTTTTCATCCACATGCCTAGTATGTTTCGGTCATTTCCCACTATTTAGCCTCGAATGGGGTTCCCATGCTAGTAATGGGGCACCCATTGGCGCCCTGGTCCCACCAGGGGCACCCCAATCCTTTTTACACTTTCCTAGCAGTTTTTTGGGATCTTTCTAGTTGTTTAACATATTTATATTTCTTGTGGTCAGCCTTTTTAGGGTTAATTGTGAAATTAGATCAAGATAACCCTATAAATATAAAGTTATGAGACCATAATGAGAGACCTAACATCACTTACTAATATCACTCCATCTAGATTTGCATCCATCTATTGCATTAGAGATCACCTACATCCAAATAGCTCCATCATCATGGCCAAAACATCTGCATCACACTTCATAGGGGAAGGGATTCTATTCTATTCCATACACACATTCTATTAAATTTTCTACACAGTTATTTTTCGCTACTTCACAAAGTGTGATTGGCACAATAACAACCTAGGGCATGTTCAGACACACTTTTATATAGAACTACATTGGGTTTGAGATGTAGTATAACACTAAGTTAGTAAGTCCACCATTGTGTCTGTTGAGGATAGTCAAACCACTTCATATGCATTATGTTTTATAGGGTTTGATGTTTCTTTTTGGGGTCTTGCAGGTATTTCATTCATCTTAGAGTATTGGCGACATTTAGTGCAAGACAAAAAAGTTGATGCGACACATAACGAGGGTTTCATACCACCTTCCAAATCTATAAAAACAATTTTCATAACTTTTTCATAGACTAGGGAGCCCAGATTGTAGACCATAGTTCCCATAGGTGCCTCTGTCCTCCTCCTCCAAGTTCTCTAGTCCAGATAAAGAATCCAGATCCACTCTTTTCGGGACATCTGCATAGTTTTTTCTGCTCTTGATTTTTCTAGTCACCTTTGTGATACCCTCTGATAGACATCTATTATTAGCTGATTTCTTTCCTTACTCTCTTTTACATATTAGGGTTAGAATTTCCTTTTACATAGTTTTTTTATCTTGCTTACATACTTCTTTACTACATTTATCTATTTTATCATAGTTGTTCATAGCTTAGACTAACTATCACTGCACTCCTTAGTTATTCAATTTTTAGTTAATAAATTTTACATAACCTCAAGAGATATAATTATTCATTCATAAATCATGATCTATTACATATATGTAGGATTAGTATGACAACTTCACACTTCAGACAGAATAAGCACTTATACAAATCCACTTCAAGCTCTAACTAGTAGCATGTTCTTCAATATAATACTAAACAATATGTAAATCCTCAAGAATTTAAATGACTCTCCATGACACACTAAGACATTACATGACATAATCATATATTCTCAGATGATGTCTATATTACATGGATACTATAAGTATTTATATGGTGGGAATTTTTCCTTCACCGCTTGATCATGCTTTAATCAAAAAATAGACCAGTACTATACATAGAATGTGTGCTCTACGAATCAAACCTATAGTTCTCAAAAGGTGTTATTCTTTCTTTTAGAATCTCTATTTTCATCCCATGTGCTATAAACAACCCTTCCTTATCCATGCATTAATTTTATATAAAATTAGTTTTATATGCTCTTATCTTGTTATCGCCCAATTCTTATCCAAGATTTTTCTATTTCCGGCTTGCTTTGTGATCAAGTCATATCTTCTTTTCCTTCATAACATATTATCAGATACCATAATCGAATGTGTCATGTCTTCTCCTATATATGTGTTCCAAACCTTCGTGCATCATCATTCATACTTCTACATGTAACTCATGCACACTTGTCAACCTTCACTCACATCTTATACTTAGTCAATTCATCGGCTCAACAACAAGTAATGATGTCTCAAGATAATTAAGGCCCTTGGTCCTATAAGCAAGAGATGTAATTTCACACAAGCAAGGCATGATGTCACCAACATGGGACACCCATGATATCACAAGACAAACAATTCACTTAGGCCACAATCAAAGAAGCAAAAAATAACTACATACACAAATAAAAAGTATGTATAGAAAATTATAGTATCATAATCTAATAAAAGCTCATAACAAGTGGCATACAAGAGCATATGAAACAAAAAATGTCAACATTACACAAGCCATATATTATTCCTATTATATCAAAAGATAGAAAATACATTTTCTATGTAATCAAGCCTAATGAGAAAGTGAAAAGGAGCTATAATGAAATAGTACCACCTAGTTTGTGTGGAGGGATTACCACAGAAGAAAAATGTAAGGAATCTTGATAGCTCCCATAAACATGTATCAATGTAGCCTAGAGTTTATCACCAATAACCCATGGTGTGTTGACACATAACTCAACCTGAAATGAGCAATCACTTGAAGCATGCAAGCGTACTAGGTTCCTCTTTTATGTCTGCTTGTTCCAGAAGTTAACAAGATTATATAAAAATTCCAAATCCATAATAGATAATTAGGTAGATTGCAATGCATAAACCAAATCTAAATCTCAATCGTAAACAAGATTAACTCATACTAGAATCAAGATCTAATTTACCATGCAAGAATCATTAACATACACGTCAACAATCAATATCCATCCACAAAGATCCATTAAAACATAGAAATTGTTACATACATAATAATAATGTCACCATGATTCATGCACGCTTCCAAACTAACAACATAACTCTACAAAACATTGATCCTCTAAACCATGTAAATTAATACATATATATATATATATATATATATATATAGGGGTGGGGACGTTCCCTTCACCGCTCATGCACCTTTCAAAAAAAGACTACATGCTAATAATAGCCATCCACTTTTACATGATAAATATAAAAGCATGCAAGCTCTCTATTAATAGATTATATAATAAGACAACATCATTCTAATCCTATTAATAGCTCCAAAACTATGCATGACACTTGATATTTTTATTGTCCAAAATAGCCTTGGGTTCCCTACAAGTCTTCACACAAAACATGCTCTACGCTCCATGTCCAAAATTAGCGCTTCACTGAAAAATGATTAAATCCCAACTCTTCACTTTCCTATGCATGCCCTATTTTTCTATACTTCTGTGCACATCCATGTGCCCTATGTCCACGCACCCAATCCTTATGTGCCTTTAGTACTTAGGCTATATTTTTTCATCCCAACATTAAACCACACTAATTTCATTGTTGTTGCCAAGAATGGGCAACCATAACTTATATCTCGATGATCAAAGATTAAGGGATGAAAGAATAACTGTACAAAAAAATAAAGAATAAAATCCCTACACTTCACTAGATAAAATTAACTCTAGATATTCTTCCTTTACCTCTTCTTCAAGCTCATTCCAGTCACTCAATGATTTATTTATTTTGTTTGGGATGTATTCAAGTACTCCCACCATCCCATCTAATGTCATATTATCCCCTTCATTCTACAGTACTCTGAGAACATTGGCCATGCTGGAGACCATCCCTTCCATTACATCCATCCAGTGCGCGATGAGTTTCCCAATCTCCGTAATTCTTTCTTTATGAGGGACTTGGGTGGCTTCAAGTGCATCATGCTTTTCTTCTACTAGTGTGAGTCTCTCCACATGCCCAAGTGTTTCATTCTTTGTTGCTTGAAGGAATTCATCCTCTTCTACCATAGTCCTTGTCTTTATTATTACATCAAGTTCTATGCACATAATTAATGCCATATCTGATTTCTTCAATTCTTCCTTTAAAGTTTACAAAATGGATTCATAACTTGTAATTTTTCATGCAATAGTAGCCTTGGATTTTATTGCATGTTTTGCAGCATCCTTGGGTTCTAGCATATGTACCAATGCTTCATCCATTACAAACTTGACAAGTGAGCATACATAGTGCATCACATAGGGAAAATTTTCTGTCACTTTCTCCGCCAAGTACGGCCTCACCTTCATAATTTCATCTCCAATTGTGTCCGCCATACTGACCAAAGCCACCACCTTCACCTCATCTTTTTCCTTTTCTTCTGTCAAGCATTTTGGTGTCTCCCCAGATTTCATCTTGAAATCTGCGACTACCCTATCCGAAATTTTTTCATACTTTTAAAATAATGGGTCATTTTGTGTTTTTATTGCCTGAAAGTTCTTGTATTGCGTTAAGATATTCCCAAAGAGCCATATTAGCCTTTTTCGCCAAATACCCAGATGCCCAAAATTGTTATATTTTGTCGTCGGGATTTGTCGGCAAGAAATTTGTATTTAATTATTTTGAGCCCCATTTGAGGCTATTTGCACTCCGTTTTAACTCTGTCGTGATCAAACATATCATTATTCCTATGTACCAGAAGGGTTTTAACAAGGAATAAGTTCTGGGCTTTATTTATGACTTTTGGCAATTTTTCGTGTTTTTGTGTTGTCCCATTTCATTTTCTGTGAAATTTCTTTAGATCAATTCCTTTTTCGGGTAAGCCCAATTCTTGTCCTGGAGCAGCTGGAAAACATATACGCATGTTATGCCTAGAGGAAGTCGCCATCGGAGGTCTGGTTTACTGAGAAATGGCGAAGTCGTGCACTAAAAAGCCCCTACGGGGTTGCGCGCATTTTTGGAAAACAAAGGATTTAAGCTGCAGTGGGAAAAATAGAAGCAGCATGCAAGGTGGGAATTTTGTACCTTCCTAGTAGGGTACTTTTTCCCATGAGATAAAATTCACTTAAGTTGCAGTGGGAAAGTTAGAGGAAGCAGGCAGGCTGGAATTTATTGCCTGCCTTGCAAGGTAAAAATTCCCATGGTGAAATAAAAGAAAAGTGACTTAAGTGAAATCATGGGATTTTATTTCCTGCCTTGTAGGGTAAATAATCCCATTTTCAAATTCAAATCACTTAAGTGGATCATGGGATTTCCAGGGCTGCCTTGCAGGGTAAAGAATCCCATTGTCATAAATTCTTTAAAATAGGATTCTATTATGCAAAAAAGTGTGCCCCCTTTGGTGAGAAGATGGTAACCTTAAAGTGGATTAAATTAATTAATTTTTCTTCTAAAAAGGGCGCCCAAGCATGGAAGAAAGTCAACAAAGCCAAAGGGAATAAAATAAATAGAATTGAATGGATTAAAGTGATTAAATTTAATTTATTTAAAGGCTGCCCCCTTCATGTCAAAAAGTGCGCCCCATTTAGGATAGATTTAACGATTTTCGAAGCATTAAATCATTAAATAAATTCCTATTTTCAATGGCTATGGTCAAAGCACACTGTGAAGCTTAAGTGAAGTGAAGTGTGGATGATTAAATTGAATTAATTTTATTTATTGGATGGTTGTCCTTAAACATGCTTTTGTTACACATCAGTTAAAGAAAAGAGCATGATTTTTAATTAACTAATTGCCAGGAATAAGAAGGGAAATTATTAATTATAGAATTATGAGGGTTATATAAGCATGGTCTGCCATAAGGGTGAATTATTTAATTCACAGGTAAAGAATTGCAGCCAAGAGGAAAAGTGTGCCCCATTTGAAGAAGGATTTTGCTCAGACAAAGGTGAAACCAAGGCTAAAAGCTTACAATTTTGACGCATGCATTGAAGGAGTTTGATTTTTGTCTACATAATTGTTTGCATAAGTATTACAGGTGCTTAGGTGAAGTTGGAAAGATTCATGCTCTCTTTGCATGTAAATTAAACATCAATTTTTGGGCCAACAGGCTTGAAAAGTGCAGATTTTTACAATTAAAATTCAATATTCATGCTTCGGTGCCCATTTTTGTCTGAATTAATTACAGGAATTCATTACAGGTGTTTTACAAAGGAAAAGGAGCTTTAATCAATGTCTAATACATTGCATATATCCTCCGAATCTGAAGAATTATCCAGATCTGTACCAGTTTTGAAGAAATCCGGCCAAATAAGAAGAAAATGAATTATTCAGACAAAGATAGACAAAGCCATGGCAAAGAGAGAGGAAAAAGAAAGCACAACGGATTCATGCATCACTTACAAACTTGCAGACATAGGAGACACAGATCTAGGTCCGGAACCTCTTTCCGAATTAATTGATAGATCTAGAGTGGGAAAGACATCACTCATGTGTGCGGTTAAAAGCAGTGGAATTATTCAAGCTGCAACCTTTCCATGCATAGCCCAGTTGTCAGAGTTTATTATGGAGTGTGCTAGATCTTAGCATCATTCATCCAGATCAGTGCGAGATGATATGGGGAAAACAATAATTCGGTTGGACGTAGAGTTCATCAATTATTGTTTGAAGATTCCGGTACGAAAGGTGGTGACTTCCATGAGCCTTCAGGATGCCGGTAGTAGGTGGGAGAAGCATAGAGCTAATTGCGTGAGCATAATGAATAGCAGATACATGAAGAAGCCTAGATCTCCTTCTAAGTTCCCAAGAAAACTCTTCTACGGTCTAATTTGGTGTAGGAGGTAGATGATGTCGTCAAATTGCTATGCAAGATGAATGGCGAAGCGAATGCCTACACTTTCTGTACATTGATGTGTGCTTTCATCAGGACCATTGAAATCAACAAGGTTGATTCTATAATCAATTAGTCAAAAATTATTAGCAACAACATCGGTGAGCAACTCCAGAACGTGAAGCATACTTTCAGCTTCAAGATGACTTCATACTTGGTGTATGCTACAACCTCACAAGGCGTCTTTTCCAAGCTAGACTAGATGTGGTGTTCTTTCTAAGGACCCCATTTTCGAGTGCTACCCACAGCTTACTGCACCTGCATGTGAGAAGATACTTCAAAGCGATCAACAATGGATTCTTCTACGATTTCATCTGCAGGATAGACAAAGACTTGAAGGCCAACAGGGTAAGCAAGGAAGCGTGGGAAGATGTGTCCAAGATTGGAATTCTATTCATTCAATTTTCATATTTCACATACCTCAGGGTTACGGGATTTTCTGGAGAACCAATAAAGATGCCCCAGGTATCCAAATGATAGATTAATCGCCATGGAGCTAAGCAGGACAACTTGTGGAGTTACACAACCTTCAGTCAAAGAGGCACGTAAGTCTACGGGCTTCTTCCCAATCACTATGGGATATTACAACTGCCATTAGCATTCATAGAGCTCGAGGTATGGAAGTGCACAAATGTTATCCGAGTATGAGCAAGAGTTCTTCCCTGGCACGGTTGAACTTCGATCCATTTGGAGCAGCCAGGAAGACAATCTCCTAGGAGTATGCACATGTGCTTTCCTTAGAAGATTTATGGATGAAGTGCAAAAGTGAGTATGAGGTTAGAAAGAGAGATTTCAGCAGGCTATCAGCAAAGCAAGTGTTCGACTTTGGACTAGCGTGGATACTTGTGGATCTTAAAGATGATGGGAATGTGGTACTTGACACTTACCATCAAATGGGAGGAGATAAAGCCGTACTACTGCAGAATAACATAGGAGGCTACAACACAATTGAAGAAAGGTCGGGAGATGTGTTGGTGAATACTTCAAACTAGGTTGCTGACGAAGGGATATTGCCTTGATGAAGCATTGATGAATCAAGTCATGGGTAACTTCGGCGCAGGAGATTCCCTCAAGCGAAATCATGGAGGAGAAAGCAGCAGGAAAGGTCTGAGAAGTTGAAAGTGCATAGAAGATCTCAATTCAAAGGAGAAGATCACTTCTACAACCATGACTTTAACTCCGACTTCCTCCAGTACCTAGTACTTCACCAACTATTACACCGTAGTAGCAGGATGTTTCCATGGCCTCCACTGAACCCATCGACATTCATCTTCTCCCCCTCAGCCACTTCGTTCAGAACCTGTTCTAGAAGAGATACGTTGAAGCTGTAGATGGCAGAAGTTCAAAAGGGCTTTGTCCTTGGATGACTCAGAAGGGATGGCAGCCATAACACTGTGGCACTTTCTAATGGAGAGGATGCGGAGCAGGAGATGGTAGTGCACTCAACGACTTCTCATTCTATGAGAAGTAACTTCTTGGGATGGTTGGCTTCGCAATTGGTTCCAGAAGCAAGAGTGGAGATGAACTTAGAGGAGCACGACTTGCAACTACTCCAAAATATGAGCGGAAGAGACAGAAGGCCTAAATTTTCCAAAGCAGCTTCTAGGTCGATCATCAAGGAATCGGGGTAGAAGTTTGCTGAGATATCAATTCTAGAAGAAGGAAAGAAGGAGGAGGAGCTCATGGTAGAAGATGTTACAGTAACCAGAGTACCCCTCGGTCAAGCCACCACAGAGGGATTGAAGCAGGATACACAGACATTGATAGATGCTCTATTCCTTACGCTTGACAGTGAAAAGGTGGAGAAAGAAGAGCTTCAGAAGCAGGTATCTCAGTTGTGTGAGATCATAGCCAAGGTTGCTAAGCCTTCCATTCAGCCCATTTTAGATTAGGTGAGTGATCATCTTATGTAGAAAATGGAGGATGTAAGAAATCAAGTAAAAGCTATTGAAAAATGGAAGGATTTGATTATTCGTTAAGCTATTGTACAACTTGGAGAGGTGTCAGCCCGCCTAAAGGTTATGAATGATGCGGCAAATCAGCTGCAGCAACTGGTGATGAGAATAGTGGACATGATCACAGTTGCTAAGAGTAACCTTAGTACTTTGGTTGAGATCAACAAGCTTCCGAGAGATGTATTGGTTGTAGAGCATATTGTACCCGATGGATCAGTTGAGAAGGGGAAGCAGCTGGAGTTTGCAGTATCTTTCTGTTTAGAGATTTGTAAAGTTCTGCTGAAGAGGATGCAGGCACTTAAGAGTAGGACATCATCCTTACCAGACAGTATCGTTTCTTTCACTAAGGAGGACGTGGTCGGAGGTGTTACTTCATACGTGTAGATCATTCCTAGTAAGGTACCTAATTCCTTGGAAGGGTCTCTTCTGATGGTACAAAGGAGAATTGATGAAGCTACTAAGCCTTTCATGATGAATTCTATTAGTAGACTGGTGGCACTACAGGTAGATATTGCGAGGTTTGGGCCGAGCTTGGAAGATGTGGAAGCATGCATCAAATTTTTGAATGAAGGATTGCTTCAGTTTAGGAAAGAGAAGGAAGCAGTGGCTAAAATAGATGGGAAGATGTTGAATCACATGTTCGACAAGTATATCCGATATTAGAACAAAAAAGAAGACATAAATGTTACAGCTGGCATGACTTCTTCTTCTATTTCTTTCTTCTTATATTTTCTATGTTCTCGAATGAAATTGTAAGACTTTAAGTTATTGGTTTTGCAACCATTACTTAAAAGTCATGTGGAACAATTCTATTAGTTAAGTGATACATGTGTCACTTAAGGAGAAGTTAGTTGAGGATGATTTCCAAATGTCATCTTTACTTGTTTATGTTTTAGTTCAGTTAAACTTCCCATTTGTACTTTCTGTCCTACATTCTATAAGTAGGAGAAGAACCTCCGGGTTAAGGATCAGAATTTGTAAGCATCAATATTGTGTTCTAGACTTTGTTTTGAACCCTTAAGAGCCACTTGGAGCAAAGGAATACAAAGGAACAGGTTTCTAGAGAACTTTGTGTCACAGTGTACTGTGTTTCTTGCTTTTAATCTTAGATCTCTTAATAAACTTTGTGTTATTTTAGATCTAGATCTAGAGCTGCCTTTGTTTTAGAATTATGTGTTTATATCTATTGGATTCTTCTATGTGCATGCAATCAGCTCTACCATCTACTGATTGGGATGCACATCTTCCCCATTTCTTCTGTGTTTATGTAATTACCTTCTTCTATAACTTTTCCTTTCTTTAAACAACTGCTTACTTGCTGCAAAACTATTCAGTTATGGTTCATGAACTGAGTAGTTAAAGTAAAACCCCATTTAGATATTAGCATACTTAAATTGACAAATCTGACACAAAATCCCCACCAGTTAAATGAGGGAGATTTATCTCATGACTGCCTAGGTTTTGTGCTATGCAGAAAATCTAGCCAACACATTTTATTTCTATTTCTTTTTCCTTCTTATCATCTAGCAGTTCTCTAATAGTTTCCTCTTTATCAAATTCCAACACATAACTTCTATAGATACCTTATTTATTATTTTGCTTACCTGCTTATCAGACATAATAGGGTGCTTGATATTCACATGGTGTGAATGGGGCACCTTCTTCATTTTACGTGAAACACATGATAATATCCAAAAGATGAGTAGCTCTCAAGGATTTTCCTTTGCCAAAAATTTCTTTGGGGTGCTTCCCGAAGGCACAGCCCTCACAAAGACCCTTAGAAAATTTTATGCAGGGCAACTCATTGACCATTTCATTTTGGCTCAATTTTTCAAGGCAACGATAGTTAATATGACTGAAATTCTCATGCCATATCTTGTTGACCTCACCTACATGAGTAAGTAAGGAAATGGGTGTCAAATCATAAGTAAAGTGGGATAATGTTTACAACCGTAAACATTGATCCACCTTTCCCTTAGCTGTGGTGGATTCCAGATTGTGACAGCTCACTATATAATGACCAAGTTAAGAAAAAATTCCAAACTAGGTTGCATCTCTTCATCTCAGGGCTCCTGTACATATTCAGTGTGTACATGACTTATCAGCGATATTATCCTATAAATATTAGGAACTTCATCAACACTATGGTTAAATGGGGATATACCCAAGCCATTTCATCTCTAGTCATGATTTCACTACCGGAGAACTGACACCGTAGTAAACATCACCCAACATGATTTTAAGGACATGCCACACCTGGCTCATATAGTTGTAGAATTCAACCATGCAAAGATCTAATGTGAGTCCATGAGGCCCACTCGGATCTCAACTAATCCTATATCCATTGACGACTTCTTCAACTCTATTTTTGTAGTGGAGGGCGTTTCCTCGCGCTCTCTATTCTCAGATTTAGACTCCTTTGCTTTGCATGACTATAGACTTCGAAGCCATCATTATGTTATTAGACTCAGGAACACCTCATATTATTCATTCCTCAAGTAAATGAGAAAACTAGGTGATCTTCATCTTCAATTTTCTCATACATTGATGTTCTTCATTAAGGCGGTCTAGGATATTCTTGCAATATGATTCACTAAATACTTTTCTGTTCTTCTAACTTTGGGCTCAGAAGTAGAAGCGTTTATGTATAGGTTGGGCCATGGGTTTGGTTGTTCTTAGTTTCCAAACTAACAACCTTGATTATTTTAATCTCTTTCTTTTTTTCAGGTTTCTTGATCCTTTTCCTAGACCATTACTTGGATGGACGTAAGATCATGTGACTTAGATGTATGGGTAGTCCCCATTTGACCTGATTTGTGTTCATATTCTTTAATGGATTTGGGACTGAAAAACTATCATAATGAGGGCATTCTTCCAAGCATTATCCTACGGTGAAGCGTCTTATCGTGGAATGAAAATTACACCAATGAAGATCCATGTATTCGGGATCCTAACTTAGAAATAACGCGTGACAAGATCAATTGGGAAGTCTTTTTATACTACAAACTTTACCTATTTTCCCAATACCAGAGAAATCTAGTGTGGTATGAACTATTCCACTTCGAATGCAAGGCATGTAGGTTATCAAAGTTACTCGGATTTAATTCTAGCAATTCATTTTCCAACTCATGTGCTCTCATGCTATTTTTCTTTCCAAACATATTGTCTAAAGTTTTCCATGCTTCATTAGGCGTGTCGAAATCCTTAATGTGGAAGATAAATTCACGATAAATGGACATCCATAGAAGACATAAGGCTTCGTCACATCAGTATAGCAACCACTTATTATTTTCTCACAATGTTTCACCTCATCAGGCTCATGGTCTCAACAATCCCACTAGCTGACAGTTGAACACCAACCCTTTACCCGTTAGTCTTCATTACCTATTTTCAGATCAGGCCATTTGAAGAATTGTGACCAATGCTCATGATTGTTAAAGGTATTGAAAGGAGAATCCATTATGAGACTATAAAAAACTGGGAACTTCTATAAGGAAAAGATAGCCATCACACACACCCTCAGAACATGTATTTTCACCCCCTGTTTGTAGGAACTTCTATAGTTTAGTGTGTTAGATTACAATCAAATATGTTAATGTGTGTACCTGAATGACAGTCAACTCATGTCAATCTTGTAATTAGGGGAAATGTAAGCCTAATGTCGCATGTCCTGGATGAAGTAAAATCAAGTCCTCGATGGACTCTGCAAAAATTTGACACCGGTAAGCAAGCACAAAATGGGTGTTCCAAAACAAGGGAGTTCATATAGGAGGAAAACTCCTAGTCTTGTGTCAGAAATAATGTCTCACGTTGCATCAAAAAATCCCTTTCCACATCAGTTTCCATCCCCATAGACATGTTCACTAGCCTGTAAACAATTTATGAGAGACTCATATTTATGTAAAAGGGGTTTTACTCGAAATGTAGTCACATAAGTCTCCATGGACGTGCAAGAAAAGCTCCTAGTCGTAAAGCATAAAAAGGGCTTCCAAATATGCTACACACTTCCACAAAATACGCTAACGACCAAAAAAATCCAATAACTACTATTACTTTGACCTCCTAATTGGTAATTTTCCAATTGTATTTAAAACAATTTCAGAATTAAAATGATTTAAAAATAATGAAAAATGTGTTCTTGTAACTGCATTCAAGCTCTTCCAACTTCATAATTCAAATGACCATACATTGAAACCGCATACCTCCTTTTTCAAATCCATTAACCCTAATCAAACTTAATTTCTCTTAAGTAAAACTTGTAGGCATTTATGTCACTCAAACATAAAAGGAAAAATAACCAGATTGTGCCAAGCCAAGAACACATAGATGCTAATAAAACATCACATGATCAATAAGATGAAAGTAATTTGCCAGAATAACTTTACATAAACCTTTGCAAATAAATGAGCATGTAATATCATATATTATTATGGAACTCAATGAAATACAATAAGAATGGACCTTGCTTATAGAGGCAAGGAATAACAATCTAAGAATCAATCAAGGTCGTAGATCAAGACATAAATCATGGAAAGAAACTAGTCATCAAAGAACTAGTTAAGTCCATAGATTTATGAGATAACTAGACATCAAGGATCTAGTCAATACCATAGACCAAGGAAAGAACTAGTCAATACCATAAATCAAGGAAAGAACTATACCTAACAACTAGACAATATCCCCCTAATATCTAAATTAAAAAAAGGAAATATCCACACATATACAGTGGATGAGGATAAATATAATAAAGGTAAATAATTTATCTAGGTGAACATGAGATAAGGTAAATACCTACTCTAACACACCCCTCAAGTGAAGCTAGGGGCCAAAATAGAAGTGGCATGTCCACAGTATGAGTCTCGAAAACTAGGCCTAATGAGGTACTCATGTACAATATATCCATGAAGAAATATTGAACCAAAAGAAGGAAAGAATCCTGCTATAAGGAAAGAGAAAGAAGAAGAAGAAGGAATATGTTCTCACGAACACCCCCCAAGAACAAATTCTAAAACCCCAAGCATTCCACGCAACTCAAGGTAGCGAGGTGATGCAAAAGGCTTTGTAAATATGTTCTGAAACATGCTTCTTAGTTGGGAAGGTACTCCAAGAAAATAACTCCATCCTTAATTGTGTTGATCGAATGAAGTGGATGTGTATCTCGATATGCTTGGTCCGCTGGTGCTCAACTGGGTTGCGATGAAATGTGAATTACACTTTGGTTATCACACCAAAGTATAGTCAGTGAATCTTGTGGGAATCCAAATGTCTGTCAATAACTGGTCGAAGCCAAAGAATCTCCTGACTCGCTATAACTTCTACCCTGTACTCTGTCTCTGAAGATGAAAGTGCAATAGCCTATGTTACTTTTTACATGCCCAAGTAACTAGAGAAGAACCAAGACAAAAAAGATAGCCATAAGTAGAATGCCTGTCATCAATAGAACCTTCCCAATCTGAATCTGTATACCCAACCAACTGAGTATAACCCCTAGTATAGTGTATGCCAAAGTGGGAAGTTCTATGTAAATAGCACAAAATCCTTTTAACAACCTACAAATGACTACTATAAGGAGAATGTGCAAACCGAGATACAAGCCCTACTGTAAATGAAATATCAAGGTGAGTAAAGTACATGAGACTCCTAACCATTTTCCTATACAACGTAGGATCACAAAGTGGTGTGGTACATGTGGATGTAAGAGTAACCCCAGACTGAAAAGGAGATGGACTTGGCTTGCAATCAGCCATATCAAAGTGTCAAAGAAGATCATGGATGTATTTTTGCTGACTCAAATGAATCCCTAAATCTGTCTGAGAAATCTGCAAACCAATGAAATAATGCAATAACCCAAGATCTCTCATGTCAAACTATGTAGAAAGAGCCCACTGAATACTCTGAATGTGGGAAGAAGAGTTTCCAATAAGTAATAGATCATCAACATACAAGACAAGTATCATAATATCCTCACCAACATGCTGGAGATACACTGTATAATTGAAGTGGCAATGAACGAAAACATAAGATAGAAGAAAATAATCCATCTTCTCATACCAAGCCCAAGGGGCTTGTTTGAGACCATAGAGAGACCTTCAGAGCCTACAAATAAGAGAAGAATCCTGAAAAAATCCAGATTTTTTCTCCATGTATGTTTCCTCTTGTAAATCTCCTTGTAATAATGCACTCTTCATGTCCATATGGTATACAGGCCACCCATGTGATGCAATAATAGAAAGTACAAGGCATACAAAATCCATATTAGAAATGGGTGTAAAATTCTTAGAGTAATCAATACCTTCAACTTATGAAAAACTCTTTTTAACAAAACGATCCTTATACTTGTCAATGGACCCATCAACTATGTATTTGGTTCGGTATACCCACTTACACCTAACCATCTTTCTTCATTTAGAAAGAGTTACCAAATCCCAAGTATGATTCTTCATCAAAGAATAACACTCAGCTACCATCACATCATCCCACTCTTGATTCCCATGAGCCTTTGAAAAAGATTTTGGATCCTCAAAAACTTCCTGACACAAAATTCCAGAACATGTAGAATATGCGTGATGATGCTTAGTGGATGGAAGATCCTGTATGAAAGCTGACACCTCAGAAACTATAGTACAAGCCCACTTAGGCTTAGTGACAACATCAATGGAAATAGGATCCTTAATGACATCTATAACATCCTCATAAACCTCCTCAAAGAAAGGATCCTCAAGATGATATGAAGAAGGAGGAGGCATGTAAGAAGATGAAGAATCATGAGGAGTGAAGCACTCATAAAACTGAACATGTGTTTGAAAAATAACGTCATGAGTATCAGGATCTGAAAGTTGATAAGTTCTCATGCCTCACAACACCCTATAAAGATCAAGGGTTTGTTCTTCTTATCCAAATCTTTCCTTTTCTTTTTTAGCACAAAGGCCTAAGCATGGCTCCCAAAGACTCAAAAAAATGAGACATCTGGCTTAGTGTTGGACCAAGATTCCTCTGGAATCAAATTCTCAAGTGCTCTATATGGTGTGTGATTTTGAATGTAGTTAGCACAATTAATTTCTTCTACCCAATAGATAAGAGGTAATTTCTAGAATGCATCATATTTTTATCCATTTCCTTCAAATTTCTATTCTTCCGTTCTACTAAGCCATTCTATTGTGGAGTATGAGGAACAAAATACTGGTAAATAATGCCTCGAGTTTCCAAAAAGTCAAAAAAATCATTGCTGAAGTAATCCCCCCCTTTATGAGTGTGAAGGTTCTTTATGCAACTAGAAGATTGTTTCTCGACAAAATCCTTGAAGAATTTGAAGTGTGAAAAAACATCACTTTTGTACTTGAGAAAATAAACCCAAGTACGCCTCGAGAAATTATCAATAAAGGTAAGTGCATACTTAGCTCCATTGAAAGAGGGGGTAGGAAAAACCATCAAGTTACTATACACAAGCTCAAGTGGTTAAGAAAATTTCTTGGACAAATTCTTAGGAAATGGATCTTGATGTTGTTTCCCTAATGCAAAGCCAGAGAAAACTCCCTCAAGACAAGAAACTATAGGAAGACCATCTACCATACCATGAGTTCTCAACTCCTTTAAATATCTTTAATCAAGATGTCCAAATATTTCATGCCAAAGGTTACTCTCTGAATCTGCATGAGAAACCAATCCTATCCCTATAGAGGAAGCATCACCAAAACCATCAAAGTGATATAGTCTAGAATTATGATTAACAATACCTTGAGCAAAAAGTGAATGAGGCTCTAACAAAGTTCATACTTCTACCCCATGTGGTGTAAAAGTCACTATTTTCCTTAGACCAGAATGACAAATTTGATATACAGAAATCAAATTTGTAGTGATGTTAGGAACATATAGTGCATCTTGGATATTGTCACCATATAGTTGTATATCACATTTTCCTTTAACAGAAAGAAAGGGATAATCTTCAACCTAAATTTTGGAAGTAGAACTCAAACCTAGAGAAACAAAATAATCCTTGGAAGAATTCATATTATGAGAAGCACCAGAATCTATAATCCAACTGTCTCCAAGTGGTGAATGAGATCTCCCAATAACATTAAGTGGTTTTCCATGCTGATTAGAAAGAGGTGGAGTGGATATAGAAATTTCATGTTTCTTGACTACATCCTCTAAGTCTTGCATTCACTTATAACACCTATTTTATTCATGACCACTACCCCCACAAAAAGAGCATGAAAGACTAGACTTATTCTTGGATTTAGAAGACTCCTTGGGTTTAGAGTTGTTTTCTTTGGGTTTAGGAGAATTTTGAGATGGAGAAGGGGTGGATTTGGTTTTACTTTTTAGTTTTCCCTTGCCCTTAGGATTAGATGCAACTAATGCCTTTTGAGAGGTGGAAGACTCAAGGTGAGACAATTTGGATTCTTCCCTAGTAAGTCTTTCACAAAATGTTTCTAAGTCATGAATTTTGAATGTGTCACCTAAGGCATCCATGCTAGATAAAAAGGTAGAAGAAAATATTTGAAATGGTCCTCTCAACTTGGATAGAATCAAGTAAAAACACTCTTCATCTTTCTTATCTCTTCCACTCCCCTTTAACCGTGTCAACAAATTCTTGAACTTGGTAAGATAGTCTATAATTGTTGGAAAATCTTCAGGATTAAGAGAGGTGATCTCAATTTCAAGTTGTATGGCTCTCATATGATCCACCTTACCAAATAAATCCTCCAATTTCTCCCATATTTTTAAAGGAGAGTCACAATTTTCTAAATGAAACAAAATATTGTCACTTATATAAGTTCCTATCAAACCCATACAATCATCAAATTTGCACTGGTACTAAAATTTTTCATAATCTCTAGTGAACATTGGTTGTTCTGAAGAAGTTAAAGCCCATAATCCTTTCCAGTTAATTATTGTTTCCATTCTTAGTTTCCATGTGTGTCAATTATTTTTTGTTAATGGCCCAACATGATCTAATGTAGAAGTAGATGCCATTCTAAAAAAATCACCAAAACAAATGCAAGAACCAAGCAATGCAACAAGATTCCCCCCATATTTTGGCACTTTATAATGAGTGCGTGTTACAATATGGAACTTTTTAATTATAGTTTGATCCTCAAAATAAATATTTCTAATGGAAAGAGCACGAAAAAACAAGCACTTTTTCAAAAAAACAGCACTTTTTCAAAAAACAACACTCAAATCCGAGTTTCCAATCAAACGATACAAGTTTTCCAAGTTAATGCTCTACTATTTATTTTAGTTTCCCCTAAAACATAATAAAATTCTCTTGTCTACCCCAAAAAAATAAAATGTAAGAGGGATGGAGTTAAGCACCTACTAGTATGAATCACAAGGTTTAAGCCCTCATACAACCATACCATATGACCAAGGGATAAGGATTTGAGCCAATCCGCACACACCACTTGTCTTGCATGCACCGACGATTCTAAAAAACTTCTGAAATACGTATCTTCTGATATAGAGCTCCAATCGGCATGCACATGGACTTTTCAGAGAGATGTTGACATTAACTACAGTGTTAATATCCAAATTCAAATTCTTGGTGGATCTGATAGGTGAGAAATGGGAAAACATATCTATGAGTATTGATGAGCAGATCTAATTACTCTAACTACCTGATTTAATCTTATTCAACCTTGTTCCTTCTTCAACACACAAAATAGGCTTGGGGAAGTGTATTTTATAGATCTCCAAGTGGATTTATATAAATTCAATGCTTCTTTTTGGTGGTCGCATTTCGAGTTTAGATTTTCCCTCCTTCTCTTCTTCTTCCACAAATTTATCTATAAATGTAAGATATGGGATCATTATTAATGTTGGATACTATGGATCCTTATGTGTTTTCCTAAGGACTTCATATTTTCTATATTTTGAGTTGCAAACCTCTAGATCTAGCTCATGCATGTGGATATTGGCCTCTTTTGCCATTGTAACAGCTCTGTACATTTCTGGAAGTAATAAAAGCATTGTTTTGTGATTATTCTTTGTCCTAACGTGTTTGCATTTCTTCTTCTTTCCTTTCTTTTACATTGTGCATTTATTGTGTCACTTCATGTCCCTTGCAGTTCCTTATTTAGTTTTGTTCCATGAGAATGATCCGATAAATGTGTTTTCAGTTGTGGTACTTATGCCTAGCCTCCTTTCACACGTTCCCTTTTCATTCCCACTCAGAATAGATAGTATTCATCCCTCTTTTTCTGGTGCTATCACCTTTTTAGTGTGGTTCATTTTGATGTTATCCTTCTATCTGTGGTCCCTTGGAATTTATCATCTTAGTTTCCCCTTCAGCACTAGGAGTAGCAGTATCAGTAGAAATAGACAGTGGAACTGACCTTCTTCGGATATCCATCACAAGTACGTAAGATCCCACAACTTGGAGATGGTTCCATTATGATCTCAAACATCTTGGCTCTTCCAAATCTGAGATGCAGGTGCATGTTTTAATGGGTTTATGATCCACTTACTATTTTGGGGTGTACCCTACAGATTTTTTCTGAAATAGAAAATCATGCACAGTAGCCCGTGTACTCCTACCAAAAAAGGAAAGAAACGTCTTTTCGGAAACCTCCTGCTGCACTCCAACCGAGAATGTTGCGCCCACAAGAAAAAAACTCAAATCAGATATCAAAAAACCTGAAAAACCTAGAAAATTATTTGCTGGGTTTTCTTCCTCACTGACACGGATCTCGAAACAAACCTGCGCATTTCCCTGTAATAACAAAAAAACAAAAAATAGTTGTCTCCAAAAAAGGCCATGTTTACAGTTGACCTTAGGGTTTTGCCACTTTTTGGATCCAATAGAAGGATTTGTTTTGCATAAAAACACACACACAAAAAAATATATAGAAAAATCTTGAATATATGAATAAAAAAATTGTTTGCAAAATGAAACTTATAGATGGATGTCAACAACAATCTCCTGTTCTGATTCCATAAAAGGAACGATAACCAAATCATACCAAGCCAGAAATACTAATGCTAATGAAACACCATGATCAATAAGATGAAAGTAATTCACCAGAATAACTTTACATAAACCTTTGCAAACAAATGAGTAGCAATATCATATATTATTATGGAACTCAATGAAATACACTGAGAATGGGCCTTTCTTATATAGGCAAGGAATAACAATATACGAACCAATAAAGGTTGTAGATCAAGCCATAAATAAAGGAAAGAGCTAGTCATAAAATAACTAGTCAAGTCCATAGATTTAGGAAATAACTAGACATAAAAGATCTAGTCAATACCATAGATCAAGGAAATAACTATACCTAACAACTAGATAATATCCCCCTAATATATAAATAAATAAAAATAAATAGCCACACACATAAGTGGGTGAGGATGAATATAATAAAGCTAAATAAAGTACCTAGGTGAACATGAGCTAATGTAAATACCTACTCTAAAAAAACACCTTATTCAATGGAGCACCAGGAAATCCCGTTCATAAATATGAAAAATATGATTAGATGATAGCTCTCTGCACTTCAAAAAGCACTTGCTAGCTCGCTATTCTTCAACTCACTCGAATTATCTTGATTGCAAAGTTGAAAATGGGTTCAAAACACCTCCTTATATAGCTTTAAAAAAAAACTGCATTTATTTCTCTCCACCTACCACCATACTCAGGATTAACTCGGCGTTTCTTTCCTTTTTCGCATTGATTTTTCTGCGCCACAATTGTAACCTTCTAGCATGCCTACTACTCCTTAGCCACAGACCTCCTTTCACATGCCTTCATGTGCCAAAGTACTTATCCAATAAGCCTTTCACTAAGTATTTTCCACTACTGCAGCTTCCCTCACGTTACACTGAATGTCTAATCATCCATACATGGTCTTTATTCATGAGAAATATTTCTCTATCCACACATTCACTTGAAACACCTACAAAATATTTATCTATGCATACCCATATTTTAGATAACAGTTAAATCCAATCCAAGTATCCTTCATATATTCCACCCCACACTAAGGGTATGCGTGGTCCTCTGCGCATGAACACATAAAAATAGTTATCATATTCTTGTGTGCAAGCACACTTATTACACAAAACACTGAACTAAATTGACAAAGTGTAACAACGATGAAAAGAAACACATATAAAGGAAACTTAATCTAAATGGAAATAATACCTTATTATAAACAGATAGAAGGATTATTTATAGTAAGGATTTAGCGTACTCTAGTTGAAATAACCAGGAAAATGTGTCCCATCCAGTGCCTCTAACTAGAAATTTCTTGAATCAAGTATGTAAGTCACAATATACGGTCCCAACCAATGCACTTTAATCTATCTAGGGTGGCACAAAAACTTTGAATCATACAAAATAAATATATGTCCAATTTCAATATTATTATCCTTGATATGCCTATTATGCCATGCCTTATGCCTATCCTTTTCTATCTCCTGACTCCATCATGTTATGTCATGCCTTTAATCCAATTGCATCAGCTTGTCAATACGATCTTCAAGTGCTTTCTCATTAGCTAAACATTTTATGCATGCAATACACAAAGAAGGTAACATGAATTCCATTGGTAGAACAACCTCTGCGCTAAACACCAACTGAAAGAGTTTGACCTTATTCAACCTCTTGTAGGTTATCTTGCATGCCCAAATTATATCAGAGACTTTATCATCCCAGTATTTCCTTCCAACATCACAAATTTTAGTTAATGTATGGTTCAATATCTTCTTGAAGGCCTCAATATTGCCATTAGCCTGTGGGTGATGGGGTGTTGTTTTATGGTGTGCCATCATAAGTTATGCCAATAGTATCCTGATGGTATCATTAAGGAAATGAGTACCCCTATCACTTGTGAAAATCAATGGGCATATATACCTGCTAATAATTTGTTTTGACAGAAAACTTGCTACTGTAGCTGCCATGAAATCCTTATTTTGTGTCGCTTCTTTCCACCTTATAAGATAATTTGTATAAGTTATGATGTAGCACGATCCAGTCCTATGGGTGGGTGGGGAAATATGACCCACAAAGTTAATTAACCACTTCTCAAATGGTTCTACACTAGAAATATGCCTCAAAGGCATTTCATATCGATATCTAAGCTTTCCAAGGTGCTGACAATGGTCACAAGCCTTAAAATATTATTTACAATCCTTATACCATTTTTCCCACCATAGAACAACGAGTAAAATCTCGCACACTCTGGCATCTCCTGCATAATGTCCACCTACAATACTACCACGATCCTCCTCCATAATGGCTTCACACTTATGCTCGAGTACACACTGACACAAAACTTCATCCTGTCCTAGCTTGTATAAGTCTCCATTGATCAACATATAAGGCGCGACATGTATAACAAGTTGTTTCTTTTCTAGATTCTTCATTCCTTCAAGCGTCATACCAGTTTGCAAAAAGAAAACAATATATTATAAGTTAGAGGGCATGTGGTTCAATATGAACAACTATACATCTGGAATTATGTCCTTAATGCTCTGTTTGTCCTCACCTAAATTAATTCTTGATAAATGATCTGGTCCAGAATTACTCTTGCCTGGCTTAACCACCAATGTGAAGTCAAATTCCTGAAATAACAGAATCCAATGGCATATGCACCCCTAAAAAATAGGATTGTTGACAAAATAATTCAATGCCATTTTATTTGTATAAAATATAAATGGTGTCACCAGCAAGTACCATCAAAACTTAGGTAGTGCATAGATCATGGATAAAGCCTCGCGCTCTGTAGTTATATAGTTTTGTTCAGCTGGTATCAACTTCTTGCTTACAAAGAAAATATGATGATCAACAATATCTTCTCCATGTTGGGCTAATACCATGCTAATGGCCATGCTAGAGGCATCCACATGCACATGAAAAGGTTTAGTCCATGAAGGAAAGTGTAGAATAGGTGTTGTAGTAATCCTTTCCTTCAATGTCTCAAACACACGTTGTTGCACTTCACCCCAATGGATTTTTCCTTTTCTCTTCAATAATTCTTCAACGGCATGGAAATATTAGCATACCATTTGATAAAATTTCTCTAATACCCTGTGTGCCCTAAGAATCCATGCACCTCTCTCTAGTAAGTAGGTTCTTCTAGGCCCAAAATAATAACAACCTTATTTGGATCCAATAACAAGCCTTCTTTATAGATGATGTGTCTTAGGAAATTCCCAAAAGGTTTAGCAAAAATGCACTTCTTAATGTTCAAGGAGATGATCAACTTCCAAAACCTCTCAAACATAAATCTTAAATCATCACAATTATCTTTCACTAGCCCTACATTGTCCAATCATCCAAGTAAACCTACAAGAACTTATGAATGAAATCATGGAATGCTTGAAAAAAAATGTGTGAAAATACTAGAGGTACATTCTTCAATCCAAATGGCATAACCATGTATGCGAAACTTCCCCATTCAGTGGTGAAATTTTTCTTCTCTTGATCCTCTTTAGCTATCCTTACCTGATGATATCCAAAAAATGCATCAGTAAATGAGTAGATATCGTGCCCTGCAATGCCTCCCAAATATTTCTTCAGTAAAAGATGTGGTAAAAGTATTTATTACAGACGTAACATTTAACTCCCTATAATCCACTCAATTTTTGATTCTTCCATATTTATTTATATTAATGACCATAGAGCTAACCCATTATGACTCCTTTATGGGCTCAATGATTCCAAATTTTAACATCTTATCAATTTATTCTTTAACTTTGATGCACATGTTAGGATTCATCCTATAAGGCCTCTTCCTAACTGGGTATGCACCTTCCTTTAACTTAATTCTCATCTCACCCAAAGATTCATGCACCCATTTCAATTCATGAAATCCTCTAGAGAATAGGTCCTAGTAGTCACGCAATAACTCAATTATTTTGGCAACATCATAATCAGACCAATAATATCCAATGATGGCCTCTTTAGGTTTAACATATGTCCCAATATTGACCTTAATAGTTTTTATAGGCTTATGGTAGGTGCACACCTTATCATTAGCATTGTTTAAGACCTCATACATACCCTCTATATGCTCAACATCTATATTCTCTACTTCTTCATCATCAATTATGTAGACCGTCTTACCCTTTTCTCTTTCTAGGTAGGTGCACCCAAACTGTTCTGCATCTATCTCTTCTTCTTCAAAGCACACCTCCATGTATGAACCACCTAGTAACTCCTAAATAATTTCCTCAGCCTTTGCACTATCTCTCATAGTAAAGCAGTTACTAACCTATAATGCTTCATTCACTAGAGGTCTAGTGGAAAAATAGTCAAAGTTCATAATCATACCTATAGTCAATTCCTACCAATTCCATGTTTCTCTATTCAACTCGGTATATACATACCATGCACACGCACAACCTTGTAAGGTGTAGTTGAATTGGTGCACCCATAGAGAAGGTGGTAAGGTCTCTTACCCCTCTATCTAGAGTCTCTCACACTGATGAACATGGTGTTGAGCATCCTTCACATGAAATTCACATGTCTTGGTAGGTGTATTACTATGGAGAAATCTTGCAGAGAATGCAATCCTCACCTCTCTCCACTCTAATAGATTATCCATGTAAGCCATCCACTAACGTGTTTTCATTCTACGTAGAGTATAAACTAACACATTCTTTCTTTCCACATGATCTGTCCATTGGAATTTCATTGCATGAAAGAAATCTTCAAGATTTCCTTTACTAGTATACCTTGAAACCTGGTTTCTACCCAAACGTTTAACACAACGTGGCTTGCTTACACACGTAACTGCACTCCTTACCTCATGTCCAACCATTTCATAAGTGACATGTGCCCAGTTGTCACATGTAACACTTCTAGTATTGCTCATGGACTGTGCACTATCCCATTAGAGAACCCCTTATTTTGATGGCTCAAGAATTTTATGGTCCCTAATGGTTTGCACATAAATTTGGTTCAAATCCTCCTCGCTCAAAGGATCTACATAAGGTGAAAATTTTCCTTTTTCCAAAGGAATTATGAAGAACTATTCCTTTTTCTCAAAACTAATGTAACATTTATTTAAGAACAGATGTTGGGCCCCTAAAATATTGACTAAGTACAAAAAGGTGCATGGGCACATAAGGCCTAAGTTGAAGGGTGGGCATGCAAGAAGAAGGTGTGCAAGGAAGGGTTCTAGGAGGGTTTTAGAAGGACCATGTTATGTGCCAACATAACAAGGTCTCAAGACTTAGCCATATTTGGTGTTTCAGGTAGAACACGAGAAAAGCGAGACCTAACTACACATGCAGAGTGAATAAGGTGCTAGCCCGGCGACAGGATGTTCTAGGAAGGAATATGCCCTGTGATGGATGATTCTAGAAGGCCATCACGGAAAAGAGTGGAGATCTCAAGCTTGGAGGAGAATGCACCCATAGAGGACCACATTCAAACACTTGGTGCCTGATTTGAGGCCGTAGAAAGATGGCTAGCACTTTGGGGTGCTTATAAATACAAGCGCCTGTAGAAGGAAAAGGTGTGTGGGTGTTGATAGAGTTGGTTCACAATATAGATTAAAAGAGAGCGGAGCTTTATAGAAATGGCCTACGATGGAGGATTCTAGAAGCCCATCATGGAAAAGAGTGGAGGTTACCAAGTTATCTGAATATGATCTTTCTTGGTTCGGATTCATACATGATTCTTCATATTTATTTTTCATGTATGTTTATAAGATGAATATGAATCCCTATGCATTTTTCTTTCTATTTTGATTCAGTTCTTTAAGTCTGTTAAAGTATCAATGTCTGTAATGACTATAATGGTCTAGAGCTATTCTAAGCTTTATGATGTTTGCATGTTTCATTCCCACTCACTTTCTTTAAAGTTTGGATCATAGATGACGTTTTCCCACTCAACTCACATAATAGATACTCAGTGCCCACGCATGCCTCGGGTGAGCACCTAGCACCCATTGGGTGATATGCCGATGCACATGGGATTCCCTTATTCTTTGGTGGGTGTGAAAATGACTACATATTGGTTCCGTTAGTGAGACCTATTTTCGAATTTGTAGTGGGAAATGACATACATCATGATATATGCAATGAGTGATGACAAAGTGTTTAACTTTGGAAAGTGTTGAAACATGGTTTAAAAGCACAGAGGATGAATTTTCTTAGAGATTCAACACTGGACCTGAGTTTGATGCACATAGGTGGGTATAAGAAAATATCTACCATGAGTTGTATGAGACTTTTTTCTGTTGCTTCCTAGTAGAGTTGTATGAATGGCTCTCAAAATATGCATCTAGATCAAGCTGGTATTATAGATCATGCGCATGGACCTAAGATGAATTCCAGAGGTTACAAGATGTAGATCTGAAGTGGACTCGTGTTGTGGATCATTGGTGGAAAGGAGTACTGGCTAGCTACACTCTGGAGTACATTATTTCGATGTATACTTTTCTGGAGGTTGTTGAGTTCAAGTTTTTGTGGGAGCCCAGAGGATCATTTCTACGTGCTACCCCTTTAGTAATGAATTTCTTGATCATGACCATGGGTTTAGAGGCATTTCTGATGGACGGATAAAACCTTCCTGAGCGCTAGGTAAGGAAGCTAAGGTAGAGGAAGATGGAAAACATTGTGACGGAGAAATAAAGGGAGGAAAGACGACTCAAGTATAGTTAAGTGTGTGAAAGGGATATTGCTAGATAATGCGAGGTTGCAAGTGTGATGGATATATGGAGGCATACGTTGTGGGAAGGAGTTGAGTTTCACGTAGAGGACATAGAACCTGAGCAGTCTGTGCTACCCTATCTTGGAAAGTGCGCAAGAGAGACCCCTTCAGCTTCTGATGAGATTTCATCACACAGAGAGAGAAGAGTCATTGGTGTGCATCTGTACCCACCTAGTGACCAAACCCTAGTGCTTGGTTTTCTAGATCAAGGAAGGAGTATCGCTGACCTAGTTGGTATCATTGGAAGTGACAGACCTGCACCCAGGAGATACAGTTTTTCATTTCCCACTTCTATGGTTAAGCATACTATTCTAGTATTTGGAGGAATATTTGGACAAGGAGAAAATATACAAGGCTTGGGTAACGTGTCAGGGAGTGGCACGGGACACACATCTGGCAGTGGCACAATCTAACATATGGTTGACACGTAATTTAGTGGAACGTTGGAGACCTTAGGCATGACCACTTCAGGCCCATTACTGGATACTGGTGGATCTAAAGGCACAAGACTTGGTGGATCTAGTGGATCTGGCAGAGGAGGAAACACTGAAGGAAGTCAAGGAACTAGATCAAGAGGAAAAGGGCCCCAGCCACCTCCTCAAGTCTTCTTTGAGATGTCTTTACATTTTCCAGATTACAGGGGCATTGAAAATGTTGCGGAGCATATTCACAAGTTTGAGTTGCTATAGCGTGCAAAGGGTATCAAAACCCCATAACAGAAGGCCAATCAGTTTACAATAATGTTGCAAGGGCATGTGCATAGCTGGTACAGGAAGTATGACCCACATCAGACGATGGTAGATTACACCATATTGAAAAACACTTTCCTAGCAGAATTCCACATCCCTGAGTTTGAAAAGAAGAGCATCAGTGCCCTTAAGGAAATTTAGCAAGGAATGGTAGAGAGTGTGTGGGAGTATGATGCATGGTTCAAAACCCTCCTGTCAAAGTTGTCATATGACATTCACCATTCATAGCATGCTCAATGGTTTGTTGGAGGGTTGATAATGCCATTTAGAATAAATTTATCTCATAAGACTTTCACAGACCCACGCGAGGCGTTAGAAGCTGCTCTGTGTGCCAAAGCTATTGGAAGTGTTGATATTGGTGTTATCCCATTCCTAGAAGCTCAAATTATTACTATGGCTAAGAAGCTGGAGAATTTGTCTACGAACTCAGCTCATGAGACTCGCAGTGGTATATGGTGTACAAATTTTAAAGTAGAGGGGCATGTCAAGGACATTTTCCCTTGGAGGATAGTTCTCGCAATAGCAGTAGATTGTGAGATTTGTCATGGGGACCATGATGTGAGTAGATTTCCTTTGTTGCAACATGCAATACAGAAGAATCTATCCTCCTACTATAATATTTGCACCTCTACGACCCATGATACTAAGGATTATTGGCTTATTGACTAGATCCATGAGGCCATTGATCATGGTGTGCACTAGACCAACATTGCTAGTAGTTCTAAGAGTGATGACCACTGTTATGAGGAGCACGTAGATGGAGGTGCGCGCGGAAGGGGATTTTACAGAGGATTCCATGGTCATGGTAACCGTTGAGGAAGAAGAAGTGAGTTCCCACATGGAACATGTTTTAATTGTGGGTCGATAGACCACTACAAGTGTGAGTGCCGAGATTTGTTGTAGTGCTAATGGTGCAGGAAAAAGCACAAGTATGAGGAATGCCCTGAGTTGTTTGAGCATATGAATCAACAGCACTAGAAAGAAAAGGGCACTGTCATGGTAAGCATTAAGAAGGCTGACACATAATGGATGCCACCGGTGTCCCATGATATAGGCTTGGAACCTATTATGGTAACAACAAGAACAGAGGAAGCAAGTAAAAAGGAAATGCCAAGGTAGAAGAACATGATTATCATAAGAGAATAAGTGGTACATGGGAAGTACCCAGACCCTGCGCATCAAAAGGAGGTATATCAAGAAACCATGGATGTCATTCAGAGTTTACAAAGAGAAATCTAGTATCTAAAGGAGTAGTCCAGGAGGGAGGAGCAAAGGAGGAAGGTTGAGGTGCCAAAGGATGACCTGGATGAGGTCAAGGAAGTATGTAAAATACTAAGGCAAGAGAATATTATTCCCTTGCTAGGGGCATGGTTGAGAGAGAAGGTACCACACCTCGGAGAAGAGCGTGAGAGGTAGGTATTACATGTAAACCTTCCCCCTCATAGCCTTGACTATGATAGTGAGATCAAATTAAATGTGGTCATGGATGGATGGCTCCTTAGTAATATCCTCATTGACATAGGTGCGGAGGTAAATGTTCCCACCTTGGATGCATGGCATCAGATGGGAAGACCTACATTACAACCATCTTTGAATGTGATGTATATGGTGAGAAAAATGAAGGCAATTCCCATTGGTGTCTTAAAGAATGCATCTATCACCATTCAAGGGGCTAAGTTTATTGGGGATTTTGAATTCTTGGTGCTCTCCGAGGCAGATACTTTCCCAGCATTACTTGGCAGCCCATGGTGCTATAAGAACAATGTGGATCTTCAGTTCAACAAGAGATACATAAGCTTTGAAAATGAGGAGGAACAGGTCATCATACCCCTGGCTGATGGAAAATCAACACCCTATACTGAACCTTTGGGAGAAGAGGTACTGGATAGAATATATGTGCACTCAATTAGGGATCCAGAGGAAATCTATCCCATAGAAGGAGTTATCTAGTTTGAGGATGCTCAGTCCTTAAGTGACACCACCAGTATAACATGTAATAATTGGGCACATGGGACCTATGAGTTAATCGAATGACATTTGAGAGGATCAGTGACAAAGGTGACAAAGGCACATACAGTCTGGCACCTAGGAGGAAACAATCTACCTAAGTATTTAGGAGGAGCCTTCCCTGAGGTCTTTTTGTAGGAGATGGAAGCTTAGTGGAAGAAGGAAAATGAATGAAGAAGGTTGTTAAGTTACGTCCTACTCGGAACTACTGCACGCTGGTGGGAGACACATTGGGATAAACTCTTGGAATGGTGTGAGGTGATAATTTCCTTCTCTATAAGGTTTCGGAGTAGAAATGTGCCCACGGCTATAAAAGACTACTATGGTAAAGAGGTCACTTCCTTCCATATCCAAACATGTGTGACAGCCTGGATGGGAAGCATAGAAGCATTACCACCTTCATTATGGGTTCAAAATTTGTATTCCACCTTACAAGGTTATGCACATGCATGGTACATTCATTTCGAGACACGTTTCCCGACAGGGAATTGGCAAGAGTTAGCGGCTTATCTCATTCAAGCATTCAAGTATCAAAGTACAAAACCCTTGGTGGATAAGGCATTACAGGTTGTCAAGTGACTTACCATTGGGGATAGTGTCATAGAAGAAGATAGGCTACTAGAGTTTCTAGGTGAACCAGGCCTGGAGGTGCACTTTGAGGAAGAAGAAACAAAAGAGATATAACTTGAGCGTGCTTGTTTGGAAAAAGAAAAAGGAAATATGGTGTATGTTATTGATGGGGAAGAAGCGAAAAACTTAGATGTTGACCATTATTTAGGGATGTGTGAGGTGTTAGACAGTGCTGATGAATGGGCACATGCCTATCATGAACCTTTAAAGAAAAATAAGGTTAACATTAGCTTAGAAGAAGATCCTAAAGAGGATATCATCAGAGACTATTGGTTAGAGAAGGAAGTCTCCAAGATCATTGATCTATTGCGTGAGTTTGAGGATTTATTCCCAAGTGGGTATCATAAACTAAAAGGTGTTCACCATTCCTTGGGAGAAATGAGAATTAATTTAAAGGAGGGTGTGCGCCCATACCAAATGAATCCTAACCTGTGCATGAAGGTCAAGGAAGAAATAGATAAAATGATAGCATGGGGTATCATTGAAGTTGTTAAAGAATAAGAGTGGATAAGTCTAATGATAGTTAGCATTAAGAAGGATTGAAGGATAAGGATATGTGTTGATTACAAGGACCTGAATGTAGTATGTATCATTGATCCTTTCTAAACCCCTTTTACATAAGAAATCTTAGAGGGATTGGCAAGGTACGAGGTCTACTCTTTCACAGATGGATTTTCAAGTTATCACCAGGTAAGGATTGCGAAGGAGGACCAGAGGAAGACGAATTTCACCACTAAGTGGGGAATTTTTACCTGTATAGTCATGTCGTTTAGGTTGAAGAATGTGCCTTCTGTGTTCTCACACATTGTGGTACAAGCTTTCCAGGACTTCATCCATAAATTCCTTCAAGTCTACTTGGATGATTAGACAATATATGGGTTAGTGAAGGACCATTGTGACAACTTAAGGCTGATGTTTGAAAGGTGTCGACAGTTGAGGATATCCCTCAACATTAAGAGGTGTCGGTAGTTGAGGATATCCCTCAACATTAAACCTACTAGCCAAAGCATGTGTGGATTTCTTTATGGGGTACTACATCCCAAGATTTGGAGTTTCTTACATTATTGGGACACATCATATGTAAGGCCTACTAGTAGATCCCGCTAAAGTTGCAGTCATTGTGGGGTTAGGGGAACCTACTAGCCAAAGCATAGTGCATGGATTTCTTAGGCATATGGGGTACTACAGAAAGTTCATCAAGGGATATGCCAAGATCACCGCACCTTTAGAAGAGTTTCTTAGACATAAAAGTGTCTTTCATTGGGGAGAGGCGCAACAGAAGGTATTCAACACTTTAAAGGATAGGCTTGCCATCGTGCCCATCCTACATTTACCTTCTTGGGATAATCCTTTCCATGTTCATGTGGATGCCTTAGGAATTGCCATTGGATTAGTACTTGCATAGCCTGGTGAAGGGATTTTTGATCATCCTTTGTGCTTTGCAAGCAGGAAATTCACACTAGCAGAGTAGAATTATACTACAACTGAGTGCGAGATATTATCAATGATCTACACGCTTCATAAGTTTAGACAGTATTTGCTAGCAACCCCTTTTATATTTTACACTGGCCATATGGAATTGAAATACTTGGTAAACAAGTCTATTCTACAAGGGTGCATATGTCAATGGGTACTTGTTGTTCCAAGAATTTGAGTTCACGGTGATTATCAAACTAGGAAAAATTAATTTCAGACTTGATCATTTTTCTAAAATCGATTCAGGGGAGGATGTGCAAAGCATTGAGGATACCATGCAAGATGCACAACTATTTAGGGTGTTGCGTGCACCCTCAGACTTAAAAGATATGCAATATTTATCAAAATAGGTATGGTGCCAGTTGAAATGAAGGCCTTAGAGAGGAAGAAGTTGGTCATATGCGCCACACCCTACATGCTAATTAGTGGAGATATTTACAAAATGGGTCATGATGAGATTATGTGCCAATGTATGCTAGAACATGAGTGCCTTACAATCATAGAAGAGGCACATGGTGGGATTGTAGGTGGGCATTATGTGGGAAATGCAACCGCACGTAAGATTATACTTGTAGGGATTTGGTGGGAAACCATTTATCAAGATTGCAAATTGAAAGACTTTGCAAGGCATGTGACCATTGCCATGACCATTGGCAAACCTAGAAAAAGAGATGAAATTCCCTTATGACCAATCCCTAGCACTGGAACCATTTGAGAAGTGGGCTATAGACTTTGTAGGACCAATATTGCACTAGCATCGCGTAGGACTGGATCATGCGCTATATAATCACTTACACTAGATTATTTGACAATAGTGGGCAGAGGCAAGCACCAACTAAGGATTGTACAGTAGCTACCGCTACAAGATTATTATGGGAGAACATTATAAGCAGGTTTGGATGCCCTTTAAGTTTGACAAGTGATAGAGGTACACATTTCCTTAATGAGACATGGTCAAGATTCTGTTAGTCAGAGTTCATGGTGGCCATCACAAAACTACTCCCATACCACCCACAAGCAAATGGAACCGCAGAGGCATTTAACAAAATACTTAGTCATACCCTGACTAAAATTTGTGATGTTGATAGGAAAGACTTGGATGACAAAGTATCAGCGTTCTATGGGCATACAGGACAACCTATAAAAGGTTGAATAAGGCCACACCATTTCAACTGGTGTTTGGCACGGAAGTTGTTACTTATGTTGAATTCATGTTACCTTTGCTGTGTATAACGCGCACATGAGGGCTAGATGATGAACAAGCGCTGTAAGAAATAATTAACAAGTTAATGCAATTGGATGAAATATGATCACTCACCAAGTGGAGCTAGAAAACTGAAAAAGAAAAACAAAAGGCATGACACAATCGTCACATTAAGAACGAGAAGTTTTAGGTTGGGCAGATGGTCTTACTATATGATTCAAAGTTTTTGTGTTATCCTGGGAAGTTGAAAGTCCATTGGTTGGGTCCTTACATCATCTTGCACATCCTTGATTCAGGCATGTTCCAGTTATAAGTGTTGGATGGGATGAGATTGCTAGGACACTTCAATGGGAGTAGGCTGAAGCCCTACTAAAAATAAGTCTTCTTGGTGTTTGTAATAAGGTAGTATTGCCAGTTAGATTAGGATTTCCTTTAATGCATTTTTCTTTTCTTGTTTTTCCCTTTCTCGTTGTTGTTTTGTTTTGCGCTTGGGCACTGGTAATCTCGTTAATTATAACTGCATAGAGGACCATGCATCATTTTAGTGTGGGGTAGAATAATGTGGAGGGAAGTGCAAATTGTGAAGAACCAGGAAGGATTGTGTTTAAAATCCTGGTTGAATAGCCCTGGGAAAGGAAGTGCATAGAAGGAAAGGTGGAAAAGGATGGTTGGTGTAAGGGTAAAGCTACATTATGGATCCATGTACAAGAGAGGAAGAATCATAAAAGCAACACAAGGTAGGAGAGAGCACAAATCATGACGGAAGTACCTTCGGCACAAGTGACGCACACGCAAGAGTCTCCTATCAAGATGTATTGATTATGCGTCAGAAGGTTGGGGGATTTTCCACACAAGATTGGGTGCATGAGTTAAAGCGCTAAAGTCATATTTTGTTGAAAAAGATGCTTTAAGTGTTGAAGTACAGGTGGTAGGTAAAGTAGCATTTAATGCTAAAAAGTAGGAAAAATATAAATAGAAGGTTACGACACTTCATTTTTTACATTGTGAATACGAAGAAGGAAGAGATTTTGAAAACTAGGGTTTCCAAGTTGATCTAAGTGTGAAGAAAAATTGAGAAATTTAAGCGTGAGTGACTAGTTTGGATCTGCAAACCAGGGGAGAATAGTTCACAGGTGTGGAGAGAGTTTGGAGAAGTGTCCATCTTGTGAAGGGGATATTCCAGCGAGGGTTTGGAAGGTAGGGCACTGGTTAGAAATGAGCTTTTTCACAAGTTTGAGATCTAAACTTGGAAAGGGTATAGAAGAAGATCAAGAGAAGTTGAAGTATAAAGATAATCTACACAATGGAACCCAAGAAACCAGTTGTAACACCTAAAAAGGGCAAGGGAAAACAACAAGAAACCAACGCAAGTACAAATGAAGAAAGGTATGTAGAAATGCAGTACCCAGATGGGGTATTGTCTTGGAAAGGAGTGGGAGTCCCAACCTTAAGAAACATGACAGTAAGTGATTACAACCATCACACCAATGCACTGATAAAAGAGATGGCGCTGGAGTTAGTGTGCCTAACAAATAGCTAGAGGATACCAGAAGGGTTACCTATTTATAATGACGAAGTAAAAGTGAAGTTGGAGAAGGTTGGGTTGTTGCAACTCTATGATTTGCCCTACTTTGGGAAGCCTAAGCACCTTTATCAGTGGCTGATGTCACGCGTACATGAAGATCACTTTCACTTCATGGGGCACAAAATATGCATAACGCCTAAGCTGATTTCAAAATTCACAGGTCTCATATGTGAAGGATAAAATATAGAGGATGACTTATGCGACAAAGAATCCATCAAAGAAACTGTCACTGCATATGCAGACAAGAAGGGGTCAAGGTACTTTAATATTGCAGATATCTAAGACTCGGTGATGAGGATGGCCACTTGCACCTGGTACCAAAGTTAAATGACCAAGAGAGATGGACGCAAGTGAACAAAGCCATGGTTCAATGTTTACAGAAGGATATCAGAGGGTGCCATATACAACTTGTCTGCGTTCATTGCTGAGATGAGATTTTCAGCAGCACACAGGAGGTTGACAAGATACTTTTCGGAAATTTCCTCTTAACTATTGTGTTTTTAGAGATCAGGCTAGAAGCGGCAGATAAGTTTAAATGGGAGTACCCATAGGAATACCCCTCACCCGCAAATAGATTCAAAAAAATATACATGTGATAACATGACGGCCATTCATAAGGCACTGTCATAAGAAATGGTATACATGCTTAAGGAATGTGTTCGAGGTAGAGTGGAGGATCCCAGAACAAATGCCAAAGCTCACAGAATGAGAAGCTTAATTCGTAGTATACCAACACTTCTGCATTGGCAGATTTAGGTTGGTTGATGAAAACATGATCCCTTGGTGTAAACTTCCATTTTCCTTCACCACTCAGTACTTTTAGGTGGGGGTAAATAGATTCATGGAATCCAACAAGCTAAAGTTTGACCTTATAAGTATGGATTGAGACCAGAGGGAGATGCACATGGTGTTGTTCTACCCCAACAAGTATGCACACGTGGAAAAGTATGTGTCGCATGAAGTTCAGATGATAAAACCCATGACTCTACCTATTATAGGGGGGTCCATGGTGCATGTATACCTTCACATAAGGCCCAAGTTTGAGAAGGGTTCTTATCTTGAGAACAATATAGCTATACCTGATGACCTAATAGGTAGGAAGAAGAGTGCGCCCAAGAAAGGGAGATGGAAGAGATAAGGAAGAAGGAACAAGTGTCTAAGATACTCAAGTAGTGGGCACCCCGGGAACAAGCACTAGAACAAGTACTTACACGTGTAGGAAGAGGTCACCAACTAGAGAGGAGGCGCCAGAGCAAGGAAAGCTTATCGTAAAGGAGAAATCAGCAGAAGAGGAGGAAGAGAAACCAAAGTCTCCTATATTGGAATCCCTAGTTAGGAAGAAACAGAAGGTGATGGAGGAAGTTGACTCAGAGAAAACAAAGAGCTTGGAGAAATACAGGGGTGAGAGGGACGAAGATGAAGAAGATGATCCTGAAGGGGACCAAGAACCACTTATTTCCTCGTGCACGATTTGTAAGGCAAAGAGGAGAAGAATGACTATTGCTTTGTGTGAAGGAAGGGCAACGAGGAGGAGGAGGGTGCCCATAACATGGGAAGAAGTGAAGAGGTTAGTACAAAGGGTTAGATGACCCCAAGCCTCACTAAGGATGAAGTAAACGAGGCATAGAGTAAGAGGAGAAAATAAAATCATTGAAGCCTTAGTAGAACAAGAATTGGAGCACAACACTGAGGGCCGGTGTTGAATGAAGATAGGGAAGAAATCATAAGGGAAAGATCAAGGCAATGCAGGAGGCCCCTGTCTAACAGTAACTATTCCTAAAGGCATGTGCACAGGAGGAAAATGCATGGAGATCTAGAAGCCAAGAATGAGCTACATTGATGATCCAAATAAGGTGTTGCATGTGTACTTCCAAAGCACAGTTCCAACAGATCAAATCTTGCCAATGAAGTCATTTGATGAAGAAGGTGCATACCCTCAGATGAGGAAAATGCTTTCATGGGAAATTTAGTCCCACGTGGATGAGCTAGAGTTCAAGGTAAGCCAAGGAGCACTAATGAAGATGCCTGAGTCAAAAGGAGATAACCCTTTGGTGAGCACTTAGTAGCTTTCAGATGAACAAGTCTGCAATGCTTTAAATAAGGTCTCAGTTGAGCTGGAAGCTAGGTTATTCAGAAGAAATGACAGGGTCAAATGATCTAGAAGTAGAGCTAGAAAAGAATGGAAGAAGAGCTAGAAGAGAGCACCAAAGGACTTGAAGCAAGAGGAACTAATTAGCACGCAGCTAAAGTGTGAACTTATGGAAGAAAAGGTAAGGGTACGTGAGGTATATAAGAAGGTAGAATCCATCACAGATGCCATTATTTTGAAGCATCTGAACCTAGCACCGCACGTGTAAAATTATGGATCCTCCCTTAATTTCCTTAAAGAATTAACACGCATCCTCATCATGGAAAGGAAACCTCTAGCTTTAGAGTCCACGGAAGAAGTACTAGCATGCCTGGAGAAGGAGGACCAATTAAAGGTTGTAGAAATTATTGCCGAGTACAACAAGGTACTTGCTGATGTGAGAATTTCTACCCATACTGCAAAGGCCGCATATGACAGTTGCGTAGACATAGATAAATTGGTGAGTATTCTGGTCACCACTCATGAGGTAGAGCTCAAGGAATTCCAAGAGAAGAACAAAGGGAACATAGAAGATCTAGAAAGGATCTTGGCTGAGGTCAAGAAAAAGTCAAAAGCTATTGAAACCTTACGAGGTTCAATTAAAAAATGGTTAAATGAGTTATACCCACAGATTACAAAAAGGATGGATGCATTGAGGACGTGGGCAAGGAATTGGAAGGAATGGTTGAAACATTAAACACTTAAGGAAATGGATTGGGTTTTGAGGAGGTAAGTTCCCTATTCAGTGACCTCTGCTAGAGAGCACAAAATGAATTTGATGCTTGAAAAAAGTTGGAGGCCAACTTACAGAGAGATTTTCCCATCTTGTTGCAATAATGACAACACTTCCCCATTCTTTTGTTTTTCCCAATTCTTCATTCCCTTATTCTTTTTCCAAGACGTTAAGTCTATTGTAATTATTTCTTTGAAGAAATGTTCAAATGGGTGGAGAACAGGTAAAGTGTGGGGTGATGTTGGGCCCCTAAAATATTGACTAAGTACAAAAAGGCACATGGTTGCTGTTGGTCGTCAAATAGGACTTTTAAGAAGAGCAACAGTCAGGGGACAAGAAGTCCCTCCTCTTTAATGGGAGAGGTTCCCTTATTCAGAAACGAACTTATTTACAAATATACAAAACATGATTTTATAGTTGAACTTGGATATTACGAAAGTGTTTTCCACAAGGATCATCAGTTACAAAAGGACTGAGGAAAGGGAATACGAGGGTGAGCAGAAGAGCAACATGCAGGATTATAGATAGCAGAATAATCCTTTATGTATACGAAGTTGCAGTGAATTTAAAACAAGATCGTTTGTACAAGATGAGATTACCAGACACAAAGTTCTGTAAATAATCTTCTTCAGATTCATTAATCAAGGACACAAAGTTCCTTCTTGGTTATACAAGATCACTATACTCGCAATATTTGAAAATATGCAATCAGTGAGACTAACGAACTAGAAACAAATGATCTTCACGAAATTAAAAGAAAACACAGAGATAACAGAGATTGGATAGACAATGAATGGAAAGCCCTTTTGTATTGATTTCTCTCTGATCTATTTACACTTCCAGAAAATATGCCAAGTTCTTCCTCCTTTCAAAATGGCGCAAAGAAGGCCATTATATAGCTTACAATTCAGTTACTCTTCGTAACCGTTTCTTTTAACTAACGATAGTTAAGGACCGCCAATCGCAATACCTTAACTAATTACAAAGAAATACGAAAGGAATAGGAAGAAGAGAAAAGAATGAAGAAGGAGACAGGTGGACAGTCACTGAGAGGGACCCACCGTCTTCGGAAACCGCTGCTTGAATTTTCTTCCACGTATCAGCTATGTCCTTGCCACGAGGGACACACCAGAATTTTCATCTTGAGGATGACAATGAATATCTTTGAAAACTGATGTAACCAGCGTCTTGAGAGCTTCGTCCTTCTGCCAGCTGTCCTTGAAATTTGATCTTCGGATTGATAGCATCAGAGCCGTTTAAATTCATATTTTAGCATATTCGGGTCGAGCGGGAAAAACTAAGTATGAATTGCATTAGGTTCACTTGGGACATGTGAGACGCGAATGCACGAAACACGCGGTTCGGCCGATTCAGGTGAAACAGGGAGAAGACGCACAAATGCATTTTGGGACATTTGGGACGAAAACGCACGAAGGACGCGGTTCGGGTGTTTCGGCCGAAATTGGAACAGTTTGCATTTTTTTGATTTGGGACAAAGAGCTTTGAGGTACGCGACTCGGGAGTTTCGTCCGATCGGGGAACAGAGAGCAATTTGGAACTCGGGACAGTTGGGACAAAATTGCGAAGGACGCGGTTCGGGCGAATCGGCCGAAAATGGAACAGTTTGCCCGATTAACTTTGGGACATTTGGGACAGGAAAGCGCGAAGTTTCGGGCGAATCGGCCGAAAATGGAACAAAAGGCCCGTTTGAACTTGGGACATTTGAGACAAAAAGTTCCGGAGTACGCGACTCGGCCGGTTCGGGCGAAAATGGAACAACTCGCACTTTTTGATTTGGGACATTTGGAACAAGAAAGTGCGAAGTACGTGGTTCGGGTGATTCGGCCGAAATTGGGCACAATTGACTCTGGGACAGTTGGGACGAAAACTTCCAAAGTACACGGTTCGGGTGGTTCGGCCGATCGGGGAACAGAGTGCACTTTGAGTTTTGGGACACTTGGGACAAAAACTTCCGACGGGCCCGAAAATGGGACAACTTCGGGGATTTCGGCCGGTCGGAGAACAGAAGACCCGTTTGGACTTGGGACAGTTGGGACAAAAATGTTCCGACAGGCCCGAAATACTTACAAAATGACCCAAAACACAGATTTTCTCAATTTCACGACTTTTCACACCACCAGCTCGACAGAAAAGACACTTAAACTCAAAATTTTGAAATTTTACTTTCATCAGGGCAGGGAATTTTGAGTGGACAACAGCTGGCTCCTTCTGGGGATGACTTGGTATAAATTCAAGGAATGAGACAAGGCAAGAACTTAGACAAACTCGGTGGAAGTAGACCAGTGCCTTATCCATTGGGCAACACGAGTCAAAACAGACCAATACAGAGGGCAACACACCAAAACAAAAGGAGGAAGGGAAACACACCAAAACGCAGAGAAGCAAAAGCACTGTACAGAATATACAAGGGACTCCCTAATCACCTAGGACTTGAACAACTTGAGATACTGCCCACTATAAGGAAGTGGGAGAGAAGAACCATCCATGTAATCAAGATAAAAGGAGTTCTCACCAGCAAAGTGCCTGATCTTGAAAGGTCCGAGCCACAGGGAATCAAACTTTCCATGGCTGCCACGAGGTTCATGTCTTTTATCCCATAGCAATACAGTGTCTCCAACTTGGAAATCTCTGAACCTAGCTTTCTTGTCAAACAGGACCTTTACCTTCTGCTGGTGAACAGATATCCTATCAGCAACCACCAATCTGTCTTCATTCAGTTTGTGCAGGTACATAATTCTCTTGTCTAGGGCATCACTGAAACTAGTATCCTCAATGGCCTTCATTAGGTGCAAGGCTGGTAGTTCCACTGTCACTGGCAATTGAGCTTCCGCTCCATATATCACTTGAAAAGGAGACATTCCAATGGCTCTCTTTGGTGTGATCCTGTCTGCCCAAAGGGCATCATAGAGCTTCTTGTGCCAGTTTCGTTGAGACTCATTGACCAACTTCCTTATGATAGTCACCAGATTTTTGTTAGTGGACTCTGCCTGCCCATTTCCCTGGGGGTAGTAATCTGAAGAATGAGCCAGGGAGATGCCATATCCGTAGCAGAAGTCCATTATCTCAGCTGAAGAGAAATTCGAGGCATTATCTGTTACAATCTTGTTAGGTACACCATACCTTACCAAGATATTCTCCTTGATGAAGTTGCAAACCACTTCGGAAGTAGTGCTCTTAACTGGAATAGCTTCCACCCATTTGGTGAAGTAGTCAGTGGCAGTTAGCACATGAGTGTGACCAGCACTAGAAGCAGGATTGAGTGCACCAATGAAGTCCAAACCCCACTGTTGAAATGGTTCCTCAATCACAACTGGCTTGAGAGGCAAAGAAGCCAATTTAGGTCTTCCCACAAAAGTCTGACAAGCCTCACATTTATCCACCCACTTGGATGCATCTCTGAACAAGGAAGGCCAATAGTATCCTCCACGGAGTATCTTGTGAGCAGTAACCGTTGATGAAAAGTGCCCTCCACATGCATGATCATGAAAAGCTGAGAGCAACTTTCTCTGCTGTTCCTTGTCTACACACTTCAAAAATCTCCCATCCAAGCCACGCTTGAACAAAGCATTTTCCCATAATACATATTGCGCTGACCTCAATTTAACAGTCCTCTTTTCCTTGGCAGTTAAATGAGAGGGGCATTCCCCATAGGTGAGAAAATGGGCGATGTCAGCATACCATTCGTCAACTGAGCTAAGGAACAGAACAGTAGGAAGGTCAACTTTCTCCTCCAGCAACTCATGTTTGGCTCCTTCAGCAATGAGCTCACAAAGACCTTTTCCACGAACCAGCTTGGTCGGTTTGATATCAATGTCATACTCTTGGACCTTAGCCACCCAGTTCCCTCTCTTGGATCCAAATTCTTGCTGTGTGAGAATCGACTTGACAGTTGTATCTGGAACCAACACCATGGAGTGAGAGTTGAGGATATAAAACGAAACTGCTTGACAGCTTTGACCACTGCAAAAGCATGCTTCTCCATCATGGTGTATTTCAACTCATGATCTTTCAGAATATAGCTCATGAACGCAATTGGTAGCTCATGTTCATCAGAGTCTTCTTGAGTTAAGACAGCAGCCAAGGTATTATCTGTAGCATAGCAATAGATGATGAAATCTTTGCTGAAATTAGGACAGGCTAAAACTAGAGTTTTAGCGATAGCTCTTTTGATACCTTCAAAGGATTCCTTTCCTTCAGAAGACCAACCAAATGTTTGTTTCCCTTTCATCATTTGAGAAATATTCAAAGTTAACTCTGCAAAATCAGGGATGAACCTTCTTAAAAAATTGATCTTACCGAAGAAGGAGTGCACCCCCTTTTTACTGGTTGGGAGAGGAATTTGCTGGATAGCTTGAACTCGTTCAGGATCAATCTTAATACCATCCTTGGAAACGATGTGTCCTAATAACCTTCCCTCAGTGACACAAAAGACAGATTTTTTAGGGTTCAGAGAGATCCCATGCTCTCTGCATCTCAGCAGAACTGTCTCTAGGTGATCAAAATGATCCGCTCTTGTCTTGGAAAACACTGTCAGGTCATCAAGGTAGATGACAATACACTTCCCTTTTAAGCTTCCAAAAGCCAGATCCATAGCTCTCTGGAAAGTGGCACCAGCATTAATAAGCCCAAAAGGCATTCTCTTGTAAGCAAAGGTGCCCCAAGGAGTAGTGAAAGCTGTTTTATGTTGATCTACAGTATCAACCTCTACCTGATTGTATCCAGAAAATCCATCAAGCATAGATAACATTTCAGAGCCTGTTACTGCTTGCAATATTTGATCCATCATGGGCAAAGGATAATTATCTTTCAGAGAAGCCTGATTCAGGTTCCTGAAATCAACACAGATGCGGATCTCACCATTCTTTTTTCTGACAGGCACAATATTTGCAATCCATGTTGAATGGTGAATAGGAAAGATAATTTTAGCTTTCAACAACTTCTGTATCTCCTGAAAGATGGTGTCAGCTACTTTGGGGTTGTATTGTCTCTGTTTCTGCTTGAAAGGCTTAATTCCAGGCTTGAGGGGAATAGAGTGCTGCATATCTTTTGGTTTGAAAGCTTTCAAATCTTCATAAGAGTAAGCGAGAACATCTTTATACCTTTTTAGAAGATCAATTGCTTTTCTCCTCTCATCTGCTGTGCAACATTTTCCAATGTTCACGAACTTGGGGTCAGTAGAACTCCCAATATCAATCTTATCATACTCAGCTGATTGCTGAGGCCCAGAAGAAGCTCTAGATTTCACATACCTGTCATGCTTATCAAATAGTTCCTCCAAACTCACCAGCCCTTTAGGAATCTTGTTTCCTTTGAGCTTAATGCACCCTTCCTGATCTGTTTCTTCTCCTTGGGTGACAGCTTGGCCAAAGGACACACTTTCACGAGGCAGGTTGTCACTTCCCTCAAAATACAGTTGTTCAAAATTACCTTTGAGTTCCAGGAAGGAAAGCAAATGCTGATCATTATTGAAAACCTGCCAGTTATTGGCATTATCAGGTACACTAGGCCGATGGACCATCTCAATGGTGAATTTATCCCGAGAGAAAGTCAGGATGAGGAATCAGCAGTGACCCTGAGACAGCCAACGAATCAGCCCTGCTGTTCTTTTCCCTAGGTACTGCTTCAATAGAGAAAGCATCAAGGAACTCAATAGAATCCCAAACCTGATTCCGGTAATGCCTTAAGCTTCCATTTTTTACTTGAAAAAGGTTTCTGACCTGCTTTACAATCAACTCTGCGTCACCACGAGCCAGAAGATTCTTTATACCTTGTTCTTTGGCCACCTGCAATCCGAGAATGAGAGCTTCGTATTCTGCTGTGTTATTAGTGTTCTCGAACTGCAACTTAAATGAAAAAGGATGAAGGACACCTTCTGGTGACACCAGTAGAACACCAGCTCCAGAACCAGCTGAGGAACAACTTCCATCAAATTCTAAAATCCAAACCCCGTTAGGATCTCTAGGAGACACTTTGGGGGGTGGGATTTCGTCAGGGGACATAATCATGTAGTTGCCATGACCCATATCCTCATAGAGTATTTGTGCTCTAGGATCATCCGTTTTCTGCACAATATACTCAGACTGCTTTTCAGGCAACAACTTCTTCATTTGTCCATTGACAGGCACGAGTGCATGCGACCAGTCCATCTGGATTTCCCCACCTACATCTTTGTAAAAGTTCCTACTTAGCAACATCCCGTATGAAGGAGGGATATCTGCTACTAGGATGGTAGCCAACACTTTCTTTTCAGGCAAGGCAGCAAAAGCCACTTGCGCATCCTTAATCCTCCCGACCAGGGGCACTTCTTTACTTTCCATGGAGTAACAGGATCCATAAGTGCGAGTGAGGGTCAGGCCTAAAGCATGAGCTACTTTAGCAGGCATTACGTTATCTGAGGCTCCTGAGTCTATGACACAATTACTGAGCCTATGGCCAGCTATTAGAAGTGTTACATAAAATGGTTTAATTTTGTCACCAGGTGAGGTGACAGCAGCTACCAGACTGGGCTGTGGTGCAGAAGGAGGAGTAGGTAGAAGGCCTTTAGAAGTGGTCTTAGAGTTGGAATTAACAAAGTGGATCATTTTGGCAAAGGCTTTGGGATGGGTTTGATAGTACTCAGCTTCTGAGATTTGTACCTTGGTCTTTTTCAGGTGATCAACAATATCAAAGGATCCAGAAGTGGACGGGCCATCATCATTTGGAATTCTAGGCTTATCAACTTTAGGAGAAAAAGAAGAAGCAACTTTGGTAACTGGATTGATAGGACTCACCTTTGGTGTAGACGAAGTAGGGATAGGAGATCCTCTTCTTGCAATTACAGGGATAGTTGCCGACTGCTCCTTGGATTTCTTAGGTGGCTGGGTCACCTTCTCCCTCTGCTTTGTCTGTTCTCGAGTCATGACAGCAAAAGATTCACTGTTCATGTCTGCTACCACTTCATCATAATCATCAATGCCCTCAGTGGTAAAGAAATTCACTCGAGATCCCTCAAGTTCCTCTGCCTCATCATCAAATTCTCTCGCAAACTCTTCGCAAGCTTCGTTATCTTCATCATCATCTGGTTCTTCCACCTCGCAGGTCGCATTGACAGGGACTCTAACAGGAGGTCCTTCAAGTGCTAATCTTGTTTGAGAAGCAGGCAAATGATTCCTGGGCTGGAAATTTCTCCTCGGAACGTCTGCATAAGGAGCGTGCTGAGCCAGTTGTTTCTTTATAGCAAGAAGATCATTCGCAAGCTTCTGAACTAATGGGTCAGTGTTAGGTCCAGGGGTGGAAGAGGAAGAAGCAGCAGACTTAGATTTGGAAGTGTCTCTTCTCAACTTCCCTGACATGATCAAGTCATCCTCGACACTAACAGCCAGTTCTTGGTCCAGAGCTAACGTTCCGAGATTAGCCCTTCTTAGTGCATAACTAACTTTAGGTGATTGGGCATTCAGAAAGAAACATTTTTGAATCTGATCAACAGGTCGAGTGTTTGTTGGAATTTTATTTATCAACCTGTTGAATCGAGCCACAAACTCTCTCATGGGTTCTTGCGAATCTTTCTTTATCTGAGAAATTTGGGCAAGCAAAGCATGCACATCTTCTGCCGGCTTGAAACGATTCTCGAACTGGGTTCTCATGGTGTCCCAGTCGGTTATAGCACCGGCAGGAAGGTGATAGAACCAATCAGCAGCATTATCCTGTAATGTCTCCACGAACAGCCTTACGGAGACGTCTTCATGTTCAACTCCCAAAACTCCACAGGCAACAATGAAAGCTGCGATGTGTTCATCAGGATGCACTTTGCCATCGCCTTTGAATTTGGGGAAGTTCTTCCGGTTACCTCTAGGTAACTCATGCAAAGGCTGAGTAAGGGCCAGGGGCCCGACACGATGACCCCATGGTAATGGCGCCGCCATTCTTGGAAAAACGGCTTGGAGAGGAACTTTAACACCAGCGAGGATCAAAGCTCGTAGATTGGGACTAGCAGGCTTTGAAGGAATACCACCCGCAGGACTTCTTTCTTGAACAGGTGGTGTGCTTGTCGAACGAGTCCTTCTATTTCTTGTTGAAGGGAAAGGAAAACCCTGCTGCTCCAAAAGTTGAAACTGAGAGTCTTCAATACCAAGGGTCCTTCTCCCTCGAGTAAAACGCGGAGTCACCAGATCAAAAGATGATCAAAAATTACAGAACTGGAATGTGATTTTCCCCAGCGGAGTCGCCAAAAACTGTTGGTCGTCAAATAGGACTTTTAAGAAGAGCAACAGTCAGGGGACAAGAAGTCCCTCCTCTTTAATGGGAGAGGTTCCCTTATTCAGAAACGAACTTATTTACAAATATACAAAACATGATTTTATAGTTGAACTTGGATATTACGAAAGTGTTTTCCACAAGGATCATCAGTTACAAAAGGACTGAGGAAAGGGAATACGAGGGTGAGCAGAAGAGCAACATGCAGGATTATAGATAGCAGAATAATCCTTTATGTATACGAAGTTGCAGTGAATTTAAAACAAGATCGTTTGTACAAGATGAGATTACCAGACACAAAGTTCTGTAAATAATCTTCTTCAGATTCATTAATCAAGGACACAAAGTTCCTTCTTGGTTATACAAGATCACTATACTCGCAATATTTGAAAATATGCAATCAGTGAGACTAACGAACTAGAAACAAATGATCTTCATGAAATTAAAAGAAAACACAGAGATAACAGAGATTGGATAGACAATGAATGGAAAGCCCTTTTGTATTGATTTCTCTCTGATCTATTTACACTTCCAGAAAATATGCCAAGTTCTTCCTCCTCTCAAAATGGCGCAAAGAAGGCCATTATATAGCTTACAATTCGGTTACTCTTCGTAACCGTTTCTTTTAACTAACGGATAGTCAAGGACCGCCAATCACAATACCTTAACTAATTACAAGAAATACGAACAGAATAGGAAGAAGAGAAAAGAATGAAGAAGGAGACAGGTGGACAGTCACTGAGAGGGACCCACCGTCTTCGGAAACCGCTGCTTGAATTTTCTTCCACGTATCAGCTATGTCCTTGCCACGAGGGACACACTAGAATTTTCATCTTGAGGATGACAATGAATATCTTTAAAAACTGATGTAACCAGCATCTTGAGAGCTTCGTCCTTCTGCCAGCTGTCCTTGAAATTTGATCTTCGGATTGATAGCATCAGAGCCGCAACTTAAATTCATATTTTAGCATATTCGGGTCGAGCGGGAAAAACTAAGTATGAATTGCATTAGGTTCACTTGGGACATGTGAGACACGAATGCGCGAAACACGCGGCTCGGCCGATTCGGGTGAAACAGGGAGAAGACGCACAAATGCATTTTGGGACATTTGGGACGAAAACGTGCGAAGGACGCGGTTCGGGTGTTTCGGCCGAAATTGGAACAGTTTGCATTTTTTTATTTGGGACAAAGAGCTCTGAGGTACATGACTCGGGAGTTTCAGCCGATCGGGGAACAGAGAGCAATTTGGAACTCGGGACAGTTGGGACAAAATTGTGCGAAGGACGCGGTTTGGGCGAATCGGCCGAAAATGGAACAGTTTGCCTGATTAACTTTGGGACATTTGGGACATAAAAGCAAGTACGCGGTTCGGGCAAATCGGCTGAAAATGGAACAAAAGGCCCGTTTGAACTTGGGACATTTGAGACAAAAAGTTCTGGAGTACGCGACTCGGCCGGTTCGGGTGAAAATGGAACAACTCACACTTTTTGACTTGGGACATTTGGAACAAGAAAGTGCGAAGTACGCGGTTCGGGTGATTCGGCCGAAATTGGGCACAATTGACTCTGGGACAGTTGGGATGAAAAATTCCGAAGTACGCGGTTCGGGTGGTTCGGCCGATCGGGGAACAGAGTGCACTTTGAGTTTTGGGACACTTGGGACAAAAACTTCCGACGGGCCCGAAAATGGGACAACTTCGGGGATTTCGGCCGTCGGAGAACAGAAGACCCGTTTGGACTTGGGACAGTTGGGACAAAAAGTTTCCGACAGGCCCGAAATACTTACAAAATGACCCAAAACACAGATTTTCTCAATTTCACGGCCTTTTCACACCACCAGCTCGACAGAAAAGACACTTAAACTCAAAATTTTGAAATTTTTACTATTATCAGGGTGGGGAATTTTGAGTGGACAACAGGTGCGTAAGGCCTAAGTTGAAGGGTGGGCACACAAAAAGAAGGTGCGCATGGCAGGGTTTTATGATGGTTTTATAAGGACCATGTTACGCACCGACAGAACAAGGTCTCGAGACTTAGCCGTATTTGGCATTTTGGGCAGAACACCAGAAAATCATGACCCAACTGCGGAGGCTTCTAGAAGGCTATCATGGCAAAGAGTGGACATCTCAGGCCTGGAGGAGCATGCACCCATGGAGGACCACATTCAGACACTTGGCACCAGATCTAAGGCCACAGAAGGATGAGTTAGCACTGCGGGGTGCCTACAAATACAAACACCCATAGAAGAAAAAGGTGTGTGGGTGTTGATAGAGTTGGTTCAAAATATAGATTAAAAGAGAGTAGAGCTCTACAGAAATGGCTGCAATGATTTTTTTGGGTTGGGTAGATAAACTATAGGAGATGGATATATCAAGGGCTTGGGGTTATAAACTTTCTTTTTGAGATCTAAGGGATATGGATCCAGTTATGATGCATGACTTTGGTCTACCATAATGTGGTGTTTTGTAGTGAGTCTAATGAATGTAATGAGGTTACCAAGTTATCTAAATATGATATTTCTTGGTTCAGATTCATACATGATTCTTCATAGCTATTTTTCATGTATGTTTATAAGATGAATATGAATCCCTATGCATTTTCCTTTCTATTTTGATTCAATTATTTAAGTCTGTTACAATATCTTTGTTTGTATTTACTGTAATGGTATAGAGTCATTCTAAGATCTATGATGTTTGCATGTTTCATTCCCACTCATTTTCTTTAAATTTTGGATTGTAGATGATGTTTTCCCACTCAACTCACATAAAAGAGAGACTCAGCACCTGCACGTGCCTCGGGTGAGTGCCCAGCACCCGCACGTGCCTCGGGTGAGTGCCCAGCACCCGCTGGGTGATAGGATGGCATGCATGGGATTCCCTTATTCTTTAGTGGGTGTGAAAATGACTACAACATATCAAAATTATTTTCATAACATCAAGGATGCCCAAACAATGTTACAAAACTATCTTCCTCGGCAAGCAACAAGACCTCAAAATCCCTAGTAAACTTTTCCCCTTGAATAATAATACTAGCATCATTCAAAACTCCAATGGGCATGGCGTTAGTCCTATTTTGCATAAACAACAAATTTGAAGATGGTTGCAATGGTGGTATTCCAATCTAAATTCACATGTCCAAAGTGAGTAAATTCACTTCTACACTTGTATCAATCAAAATCTTACTCAAGAGGCATTCATTAATAACAACATTCAGAGTGACCTCATTGTCATAATCTAGACTATGAGGTAGGTTGGCATGAAAAATATATCATCCATACTCAACTCCAGCACACAACATATTTTGCCTTAACCATTCCCTCAATAAAGGAATGATGTTTTCTTGTCACAACATCTTAAAAACCTCCCTTAAATCATCAACATTTGTCTTAGGAATATCAGTTGTTTTTGTTTGTTATAACTTCCGCAACTATTATTTCAAACAGTCTATCTCACCCTATAAATTTCTAAGCACCTTCATGGTTTCTTGATAAAATTATTTCTTATGTGTAGGATCTGGATACTTTTTAGGTAGTACCTCATCCTTTGTAATAATGTGAACATGCTTTGGAACTTCCCTCATGTGTGTAGACTAAGTACTTTTAGTGATATTCACTGGTACCAACTCTAGATCAGGCATCAACTTCGACATCTAATGATATTCCACAATGTGTTGTACTCTAGCCATTCCTGCGCCCTTGTCCTACTTGTGATTCTTACTTAAATGTTCATACAAGTCTAGGAACTCTTCATAATTGTGGTTCTTTCCGCAAAAAGAAAAAATAATATTCTAAGGGTATTTACACCTATAGTGATTAGGGGATCCGTATGTATAACCTGTTCATCATGGAAATTCACTTCTTCCACTGCCATGACCTCATCCTATGAATCCTCCATGGTGACCTCAACCTCTAACTTGGCATCTATCAGAGTTCCCTTCATTGTGATTATGCTCATGATAATCACCTTGTTCCTTAGAATTATTTACAACATATGTTTGACATACATCAGTATCAATAACATCATGAATCTAACCGATTAACATGTAATTCTTAGTATCATGAGTTGTAGACCTACAAATATTGCAGTAACATGACACGTTCTTCCTTATTACACATTGCAACAATGGGAACCTTCTTAAATCATGATCCAAGTGGCATATATCATAGTCTAGCAGCATGGTGCACACTGATTTATGAGGATAACTATCCTTAGTATGTCCTTATACTTCACAATCTGTGAACCAAATTCCACTGGGCATCTCGTGTGCTAAATTAGCAGATAATTTCTCTAACTTTTTTTCCATCGCTATAATCTGAGATTCCAAGAATAAACTAACACCAATGTCTACACTCCCAACTGCCTTAGAATACAAATCTCATTCAAGTTCCTTGCACAGATCTGTATAAGTGTTTTGTGAGAGTGACCTTTTTAAAGGTGTGACTAAACCTCCAACAAATCATTGTGTATGCTATTTCAGGTGAATGTCATAAGATAAATTTGATAAAAGGGTCTTGAACTATGTATCATAATCCCAAACACTCTTAGTTGTAACCTTCTTGATGTCCTTCAGTAAACTGATACTCTTCTTCTCAAACTCAGGTATGTGGAACTTTGCTAAGAATGCATCACACAGTGTGGTATAGTCTACACAAGTCTAGTTTGGATCATATTTCCTATACAAACTATGCACACTCCCTTAAAAAGTAGTTACAAAATGAATTTCCTTGCACTCTGGAGTTGTTGTCACCTTCACACACCATATTATCTCACACATATACACATGATCAGCTACATCTTCAATCCCTCTATATCCAGGAAGAAAACAAGACATCTCCGTATAAATTTGTTGGGGATGGTGTAGACTATGCCCACTAAATCTAGAACCTGTATTACCTCTTATGTTTCCTTTACTTCCAAAAACATTAGATCTACTAGATCCTAAGCCACCTAATCCTCCTCCTGTAGTAAGTACCAAATGAGAGGATGCACTACCTTGTGTTCCAACAGTTGAGTTAAACTAAACTCACACGGTCTACAAAGTTGTACTACTCCCAGAAATGACACCTACGTTATGCACGTCCACATTCTGTGATGATAACGTGCTAGAAAGTATACCTCCTCTAAATAACATATAAGATACATGTCATGCAATAGATGAATATGCTACTTGATTTAATCCTGAACTCGATGGTAAACTAACTCTATCTATTACTACTCTAATATCCACACTAGCTTACTTACTGATGAATGTCATATAAACTGGAAAACCAAGCACAAGGGCTAGGTCACCATGAAGGATCAAATGCAAGATCATGGTCCATGTCATTTCCACTGGCATGCTCTCATCTAAGGTCAAAGAGGGTTCTCTACCATGCTTACCCACAAGGGGGAGTTCTAGATGCTCTGGCTCCATGTCCTATGCTTGAGCTTAAAATCCTTCACGATTCATCTCTCTCCACAGTGCCATTCATTCTGCAACTTCTCATTTCTTCTCTAATTCCCTCTCATGTGCCTCATTAAACTTAAGCATCCTTTCTTCTCTTTACCTTTCTACCACTCAGTCTACCATATTTCACCATAATTTCTCCTACCCTCATGTATGGTGGGGTTTAGCTAGCCATGGGATGTTGTTCCAAATCCAGTGTCACAATCAAGATCTTAATCACTAAAGGAATGCCACAAAAATAAGATCCCATAGGTTTATGTATGAACTTGAACTCAACAACCTATAAATAGGAATAAGTAGAAACTACGTACTCCAAAATATAGCTATTCATAACACCATTGAACCAATGTTCTACAATGTGTGTCCAAGTAAAATCTGCATCATACAAATCCTAGAATTCTTCCTATGTCTAAACAAGTTTATGAAGCCTCTAATTTATCTTCGATGCGTAAGAAACCAACCACTTGTATAACTCTATAGGAAATATGGTGAAGAACATCTCATACAACTCATGATATAGACTCTATTCAACCCACATGTGTGCATTAAAATAAGGTCGAGTGTTAAATATGTGAGCATATTCTTCTTCCAAATCATCTAACCACTCTTCAATATTGGCCATGGTCCACCAGTACGTCTTCATCATGCAACATCCTAGAAGACAATTGAAAAAGACGTCCTAACAACAGAACCAAAATGTAGCCTTAATTTTATTACCAACAACCCAAGGCGTGTTGGCACATCACTCAGCTTGAAATGAGCACTCACCTGAAGTGGGCAAGGGTACCAGGATCCTCTTTTATGTCAGCTTGTTCCAGAAGTTAGCCTAATTATATAAATATTCTAGATCCATAAAAAATAATTAGGTATATTACAATACATAAACCAGATCTAGATCTCAATCATAAACAAGATTAACTCATACCAGAATCAAGATTAACTTTACCATACATGAATTATTAACATATGTGTCAAAAATTAATATCTAGCCACAAAGATCTATTATATTAATTTATGTAAAACACAGAAGTTGGTACATACATAATAGTCTCACCATGATTCATGTGCACTTACAAACCAACAACATAAATGTACAAAATGTTGATCATCTAAACCATGTAAATCAATACATATATATAGGGGTGGGGACTTTCCCTTCACTTCCCATGTAGATTTAAAAAATAGACTACAGGCTAATAATATCCATGCACCTTTACATGATAAATAAAAAAACATGAAAGCTCGCTATTAATAGATTATTTAATAATACAAAAACAATCTAATCCTATTAATAGATCCAAAACCATGCATGGCGTTTGATCTTCTTCTTGTCCAAAATAATTGTGTGTCCTGCAAGTATTCATACATCATGTGCTCTGCACTCCATATCCAAAGTTATCCCTTCACTAAAAAACAAATAATTCCTTACTCTTCACTTTCCTAGATGTACTTTGTTCCACTATACTTCCATGCACATCCATGCGCCCTATGCATGCATGCCTAATCCTTATGCTCCTTCAGTACTTAGGCTATATTTTATCATCGCAAAAATCAATCTACATGTCCTATATCAAGCTCAATATACCCTATGAATGCATGTGTATAAAGAATAAAAAATGCTATCTATCGGACCAAAAGGATAAATAATATGTATGTTGTAAAGTGAAAACAATGTATGTTATATAAATAGGTGTTAATTTTTATGTTTTTGAAAATATGTGATTGTTTTACATTTTGTGATTATGTCAATGGTTTTGGAATTTTTAATGCATAACTATGCACAAAAAGGGGAATAACATGAAAGCCATGTGATGAGGACCTCAGAGGGAGGTGAATAAACCATTTTAGATGATGAAGGTGAATGCATCATTTGTATCAAAGAATGTGACTCAATTCCCAATGGAAAAATGGTAGTAATATGTGCCAAAGATGGACCAGATGAAGATCAATATATAACAACACAATGATCAATATGTGGTGTATGAGATATTTTTGTTGGACTAGAAGAATGAGCACTTATCAAAGACTAATGATGATATGTAGAGTGCAATTATGCACGAAAGGATCGATGAGGAATCCCATGAGAATGTAATCCACTAAAGGTCAAATGTGTGGAGGAAGGGATAAATAGATGTTGATGAATACTAGATCTATGTGGATCAACATGTACAACCAAAGGCCTAACATAATTAATAGATCTATGTGAATCAACATGTGAAACCAAAGACCCAATAAAAGAACTAGAGCTATGTGAATCAATGTGTGAATCTGATGACCTATAATAATACCTATAAGGATTAGAGATATGTGAATCAGTGTGTGAATATAAGGACCTATCCATAGGTGTACTAGGATTTTGTGTATGGTTATGGGAGAATGAATAGGCATACTTGGGGAAGGAGTCTCAAAAGGGATACCTTGAATATTAACAACATGTTGATTGTAAATGAGCTTGATACAATGGTGAATGATTAATGGGATATCCTTAACAACACACAACCAATGAATACCAAGGTGTAATGTACTAGAGCTAAGAGAACTAACGACCAAGAATTATATGGGTGTGGTAATGGGACCAAAAATTATAGGTAGTGTGATATGACAGTAGTGAATATTAGATTCAAACATAAGCTTCTAGGTAGAGATAAAGAGATATTTTAGTATAAAAAAGAACAAACATTATAATTTTTCTATGGGTCAACCAACACACCATGGATAGGTACTTGATTGCTAGAGATAGGAAATAAAATGTATAAGAAAGAAACATGTAATCTATATCTAATTCATCAAAAGTAATGCATCGTGTGGGAGGAGGTATACGTGTAATAGTACCAATCATAACATCTAATGGATGATCATAAGAGGGTGGTGATGGTACCACACCATGATAATTATGCACTTTAGAAGTAGATGTATCAATTGTATGCTTAGTGATTGGATCATTGAATATTTTCAATTTATAATTGTTGTTGGTTGGATTGGATGATTAAGTGGGCTCATCCTATTCAATGACATTAGAGTCACTAAGATCCTAGATAATATGGCAAAGCTTGATGCATCTATTTTTAGCATGACCAAAACATCAGTGATAATTATAACAAGATTCGACATCAAAACTCTTACTTTGACTCTTTCTCATGTCAACCTCGAATGGTGGATGGAGAGACACAAGATTTCACTCAAGTAATTGATATAGGAAAATATTAGGAGGACATGGTAAATGTGTACACTATCATTGAGCAGGTTATAACTGTACCTTAGTGGGTTGATTAATAACATTGACAATGTTTTTGGGAGAAGCCTTAACATCATTGGTATTTCCCTTAAATATAAATATTCTTTGATTTTTAGCATGAGATGGATTAGGAGTGCTAGAAACATACTTGATCTTATTCATAAGTAATAACTTATCCTCACACTCTTTTAGTGTATGACATATATGGTCAAATGATTTGAATTTTTTAAACATGACTCATTCTTGTAAAGGAGGAAGTAGGATTTGTGTAAATAGATATTTTAAGTGATTAACTAAAAATGGAATAACTATGCAATTTATAGATGGTTAATATAAGGTATAAACAACTATAAATAAAATAAATAAATGTAGTAAATAATTATGTAAGAAAGCTAACAACTATGCAAAAGGAAATGATAACCCTAATGTGCTAAAGAGAGTGACAAAAGGACTCAGCTGATAACATATGATTTTCAAAGACTATCACAGAGGTAACTAAAAAAATTAGGAGTAGGAATGACTATGCAAGAGTCCCAAAACGATTGTATCTAGACTATTTATTTGGACTAGGGCACCTAGAAGAGGACTACAATGCCTACAGGTGCTCTGGTATGCAATCTGGGTGCCCTGATCTGTGTGAAATCTTTGAAACTAGTTTTTACAAGGTCAAAGGGTGGTCCAAAACCCTCACTGTGTGTCACATAAACTTTGTTGTCCTACGTTGAATGTCACCAATACTCCAAGATGAATAAAAGACCTGCAAGACACCAAAACAAGCATCAAACCCTAAAAAATAATAATGCATATAAAGGGTTTAGACTGTCCTCAATGGCCACAATGGGAAAATTACTAATTAAGAGCTACACTACATCTCAGAACTGATGTAGTTCTATGTGAAACTATGTGTTTACATTCCATAATTTTCTCTTGTTCCAATCACACTTTGTGAAGTAGCGAGCAATAACTATGTGTAGAAAATGTAATAGAATGTGTGCATGGAATATAATAGAATCCCCCCCTATGAAGTGTGATGCAGATGTCCTAGCCTTGATTATGGAGCTATATGGATGCAAGTGATCTCTTATGCAATAGATGGATGACAATCTAGACAGATTGATAGTAGTAAGTGATGTTAGGTCCCTCATTATGGTCTCATAAATTTATATTTTTAGGGTTCTCTTGATCTAATTTTGTAATTAACCTCGAAAAATCCGACTAAAATAAAAATAAAGATTTCAAATGGCTAGAAAGAGCCAAAAAGTGGAAGGAAAGAGCGAAAAGGCCCAGGGCACCCTTGGTGGGACAAGGGCATCCACGGGTGCCCCAGACGAGGCTAAAATGAAGGGAAAATGCCAAAATAGACTGGGCATGTGGCTGAAAAGTGGTGGTAATGATAAAATAAAATAAAACAAGATGACCAAAATAATTGTGTTAATTATCACTTTATTCACTCAAGAACCTTCTAAATAGTAGTATGAAACTAGGATAAATAAATGTCTAAAATGCATGATTTTGTGACCACATTTTCCCCCCACTTTATGTTGGTGAGATGAAAGCTCGGTAACATAAAGTAGATAGAGATGTGTACTTGATGTCCATGATGAGTGTAGTAGAAATGTGCCGAAGGACTAGACAAAAGTGTGGAATAATAAAAGAAGATGGAGAAGCGTGGAGACTAAAGAAGAAAAAATTGCAAAGAAAAAGTGATGAGAGTGGAACATGTGTGTAGCTATTACAATGTATAATGTACTTGCATGGTTAGTAAAATCATATGTTATCACAAAGTTTTGTTTTTGACATTGTTGTTATTGTTACCCCCAATTTGATTGTTTGTTTCTCATACGACCAGAACTATAAGGAGAACAAAATCAAGTAGTCAAATATGTATGTATGTAAGTGTAAATACACAATGTGAAAGATGTATATAAATTTAAAATACACAAATGTAAATGGAACATGTGCACCTGATCCATGTCGAGAAAGAGTGTAGAAGGATATCTTGTACTATGATTTTTTTGGGCGATCTCATGCCATCCTAACCAAATATGTGTAAGGAGGAAATGTTATGTGTCCTCCAAGCTCTAACTACTTCCCTGAATGTGTGTGAAGAGATATTTGTATCATATTAGTTTTTTTGGTGATTCGACGCTACTGGAAGAAGTAGCTTAGAGAGGCAATCCCACTTTAACCTCCAAGCTTGTAATTGCTTCCAAGAATGCTAAGGACACCATGTCCTATAAAAAATTTTGTGTATGGGGTTCATAGACTGGTATGAACCCACTTATTGTGTGTAACTAAACTAAATTGGTGTATAATATCTATGTTAGTATGTAGAAAAACCTCAAATGATTCCCCCCTCTTTGGGGGCACATTCGACGTCACTGATAGGAGAATGCAGCCCAAAAATAGTACCAACCACATGAAATCTGTAACTCTACCTTGCAGAGGGAAGAAAATGCACTTGGTATAAACCAAGGCATGTAATAATAAGGATGGCTAGCCAAAACAAGTGTTAGTACAAAAACACATGCATATAAGAAGACAATGTGTAATCTACGCAGAAAATGAAAAAACTACCAAGCACAGTAGTATAAACATGCAAGAAGAAAAGTAATTTGCAAAAAGCAAGTCGCAAACATGGGACATCAATCATGATGTCGTAAGACACACAAGGCCATCATGGCCACAAACAAAAAAAGTATGCACACCAAACATAGGACAAGGTCCACATACAAGAAACAAACAATGACAAGCAAGTATAAATAAGAAAAATAGGTAGTCATGGAAACATGTAATCTTGAAAAACAAGTGCTACATGTGGAACACCCATTATCATGTTAGAGAAATAACCAATATGTCAAAGTGTGAATAACTAAGTAATGTAAAGTGCTAAGTATAAAATGAAACAATAACACCTAAAAGAGATGAATGTGGATGCCCCCAATGACCAGTGTACGAGGGGTATAAGGTGAACATCCATGTTGTGTGTGAAGGATCTGTATCTGCAATCACAACTAAACAAAGAGGTGAACACAAATGTGTGGATTTTATAGATAATGACATATAAGAAATCAATCTAGCATGTGTAGTAAAGTGATCATATAAAACACTAGTAAACAAGTGTAACTTCCCCCGAGACAATGTAATAAGTTGTGGATGGATGGAATGGAATGTAATATGGAATGACAAGAGAAGCATGCCCCCAAATGAATGAAATTGTATGCAATGAGGATAATTTTTATTTCCCCCTCAATAATCAAGAATGAACCTTAAATGAGAGTACGTCATTGGGAAATGGTCAAGGTGTATGTTGCGACTTATGAACTATGATGAATGTGTAAGTGTAGTGATGAGATGCAACCTAGAAAGGATGTATGTGTGAACCCTATAGCCAAAGTGTATATCTCAACTAGATGAAATTATAAGTGATGATTTATCCTAAGCATATACCACTATAAGATGGATGGATGAGTGATGATTTATCCCTAAGCATATATCACTATAAGATGAAAGGAAGGAAGTGATGATGTAACATAAGGTGTATACCACTAAAAAATTATAGAATAGGTGATGATTTAGCCTAAAGTGTAAGTCACTACAAGATGAAAGGAGGGAGTGGTGATGTAACCTAATGGTGTATACGACTACAAAATGATAGAAAAGCTAAATATTTGGCTTAAAGTGTATGTCACGAGCCTAGGATTATCACATGCATGGTGAGTGTAAGGTCCATTTGATTGGTAAACCCTCAAAAGTCAAGTATGGACCGAGGAACTAAAGTGTGTCATAGGGCGGTGAGTGCAGTGTGTAGAGGACAATATAGTATAAGTGATGACCATGTGATGAGTGGAATGTGTAAATAATATTTATGTAGAATGAAAATGGAAGAGGTGTAGAATATGTAAAGTGTAAGGAGGTGACATGTAATGTATGTGGATAGACTAGTAATGTAGTATATAGGATGAGGAGTGTATGATGAGAGATGCATAGTAAGATATATGTATAATAACAACTAGTATGATGTATGATGTATGATGCATGATGTGTGATGAAATGTAATGTGTAAAGCCTATAGTGTAGTGTGTGGGGTTAATATAGTAGTAATAATTCAATAGCCAAGTGTGAACCAAAGCACAAGAGTGTGTCATCGGGTAACAATGATGATAAAACATACAATTAAAAGTGCCTATTTGAAAATGTAACAACCACTTTTCTCACTTCACATATGATTTTTTTTTTTAACTTTATGCTTCATGATTTAAATACCCATATATTTAAATGTAACATAAACCTTAATGAAATCCATTTTCGATCACTGTCATAAACCATGTGCAGCTACATGAGAGTATATAGATCTTACTCAATCAATCTCAATGATATTTACGAGAAAATATAACAAGTGTATCATTTGGTTTTTCCTTTATCAAGCATTGATAATTAAGTGATGATTTCTAAGTGTCTACCTGGATTACTCCACGAAATCCATTTGGCATATCACAACATAGATCCCATGAAATCATGATAGTGTAATCAGCAGCTTCCACTACTTTGTGCAAAGTTTCAGGGTCATGTATTCCATGCTCGGTTCCATGACGGAACACTCGCCATTTGGGAATTGTCATCTCACCTTAATCACTTATTCAGTTATATGGATTAGAAATCAATGGTGCTGTAAAAATCTACAAGTCTTGCATAAGGTAAAAATATAGATTAACCTACATGAAGACGTACCTCTATGTCATCCTATGATTCCTATGGGAAATTAAGTGTCAATGTAATGATTTTCGTCATTACTAGAAAACTTGGCTTCTTGTAGCCATCATAAGTTGGCATCGGGGTAAGTATCTGTGAAGTTCAATCCACCTTTATAACTTTAAAAAAACTTGTAGTTATGAAATATCATGTCACAATTCAAGGTCTTGATGAGGTAACTCAGTATAAATGCTAAGTGGTAATATTCAAATAATGAGTAATGTCATTAAATGGATACAACCAAATAGTAGTTGTAGTGAGTTGACTTGACAAGGGTCCTAAATTGGAACAAGGTACTTAATTAATTTAATCATGAGAGGTAATTCTATATTCCATGACTCTTTCACCACTAATGAATCATATATAGGGTCATATCTCATAGTATCACAATAGGTAAAAATGCATTTCGAATAATATTCATTTCTACCTATATGTTCTAGATATAAGTTAAATAACTTCTTTAGATCTATATTCCCAATCTTACTATTACAAAATCAATTATTCAATTTCAAACTATATAAGATAGTGTCTCTCATTATCAAGAATTAAAAAACTATTAATGTTTTTCTCACCCATATATGCAATTATGAAAAGTTAAATAATTGTTGTCGTGTAAATTTGCAACAGGGAAATTGACAATTTCCAAGCATGACAACGATACCACTGTAGCAAAAATTTCATGTTTTATTATTCTGAGGTATCCTCGGTCTACCCAATCAGTCCATTAACCTCCCAATTGGTGTTTATTCATCCCCCCAAGTGATTTAGGAAAGGAAATTCAACCCCCCTAGTTGATTTTAGGAGTTCTTAAAAAATGCTATCTCTGGGCAGTGTTGGGAAGGGCTATCACTGGCCTTCCCAGGACTAGAGAAACCCCCTGGAGAAAAAATAAGGAGCCAAATCCAACATGGAGGTGCATTAAAGGCCTAGAAACATCATGGAAGTGATTTTGGAAGATTTAGGGAAGATTTGGAGAGTTTGGAATAGTTTGATAAAAAACAGGGTTCACATGCCTAGGCAGTGCAAAGGCCAAAACAATTGTTAAGCTTTCGAAGGTGATTCCAGGAGCTCTGGATGTAGTTAGGAGAAAAACAAA
>CM034155.1:126403563-126572826 GCA_019776745.2 Taxus chinensis | reverse complement strand
CTAAAATGGTGAATTGAAGGATATCTTTGCTGTCCTTGGTTTGCATATTCATCCCTTCATGCATGTGGAGCAGCAAAAACTGGTATTTGAGTTGGTCTAGGAGCTTGTTAGTGGCTGCGCTTGTGCATTTACAACTGGATTTTGTTTGCCAACCATTTCTAGATCCATAAAAGGTTGTGGATTGGTTAGAGCTAATGGTTGTTCTTCACCCAAATTCCTTTTTTTTGACCTTGTGTTGGTTGCAACACCTTGAGAGACTGTTTGATTTATGCCGCAAAAATCCTATGCTTGCCAGTTCACAAGTGTGGTGTCATTCGGAGCTGATTGTTGCTGGAATGTTTCTTGTTGTTGGTTGTTTCCTTGACTACCCTCACCCTCCACACTAGTAGTTGTCACCATTAATGCTTGATCCAAGGCACCGTTGAAGCACATAGATTGGTTGTGAGGTTCATTGCATGGAAAACACCAATCATACTCCTGAGCAACGTTGTTTTGTGTTGGAACCAATGCCTTAGAGGTAGATATAGCATTTGGATTATAGGGCTGAAATGGTCTGTTGGCAGGAGGCCTTACTTGATTTAGATTTGCAGCTGGATTGGGTGGTCTATGAGGTTGATATGGCTGCCTGTTAGGTTGAGCTTGAGGCTGGAAGGAAGGTCTAAAACTTTGGGCTTGTTACCTCTTGAGAGTAACCAGCTCATACCTAAATTTTACAATTGCTTCATGACTTATTGAAGCTCATTTGGGGCACTTGGAGATGAAGTAGAAGCTTCAGTTGAACTCTGATTTCTAGGAGTGGGAGAAGGAGCCAAATTAGGTGCTTGATTAGTGTTTGGGCTCTCTAAACTTGGAAACAATGGCATGGGAGGTCTAGGGGCTAGTTTTCTAGCTTAGATCAAACAAGTTTCAGCTCTAATGGCAATGATATAAGCAATGGGGATAGTTGTGCCTCCCATGGACTGAATTAACATAGAAATATCAGAATTTAGAGCTTTGAGATAGTAAAGAAAAGCACCTTCTGCTGTTGTCTTGACTGTCACTGGAATTCTCTTCCAAGTCCTTTGAAGTCTGAAGTTGAAATCAGTCAGCTGCTCATTGGGAGCTCTCTTGATGGTTATCAGCTGCTCCAAAAGAGACAAGTTGTCTCCCTTCTCTCCAAATTTCTCATGAAGTGCTACACATAGCTGGTTCCAATTTTGAATAGAACCTGAGGCAGGCTTCTAACCATTACAAAGCCTTCCCCTTGAATGAAGATGCCAACAATTTGACAGCAACTTGCATCTCATTGATTTCATGAATTACCCAAAGGTTGGCAATGTCTTTAACATGATCACCAGGAGTAGTCTGATTCTCTCCAGTGAAGTATCGAATGTTCTTCAAGGCTGCAATTGGAATTGGATTTTGTGTAGTGAGAGCAAGTGGGCTGCTGCCAGTGAAATTGACATAGGGGTTGTTTTGTGCCATTCTAATTGGCCTCAGAACCCTTGTTGATTGAATGAAAGGCCTACCAGGTGGAGGAGTTGAGAGAGTTTTGTTTGATGGAGATGGAGACCTTTGGATTCTCCTCCCACTTTTCCTTACTCTTGGAGATAATTGCAGACATTCAAATAGCACCTCTTCATCTCTAGCTCTTGACCTTGTGTTGATTCTTCTCATGAGTTTTCAGGTCAGCACTGCTAAAACCAGCTAATTCTTCTTCTTTGGAGTCACCAGATGTACAATTTATATCTCTTTTAAAGTAAGAAAATTGCAACAAATGCACATCAATTTTGTTACAATGAAGATGAAGACCTCTAAGGTCCCACCGGGCATGCCAAAACTGTTGTAGCAAATCAGCAGCACCCCCTGAATGTTGATCAGATTTCTAGTTTGATCATACTAGCATCCAGTGTGATTGCACAACATTGAATCCTTTCCCCAAGTGTGGGACTTGCAAAATGAGAAAGGAATCTCCAGTTTAGAGGTTGGTTCCTCAGTTCCTATGGTCAGATTTATCACTTACAAGTTGCAGAGGTATATATTCCTAACCCTAGCCTAAATTCCAAAGGAGACAGAGATAGAGAATGCAAAAAAGCTAAAACTAATGCTAATAGGTGATGCGCCAAAGGAGTGGTGAGCATTTTTTACTTTTACAGATTGACACAATTCATAAAATGTAACAAAACAACATGCACAAACTGATAACTATAAGGAAGAATCAGAAATTAGTCAAACAACACCAGCAGAGGATGAAAAATTAATCACAGGGCCTGTATTGTTATTTTAACATCAAAATCACTTGCATTACAACACATGGGAGGTAAAAATGAGTTTTAGTTCTTAGAAAAGGTCTAATATTCCACCAAAATCACTTCCAAGGTGAGAAAGGGGACCTGCAATACACAAAAAATGTTCAACCCTTTGAAAAATGAGCCAAATCTGGCTTTTACAGTGCAAGGGACGAGCCTAAGAGAGAGAAACGTAGGAAAACATGGAAGGGATTCAATCATTGACCCAAAAACATTCAAAACAGCATGGGCATCCTTACAGACCCATCCCCTGACATTTTTAGCCATGCTGGGAGAGAATGCGAGCCATTCTTCATTAAAAACGGTGGTTGAAACGTCATTTCTGTTCATGACCACGTGCCAGAGGATTTTTTCAATTTTCTCTCTCCAAAATCCATCAAAATAAAAAATTTATCCCCAGAATCTTGTAGATAATTTCACCAGCTTTCCATTGATATAAAGAACGTGAAAAACCGAGCTCTAGATCGAAAGATATGGCCATTTGAAGTTTTAGGGCAAAACAAGGCCAAATCGGGTTGGTGGGCAAAAATTTGAATTTTTGCACCTTTTTGGTCATTTGGAAAATTTTCCAAAATTTCCCCATGCTCCACATGGCAGCATCTCATTGGCCGCGGGCCTTTCAGGGGAAAATTTTTCCAAAAAAACTCCGCCGAGCCATAACTTCAAAAATACATGGAGTTAGGAGGAAAACTTTACCTTTCTGGAAAACTGAGAAAGAGCTCTATCTAATGGTGTCATTTCTAGAAGGTTTTGAGTGCCTAAAAATAAAAATATTATGACTGAGGCACAAGAGAGGAAAAAATGAGAGGAGTTAGCCACAAAAAATGATTAGGGGCACATTTTGGATAACAATAACTCCACCCCAGGTATAAGAAGAAGGTGATGAGGACTTCGATGCAGTCCAAGGAGAGTGCCACTTCCAAATTTTATTTAAGAGAACAAGAACCCAAGGTGTTGATCCAAAATTAGTACGGAGATCACTGCGAGTGTCCCCTCAGAAGGATACAACTAGGAGAAAAAGAAGGAAGTTGAGACTAGATGAGGAGTTGAAGGAGTCTACCAAAAGCACGCCCAAGTCTCCTACACAACTAGAGGACATGGAGGATCCATAGGATGAAGAGATGAAAGATGAAGATGTGAATAATGAAGAAGAAGGATTAAAGGAAGGAGAAGCATGGCCAGATAATTCTTAAGACATAGGATATCTAGCTCCAATTATTAATGCTCCAGTTCCTAAGGGGCAAAGAACTAAAAGAACAAGTGGGGAGTATATTGTTCTATCTTTGGGCTATCCTGAGGACACATGTAAAATTTTCAGCACCCATTTTCAAAGCATGGTGACCCCTAAGGAGTTGTATGGATAGGAGCTGATGGATGAAGATAGGGCCACCATGCACACAAGGAAGCAACTATCTTGGTTTATGCACACTCATGTGGATGAGCTAGACTTCGACGTATGTGAAGACTCATGTGTGTCAAGAAGGTTAAAGAAGGCACCTCAGGCCAGATACATCACAGTAAAGCCTATTGTTATGTCATATAAATAAGTAATGCCTTAGTGAATGTATCTGTAGAGGTGGCATAGAGGAATGTGGATAAGGTTACAACAATTAGGGTGTTAAGGGAAGAAATCAAAGCCAAATATGTAGAAATAAAATGCATGAAAGGGGAGAAGGATTTAGAACAAAATAAAAATGAGGTATTTATTAGAATGGTAAAGGATATCAAAGACCAGGTCCAGAGAGAAAGACCACACTTGGAGCCCAAGGTACCTACAAAGTTCCCTTTGTCTATGCATTATGTGTGTAACTTGGTGGATCTGGTGCTTGAGGATGGACACATGTGCATGCAAACACCAAAGGAACCTAAGCAAGAAGAGGAACGGGCAAAGGCTTTGGTGATGAGGAAGATTTCATCTTATGAGACCTTACTCCACACCTTGCGGGAGAAGATGAAGAAAGTGGATCAAGCCTTGAATATTTATACAGCTCCAGAGGCGGTCATAAGGATAAGGACCATGGAAGAGGACAATGAAGTCCTAAAAGTAATGACATAAAGGAAGGTTGGACGAACTTGGGAAATTTATAGCACATAAAATGGATCTTCTAGAGGGAAGAATGTCTACAATGTCTAACATCATGTTAGTATTATAGAATGAGAAGGAATAAATTTCCCAAGATGAATTGGATTCTATTGCAGTAGATATCCCAGAAAAAATATAGGCTGCGTTGAATGAGTGGGAGACATTAGAGGAAAAAATAAAACAAGAATATCCAGAGTTGATTCTCATTATAGAAGAAGAAGGCGCGGCTGAGTAAAGTAATTATTTTGTACATCAAATTATTTACATTATTCCATTCATATTATTTATTCATTAAACATTTAGAGGAAACCATTGTCGGGGTGGAATTTCCATTAGTGTGGGGTAATTTTGGTCAGTTGAAGTATAGTACTTAGTAGAAGCCATATAGAATGTTCGTGCAAAAGAACAGAGCACGTTCAAAGATGTGGAAGGATCGAGAAGGAAATGCACGTGAAATATTGACTAATCTAGGACTTATTTGTTTTCATGATCACGGGATATTTTTGGAAGAGGACGTGCAGAGCACATAAACAAGATAAAGGCTTACGCGTCACGCATAGGCTATTTTTGGAAAAGTGGCTATCAAGCACATTACATGGATACAAGTTAAATCTAGAATTTCCACTATTATTTTAAATCCATTCCCATTTCAAAGGATTGGTGATTGATTTTGTAAACTCAAGAATGCCTTGAGAGAACAAATGAGATAGTGAAATTCTTCCATTCCTGTCATTCTCAAATTTCCTCCATTTCCCCACTATGTACAACTTTTCTTTGAGAAATCAATACAAGAATGAATTTCTATATTTCTTTGACTAAGGGATTTCTTGATAATTTGTGCTCATCAAATTTTATTTGGTCTTATTTCTACTTTCAGGGTTGTTTCCTCTTAATTTAGTTCATGTGATGAAAATTCTAACTAGTGTTGTGCAGGAATATGATTTTCTACTTGTAACATTAGTTCTACTACTACTTTTCTAACTCCCCCTTTCCCACTCTTCAGACACAGTATTCCCTAGAAATATATTTCTATATTTTCAATAGGATCAGTGGGGTTCCCCTCTTAGATTCTTGGCTATAAGGCCACTTGGAGAAAACTCATTTTCACTCACGCATGCATATATGACAACTGCATTGGTTAAGTAGAGGGACTTAGATTCCCAAAGCATTGGTAAGAAATCCATCAATTTTTCCCCAAAAACATTTCTCGCCTACATTTTTTGGCACCCATTGTGGGGAAGATTTAGCAACATTTGCACCCAAAATATGACTGCCAGGTCAAAAATTCAAAAAAAATCAAATATTGAAAAAGCAAAAAAAAAATCATGGAAATCCATTATTGAAAAATATACTATCAATTCCTCCACATGGCCCTTCATATTCCACAGTGTCCTTTTGTGTTCCCACTACAAGAGTTTCCAAAATCTGGCTGAAGGAAGATACACCAGGTTGAGAAGGATAAGAGGTATTTTTTATTCCAGTTTCGAGGCATTGCAAAATTAGCAAGAAAAAGTTAGAGATAATCCAAACTTATTCTCCTAAGCTTCCTCTCCATCTGAATCTTCAAGAAGTTCACCTGAAAATCCTATCCAAACTCATGTTGATACTCCCCCTTCAAATTCACCTATTTTTCAACCACTATTGAGTATTGATTTCCCAAAGGAATAATAATTTGTAGAAGCTGAAGCGGAAACAATGGCGAATGAAGCAAAAATACCTCAACGCATTGTTCCATGGGGAAGAAATATAGGCTCGATTTGTCTTGAACTACCTCTTCATGATCTACTAACAAGTTCCCGCAAGAAATTTCCAAAGTTCAAAGTTGATATCACATAACTCCTTGAAGATTACATATCAGCCTTCACCACATCATGTGGGATTCTTGGTTTCCAACATGAAGATGTCATTGTAAGATTGTTCGTGGAGTGCCTCCAAGAAAAATCAGCAAAATGGTTCTACCTCCTAGCTTCCCTATCAATCACTTACTAGAATGACATCAAAAGGAAGTTCGAGAAAAGATTCAGATTTACAAAGGACTGTCAAGACCTCCTTGTTTAATTTGCACAAATAAAGAAAGGAGAAAATGAAACTATGAGAGACTTCATCGCTCGTTTTGACCAGTTGCTCTGTAGGATACCAAAAGAGGATTCACCATCAGAAAACAACATCAAGAGATTATTTATTAGTTCTCAATCACCGGAGGTAAGATTTTTCCTATGAAGAGTTCAACCAAGGGATATTACAAAAGCACAAAGATTGGAAATTGAACTTGATGATGATCTCATCCTATCTAGAAAGATCAAGAATCCCTTAAAGGGTAAAGCTCAACATACTAGAGATGAAAGAATTGATCCTTTTTTATAGAAAATGGAAAATGAAATTTCGTCATTGAGGAGGGAAATATTTGAACAAGTTTCTTTTTAAATAAACAACAAAAATTAGATTGCAGGAGCACCCCGAATGCTTTCCTTGGAGGCCCCACCTGTCAATGCAAATTGTAGGAGTAAGGAAAATGAAGATGAACTTGAATAAGAAAGTGAAGTTGGTGATTCCCTAGAAAGTGATGAGTTTGAGAATGATAAACAAATCTGATTATACAAATATTCTAGAGGTGATGAAGATGATGAATAATATGCACCTAGCTTCTCATGCGCAGTATTCACTCATTCTCAGTCTAAGAAAGGTGGCTCTTCCTTTGTTGTTGCAAAGAAAAAGAAGACTAAAGATGCTCCTATGTCAACTCTGTAAAACAAAATAGTCAGTTGAGGATCTCCGCTCCCACCTCCATGGAGTCCGCATTGTTGAATCCTAATCATGTAGCAAATAAGAAGTTTCCAACAATTCCAAGTAAGTCTTTTGATGCCTCTTCTAATTCTAAGTCTAAATATGCTCCTATAAAATATAGTAATTTGAAAGATCCTAGTGTACCTTTCTAGATCCCCTCTATTCCCCAAAAATATACTCCTGCTTCAAAACCTATCCTAAATACAAAATTAGTCCCTTCAACACCCTCACCTGCATTTTCTCCTTTTGACTTCATAGAATACGTGGACAAAGCCAAAGTGCGTATTACTAAAAACAAATATTTACAGACTCACCCCAAATAATTCGAGAGATTTTTTCAATACGTCAAGAGTGGTAGTTTAACACCCAATGTTGTAACACCTAATTCTAAAGGAGTACTACCAAACCCACCTACTCTTCCCTCACAGAACATGCTTTCCTTAAGTGTATCCAAGACTGACAAGGTCGATCCTTTCTACATCTCCCTTCTTGTTGGATAATATGTATTGAATAATTACATAATAGATTTTGGTGTCTCAGAAAATGTGATGTGTTTGAAAGTCACCAAGGCTCTCAAACTCACCATGAATCCATTCCGTGGCTCTTGTTACTCCTTAGAGTCAAAATAGGTCTCACTTGTAGGGAAGGTAAAAAATACATAGGTGGCTCTCGCTAGATTTATAGACAAGAAAATTTCAGTGATGATCTTGGTAGCAGACATTCTGGCTTCATTTGGAATGTTTCTAAGTCAAAGCTTCTGTCGAGACTTGGGAGGGAAAATTTAGATTAATTGCTCATCTGAAACCATACCAGTGAATGAAGATATGGAGAAATTTCTTCCACTGAGAAGATGAGGTACACAATGCGAAATTCGAGAAGCCCAGAAACCAACATCGTATATCAAGATACTAGGTGGATGAATCACTTTGTGACAACCGAGGAGAAAGAGGATATTCCCATCTTGATAGGGCTAGATATGTCTTCCCAGAGAGGAATGGACCTTTAAGAAGCATTGAGGATATTTGAGTTATAAGAGGGCAGCCCCAAATTTCTAGATGATGTAAACCATGAAGAAGAGGAAATAGTTCTTGATGATTTTAAAACAGAAAAATCATCTTATGTTCGTATCCGTGATAAAGAGATATTATCATTCCCATTCAAAGATGAGGAATCCCTTGATCACGTCACCTAAGAAGAGACAAGACCATCTCGTGATGAACCTACGAACGGTTTGAAACAAATGTTTGTATAATAACTACTAAGAGCCACGGAAGAATCAAAAGACCCCAAGCTCATTCTTTAACTCCTAATCCAAGCCATGAATCTACAAGAAAAACGTGAATCTGAATTCCATTATGAAGATGGGCTATGTTGAAATAAATAAAGAGGAGAAATATGTTGCACCTCCTGAGCCAATGGTTGATGGATGCAATGATGAAATCAAGGCATTTTCTTTCCCATTGGAAGAAGGAAAATCTTTCCATGATGAAGAAATTGAAGAAAGGATTTTTGAGGCCTTTGAAGCTAAAGCTCCTCTGGAAAAAGGAGTGATAAAATGTAACGATTCCTAAGATGATGAAGTAATCCCTCTGGATAGTTTCCTTGAGATGCAAAATAAATATCCTTTGAAGGCATACAAAGATGAGTGGCAGGAAGCAATAAAGGAGATCACCGTACAAGAACTATTGGATGTAGTAGAACTTGTAGAAGACCCCAAGCTGATTATTGATCTCTTAACTCATGTCATGGCCATACAAGACAAGTATGAGTTTGCCTACGATCCCATCGCTAGTACTCAAATGCCTCATAGTTAAGTAGGGATAAGGGATGGATCTAAGGTTTCTCATGGAGAAGATATCAATGAGCATAGACCTGAGAAAGAAAGTAACTCAGAATATTCAATAAATTTGAACGAAAATCAGCTTTGGGGCAGAAATGAGATGCTCAATGAAGAATCAACTATGTGGATAAACACAGAAGGAAACTGACACTATGAAACCAATTTCAAAGAACATGAAGGTAATGGAATTTCCAAGTGAAGGTCTGGAGCATCAAGAATCTCATAAAGGCTCCCTCCTACAAAGTGTACATAAAAATGTGAAAGCACCTGGATTTCATAAGTAGATGAGGAGAGGAGGCTAATTTCTAGAACCAGTCAACGTCTTCATAGAACATCATCATTCGGTGTTGCCTCTCCAGGGGTAAATTTTGAGGAATAAAAAGTACTTCAGTGAAAGTGGGTTATCCCCTTCCTTGTACCATAGGTGATTTCTAGGTGTGTTTCCCTTCTATTTGTGTGTCGTGTGTTTCCTTTCCATTGTTTTTGTGTATGTGTGTGTGTTTCCTTCTTCGCTCTCTATCTCTCTTGTTGTAAGTTGTACATGACTCTGCAGGGCCCAATGGATAAGGCACTGGTCAATGGATAATATGGTCTAAAGTTGAGATTTTGGATTCTCCATGTTATGTATTCACTGTGTCCAGTACATGTCATGTCCCACAACTGGAGCTAGTTATTGTCATGCAAATGTGCAACATGGAAATTGAAAATTTCCAAGCATGAAAACGATACCCCTGTAGAAATATTTTCATGTTTTATCATTCTGAGGTGCCCTAAGTCTTCCCTAGTCCAGTAACCTCCCAATTGGTGTTAATTTATTCCCCTAGGTTATTTAGGAAATTCAAATCAACCCCCCTAGATGATTTTAGGAGTTCTTTAAAAATGCTATCTCTAGGTAGTGTTGAGAAGGGCTATCACTGGCCTTCCCAAGACTAGATAAACCCCATAGAGTGGAATAGAGGATCTAAATCCAACATGGAGGTGAATTGAAGGAATAGAAACACCGTAGAAGTGATTTTGTAAGATTAATGGAATATTTGGAGAGTTTGGAGTTGTCTGATAAAAAATAGGGTTCACAAGCCTAAGCAGTGCACATGCCAAAACAACTGCTGACTTTTTGAAGGTGATTTCGAGAGCTCTGGATGTAGTTAGGAGAAAAACAAAACATCTTCGAAAAGGGAATTCCAAGATCTATAAGGTGGTAAAATTATTTTTTTACCAAACTTTGGCGCAATGGTTTTGAAAGCAGATTTTTTATGCATAGGTGGAGTACGAGATCAAACATCCTCTTTTTCATTAATCAAATAGATGAATCAAGACCTAAAATTCCCACCATTAGATTCATAATGAAATTTCTAGACAATATAATATAAAATTTCATCAAAACATTCCATCAGGGGCTCAAGATATTTTCGTAGTAAGTTGTCCTCAAGGTTCGGGAGTTAGTCAAATTTTGATGAGGACACGTGTCAGCTCCAGGAGCCTGGCGGGATTTTGTGTCCTTCACATACCTCAAAGCTAGGAAAATAAAGGTTGGGAAAATGCATCCGGCCCCCATGAATCCTTTTAGACCCACATCCGACCTCTAGGATTACCATTTTAGCCCCCAAGTGCTTGCGGGAGCTTAAAATCTCATCATCACATCTCCACCACATGTCATCACCTGAAGCATCATGGAAATTTATGTCCCTCATGTCCATTTGACGTGATGGAAATAAAACATGTAAAAATTTTCCCAGCCCCTAAGGATACTCCTAATCACTCATGTGACCTCTTCAAGAGTGAATTTCCAACCCCCAGGTGCTTGCCAAGCCTCCATTCTCAACTGTCATATCTGCGCCATGTGTCATCACCTTGAATTCTGTGGAATTTGATGTCCCTCATGTCCCTTTGAGGTGAGGGACATAAAACATGAAAAATTTTCCCCACACTTGCTTGTGCATTTTTTTAAAAATAATTTAAATCCAGCACTTAGCCATTTCCTCCCCATTTCTTCTTCACAACTTCATACCTTGTCATAGCTTTGTTCATGCTTCTCCAGACACCTGCGTCCACCATTATTGCTTCGAAATTAGATCTGCCATGGAAAAAATTCCTCCAATTCATGGAAATTCATAGGTCTCAGAGAAAAAAACAGGTCAAAAAAATGAAGAACGAAAGAGAAATGAAGAAAAAAATATTTTTCGCTAGATAACCACGAAGTCACCTAATAAAAAAATCTTCATATCTTGCAAAATGCAAGCCGGATTGAGGTGTCATCTTTTGTAGACTTCCATTTTTTTCAAGATGGTCAAGATGCAATAAATAGGAGGACCAATGGTTCACTTGAATCATTTGTTGCAACAAAATTAAATTTTATTTCCAGGCATTCTAGTGGGAAAAATTATGTGAAATTTGGAGGATGTGATCATGATGACGAGCCGAGTCCAAAAAATATGTCTCCATTGCAAACTGAGCACTGGAAATACACTTTCTAAAAATAGTAAGTTTTCCTAAACAAAATTTCTATGTTTGGAAATTCATCATCAAAATTAGTTGTGGAAAAATCAGTGTGCACCGAAGATCACCAAGAAGTCAGAATGAGTGTTCAGAGTAGAAAATAGTGAAAATGACCACTTAATAAAAATAGTAAGTTCCCTATATGGGTGCTTACTAAAAATAGTAATTCAACCCAAGAAGCGGCCAAGGAAAAGGTAGTGTGCACAAGATTGAATGAATAATTTCATCACATCAAGATGGTTAGGAAGAAGCAAGAAACACCTCTTACTATAAATATTAAGTCTACCATGTGGGTACTCGACTATTAATGATAAGTCATAATCAAGGTGCAGTTTTTCAACAATGGGACATAGAGGGATGATCATTCAAGTCAACACCATCATTTAAGATCATCCATGGGCATTGCTCATAGGGAGTTTGAGACTCATCTGAGAGAATTCAATAGTGTCTCCTGATACACACTTCATGGCTCGAGTTGCAGGAGTATCATATGCAGGGTCGGAATGGCAGATCATTAGCAGAATAGTTCATTTAACTTGACAAGTGTCTATGAGCCAAGATGAAGGAATTTCTCAAGGTATAAAGAGTTTGGAGATGCAAATTTCACTACAGTGGAACACCTCATGGGGTCATCTAGAAGGAGATGTGGACTTCATCAAAGGAAGATTATTCGTCATCAGTGTTTCTTCCCCCTTCTTCTTAGGGAATCTTTTGATAAATACTAAAGGTGAGCACATCCTGCATGTTCTTAGTAGTCAGTTCACTATTTGTATTTGAAATCATAACTATGATTTCATAGTAGATCAGTATGCAAGGATTTAATCTCCCATACAATTATTTCCCAATCATATCCCATGTTTTATGGGTGCTTTAAGTAATTAATTTAAATATGATTAAGAATGAATTTTCCTCATTTCATATTGGTAGTTGGATTAAATCTTCAATGTAACTGTTCATTACATCACATCTTAATGACGATAAACCGATAAGACTTATACTTCATTGTACCATTTCTTGATTATCAGTATACTTAAGTGTAGATTAACATCTTGGTTCTATTTATTTTTACTCAAGAACCTATCAGTATTACGTTGAGATTCACATCTTGTTACGAGAATCAGATTGAATTTATATAACAATTCATCTTAGTTCCCTTAAAGGTTTGAGTGGTGCCCAAAAGGGGCATTAATTAAGTGTCAAAGACTCATTACTTGAATGTCAAACTTTATCTTGCCATCCAGAGGTTACATCCTCTTATTTTTTGTCTATTATAGTTACTTAAAACATTACTAGTATATATATATATATATATATATATATATATATAGATATATATATATATATTTATATATTTATATATACTTCCAAATTCATACGTAGGATATTTCTTATCTATTAACCATTAAAACTTTATCTTGACTTAAGAGATTTTTACAACCTTTTGATAACAATACTTTTAATTTTTTAACAAGATAATCTCTTCAGATATAATGTATACTCCAACACTAATTCATAATGTATCACATTAACTTATGGATTATATTATTGAATCATAACATCCCATTTCAATCATTTGGAAGTACTTAGTCCATAAGGTTATCAAGTTATTCAACCCATAATGCTAGTACATAATTTTTAGGTCTTACAAAATCCAGATAGATAACAACATCCTTTCGACCAATAGTGAATAACGATCCATTATTCAAATATCAAAGGTCGCAACTATTTTATGACAAATACAAAGTTACTTTGTATACTTCTTCAAGTAATAATTTGCACAATTAAATTCAATAACCTCTTAGTCACAATAATAAAGTCGTTTATCAATAAGTTTGGATACATTATTTATCATCATAAAGTAAGCATAAAAATTTAAGCTAGAAAGACTTATCTTGTCTCTTTATTTTCCACCTAATAATATTGCTCACTTTCCTGTAAATTGTTAAACAATATCAATTCGATTGAACTGAGCAAGAAAATTCCATTATCCCATTTAACAATTTATGTCTTAAGATATTAGAATGAGTAAATATTGTAATATTAAAATTCATATTAATAGTATAGGCATTAAAAAACATCATTCACCATGTTTTTAAAACTTATTTTGCATCCATTAAATGTTGCACTATTTACCCTCTTCAATGTTCTTTGTTGGCAGAGTCACAATAACATATCATTAAAATAAGTTTAGCTAAGATAAGATAATAATATTAATTTCCAATAAATGACCATTTAATACCCAAAAAACAAATTATAATAAAATCAAATGAGCATTTAATATTCCTTTTTGATACCCAGAGAGGTTAGATAGCAATATCAATCTCGTATCAAATATATCATGAAATCATATCATCATATCCTCAAAAAGAAGTTGTTGTTGCTACTAGAAAATCAAATAAGTATTAACTTAGTACACACAAAATTAATCCAATCATAACTTATTACAAGCAGATCCTCAAGTGATAAAATAATATTAGTTCCATCATATAAGCCCATACTTACTATCTATAATCTTATTGTTTTAGACCCATGAATTTTATTTAACACAACTTCATCAAATAGTTATTAGATATAATAATCCTTCAATACCCTTAATAGGGCATAAAATCAATCTTTATATCTTTAACTTATATACACTTGACTTATATAAACTTAAGGTCAGATATACTTCTTAACTCAGTGTAGTAGTCATGTGTAATCTTTATTACCTCACAGTATAATGAGTTACTTCATATTGTAATCAGTCATAATATGATCATCATTAAGGTATAGCCATATATCCAAACTTGATCATGATAGTATATAGTCTGTACTTATTTATTTTTCATAACAATAGGTATGAACTAAGCTTTTGTATTGATATAAATTATACTTAGCTATATCTTATGACATATATACACATGATAGTCAACCAGTCATCTCATAACACAATTTATCAGTTCATCAATGTAATATAATGGAAATAGTATAAGTAATGGAATTCCTACACCACAGTCACACTGTTAAAAGGATCATTAAAACCTTAAGTAATTTTTCATAATGTGTCAACCCAGACAAGACTTCTTGATTTGAGGTAAGAACTTCATAGACTTTTGATATTAAGCAAGGTCAATCATTCATGTTAGTCCATCATCAATAGGGTTTATTCTCAAATCGATTATCATATCATGTTTGAGTTTATTTACTAAATATTCAATAATGTCACAAGATTAAGAAGGAAATATTAATTGAATATCAAACTTAGAAAGGAACAATAATTCAATCATACCCGAGATTCTGTTAAACATGGTCATACTTATTTGTTCTTGATTTCTGGCATTATCCAACCTAAAATTATTCAAGTAGAACTAGCTTATAGGAATACAATGCAGATGAATTTTATCCCTATTGTGCTTGTGTGAGCCTAAGGCTTGATTTAACCAATATCAAGTTCATGTTTCCATGGTAGGTTTTCCAACCATTATGGAAATTACTTTATTATTTAAAATCATGTTCTAGAGGCACTTCAAAATTCTGTTAAAACCAACATATCTTAATGGGTCAACCAACCAATGCAAACCTGTAAATTCCCATAAATCACCAGATGCCAAATATGGGGACTCAAAAGAGCATACTTATGCATTTACGATACCCTGTGGTTTTAAGTAATTCATTATCAACCCAGACTTAAATATATAATTAGGTGTAACAAAAAATTACACCCGCACACATAAGGTAGTCTAATTAAACAAGCAATAACGTTGGTTACTTCCCAAACTACTTTAACAAGAAAGGGAGAACTCTAAAACTCTTCAGGGATCTCATACTTCACCAAATTCTTGAGTAAAATTAAAAAAACATAGAATCTGACTATCTTGAATCGCCTTAAGCATTTATTACAGTAATCATTACAAACCCACAACCTTTTGGTTAACCTATTTTAGCTTATGGAAGTTAAATCTATTTTCCTCAAAATCAGATGTTATTTACCCAATAAAATTAATGCAAACCACATTTCAAATCTCTATATCTTTCTAGGGTTATTAATCAAACCCAAAATATGTAAATACATGAAGATAAGTATTATAGGAATAATAATAAATCCCATAAATTCATCCATTACATCTAGCGTATTTAATCATAGAAATCGATTTATAATACAACAAACTCACAAATTTCACATGCTGAAGATATTCTCTTACCAGGCATATTTGTAAATATTTATTCATAAAAATATCAGATGAAGTAAATGGTTAGGAGGGATAAGGTAAAATTCTTTCCTGTGAATAGCAGTATGAAATCTTCTTTCCATTCCCTTCACAACCACAAATCGAGCACCAATTCGATCCATGAGACTTAGATTCAACATAAGCAACCATTGAAAGTGCAATGCTTTTAAAAAGTAGTAGATTTATATATACCTTAATGGCATCACATCCCCTTTCACATGAAAACTCACAGAGATCTAGTGTAAATTAAAAATACCATCAAATTAACACTAATATTTGGTAGATACTTGACTAATATTATCTTAGTTCAAGATAATTTATTTGCATTAGTGATAGAGATGCCACGTAGTGGCTTTAAGCCTATCCCACTGCCTTCCCTCAACTGTTAAGTGTGAACCAAATAACAAGAGTGTTTCATTGGGTAACAATGATGATAAAACATGCAATGAAAAGTGCCTGGTTGAAAATTCAAAGATGATGGATGTTATGACGAAACAAGGGGGGATGTGTGAGCTACTATGCCCCCAAAATGTGTATGCATTGAATATCTAGTCAAAAAGCACTAAGTAGATCGATGGAAGGAGTAGTTGCCTTAACAAAAGTGATGGGACCCCAAAGTTATAGAGGAGTGTGATCATCCAATGGTTCATCACCATAGTGAGATGTATCCGGGTCCCAGTCATCAATATATGTAGAGTCAATAGTTAGAGCCTAGATTTAAGGGGATTCCAAATTGCATTGAGTCTCAAAGCAGACTACTTAGGTTTACTTGGTAATGTAGTAGATGACTTAGGAGGAGGTGTTTGTGAACTAATTTCAAGATTTGGTTGAGATTTTTGACTTGGAAATACTGTAGATGAGTGCTTGGGTGGTGCTTTTCTGTCCAAAGAAGGTATGGGAGAAATGGTGGCATGATGCTCAGTAAGTGGAGAAGAAGCAACATCAACAATAGGAGAACCATGAGATGGGGATATAGTATTTGACTGACTAGGAGAAGAGGTATTATACACATGTGAGTGATTGTAAACCTCAAACATGTAATGAATAAGAAAAGCAAGAACTTGAACTATAGAAATATTAGAGGGAGACTCACTACTAGTTATATAACATGGTGTAGAAGTTGTAGATGGGCCTACCTTGAAAGAGATAAAACCCTGACACTCAAAATTATTTGATCTTACATTGTATAGAATAATAGTCATTGTCATTATGTCCATTGATTCTATGATAGTTCTAATATGGATGACCTTGATATTTTGTAAATCGATAAGGAGGATAGCAATCAGTAGGTGGAAAAGTGATCAACTGATGACTAAGGAGCCAAGAAATAATGTCATGTGGCATAGTATTGTGTTAAAACATAAAAGGGTCAGGTAATGGCATATCTTGAGGTTCAGTTAGATGACATGTAGTGGACATAGATTGCATATAATATGTAGGAGCACAAACATGCAATTGAGAAACATCCTTAAGCTATTGACTTTAATATCTGAGGGATGTAATGGTTGATTCCATGGTTGCAAATTTATATTGAAATAATATATGTAAGGATTGAATCAAGTCTAATAGTGATTGTTTAGATGGAGGATCATTAATATTAGGGTCGACAAATAGAAAATGAAGCATATAAATTAATTCGCATGGTGGCATATTGTCATCATAATACTTGGTGTCTAAGGCTTTTTACAAAACAGCCTGACAATTAGGGTATCTCCTTAGTAAATTAGATAAATAAATTGACCCATGATAGAGGTAAAATGAGGATCCTAAGCATGGAAGATGCCTGGTTCACCAAAATTATTAACTAAAAATGGACTAACTATGTATTTTATAGATAGTTAATCTAAAATAATGAGCAGTTGTAAATAAATTAAATACATGTAGTAAAGAAGTATGCAATAAAGGAAAGTTATGCAAAAGGAAATCCTAACCCTGATGTTCTAAAGAGAGTGAGGAAAGGAATCAATTGATAACAGATGACTGTCAGAGAGTGTCGTAGAGGTGACTAGAAAAATTAGGAGCAATAATAATTGTGTAAGAGTCCCAAAAAGAGTGGATATGGAATATTTCTCTACACTGGGGCACCTAGAAGAGGACTGAGGCACTTATGGACTCTCTGGTATGCAATTTGGGATCCCTGGTCTATATGAAAGATATGAAAATGGTTTTTACAGGGTCATAAGATGGTCATAAACACTCGCTATGTGTCACAAAAACTTCGTTGTCATGCACCAAAAATTTCACCAATAATCCAAGGTGAATAAAATATTTGTAAAACCCCAAAACAAACATCAAACCCTAAAAAATAATAATTCATATGAAGGGATCAGACTATCCTTAGCATCCAAAATGGTTGACTTACTAACTGAGCACTGCACTACATCTCAGAGCCAATGTAGTTCTATGTGCAATTGTGTGTGAACATGCCCCTAGGTTGATTTTGTGCTAGTCACACTTTGTGAAGTATCGACAATAACTATGTGTAGAAAGTGTAATATAATGTGTACATAGAATAGAATAGAATCCCTCCCCCTATGAAATGTGATGCATATGTCCTAGCCTTGATGATGGAGTTATGTGGATTCAAGTGATCTCCAATGCAATATATGGATGTAAATCTAGATGGAGTGATAATACTAAGTGATGATAGGTCCCTCATTATGGTCTCATAACTTTATATTTATAGGGTTATCATGATCTAATTTCTTAACTAACCCTGAAAATTCTAATAATAAGAAAACAAAGATGTTAAGTGGCTAGAAAGAGCCCAAAAAGTGGTGGGAAATTGTGAAAAGGATCGGGGCTCCTCTAGTGGGGATCAGAGCACTCACGGGTGCCCCATTGCTAGCCCAGGCACCCTAGTCAAGGCTAAAATGATGGGAAATTTTTGAAATAGACTAGGTATGTGGCTGAAAAGGGGCAGTAATGATGAAATAAAATAAAACAAGATGGATAAAATATGGGGATAAATTAGTACTTTCTTCACTCAAGAACCTTATAAAATAGTAACATGAAACCAAGATAAATAAATGTTTAAAGTACATGATTTTATGACTATAGTAAGTCACTATAAGCTAGGAGATTATTCATCTTGGTAAGTATGGTTTGATAATATAAGCCATAATCATTGATATGTTCATCATATCCTTGGCATAGCTTGGAAATTTGTGTATATGAATCCTTATCTCCAATGTTAATAACAAAGTAGGCTAAAAATTGATTTTCCAATGTAGTGAAATCATATGCAAAATGTTTGGGGAGATCATATAACCATTGTGATACAAAGGCCTTAAGACTCCTAGGAAATAAGTTAGTAATCCAAATGTCAAAATATGCTTAATCAATGCAAGCCACAAGAAATGATTTAAGATGTTCCACAAGATCACCTTTTCCATCATATATATGAATCTTAGCTACAAAAAAAACAAGAGGAAAAGGGTGAGAGGCCACCTCAAAAGCTAGTATATTGTGCAATAATTAGGCCGAGTCCATATCATGAAAAGAAGTGAACATATCTTGTTGTAATTATAATATTTGATCTTGTAACGTGTGAGAAAGAGTTTCAAGAGCTTGTGTGCTTGGTGAAGGACATGTGAAACATTAGATATGATAGGTATAAAATATATGGTATCTACAACAATAGGAATATAAACATTTTGCATTGGAATATTATGTACCCTCGAGAATATGGGGTACCCATAGATGCTAGAATAGTAGAATTTTCTAAGTTAGGTGATGGATCATTCGTAAGTTTCTCTCGAGTGAAATATAGTAAGATATCAATGTTAGAGGGATTATCTTGTGAAAAATGTGCAAATTGTTGGGTCTCATCATTGGTAAGGTCTTGGGTATAATCTTCAGAGTGAGTATTGGAAGCATAATTTTGGGCATTAGAAACATTTATAGTCAAAATAAAATTAGAAAATAGATCATCATATAATTGGGCACAAGAGTGAATGAGAACAATATGAGAATCAGAAGATGTGGAAAAGCTACAGAGATATGTATAATAATTGCCAAGATTTAACATGATAAAGCACAATATCATATCCAAACCCAAAAACAAAAAATAGAACCCTAGGGCCACTAGGGGTTTTAGCCATAGTTTTTTATGCCTGAGTTGGTTCACCAAATGTTTTCACCCTTTTTAGGTTTGATTAGGTTTTTTGCACTATAACCAACAAAGGAATGAAATATGAGCTATAAGGGGTTATTCTAACTAATTAACTTCCAACATTAACTATTCACTATCGTAATAAAAATTTATTACTTGCAAAACTGTACATAATACATTAAAAATTCACAAATGTATGGGATTGAGTGCACTTAGCTTATTATAGGTGTTTCTAGTAAAATATGGGTGATCTAGATGTTGAATGAGGGGTATTTGGACCTAAGAGTGATTTGGAATTGAAAGTGTGACTTGAGAATCTCTTGGGGCAGGACTGTACAGAAGGGAAAGGGATGTCTATACAGTCTTGATCTCTTTGTATGGGTTTTCAACTACTCAGAACTATGGTATGTGATTCTTTGGGTTTTTCACCTATCTAATTCTCTTTCTTGATCTTTTTCAGTCACAATCAATCAAAGTAAGAGGACATATGAATAATCTTCTCAATATTTAAAACCCTAACCATAAAAATTATTTCTTTTGTGGGTACCCCCATGCACTTATCGCATTAGCAATACTCCAAAGAGGCCTCAAACCACACGTCATTCTCCACCTATCATATGATATCTAGTTGTAGTGTAATCATATTTGACATCTTTCCTTTGATAAAGATTGACTTGAATTTATCTCTTGCCAATGTACTAGAGTGAGTATCTTTGAGTTCTTGAAATGTGATAATAATTCCCCTAGACCTAGTGGGAAGCTTCATACTTGTAGATATTGTTTCCCTAATGAATGTGTAGAGGTAGTTTTGGAGTGTAGGGATATTTGGGTGCCTTTTGTACTATCTTTTACACTAACAGTCCATAAAATTACTAGGTGCTAAATGAGGTGAGTTTCACTTTCCTATATGTTCTTTCAAAGGTGATTAAAGTCACAAAGGATAAATGATAAGTAAGTTCTCAAAATAATAATGTGCAACAGAAATTTTGGGACCAAAGTGAGCAAGGTAAAAACCGTACACTAGGGTCAAGACCGTATGGATGTTCCTAGTCTTGTTTTTTACCTAAGAATGATAAAATACAATGTGAAGTTTAAAAGTTAACAAGTGGAGTTTATTACTATGTTTCATGCTTTCAATTATTAGAAACTATCGAAATATGAGTGTGTAAGAGCAAGGAAGCAAGAAAAGAGACTTATGGATGTACCTTATGAGAATGGGTAAAGTACAATTGTTAGAACAAGAGATCAATGTCAATAAAAACATTTTCAAATAGTATAATTACACAAATTGAGTGTTTAAACCCATATTTCAATCCTTATGGCATCCTCTCCTACCTCTAGTGGTGTCCTTATTGGCCTATACATAAATAAATGCTCATAGATCCAAGATACTAGTAATATGATGAGTCCCACTTCCCTCTTCTCTGTCACATGAATCCTATATAAATTACACACTAGCTACACACATGTGGATATTCTCTAGCTAAATTATATGTTGACCTATAATGCATCCATGTACCTCACTAATGCAAACAATGACACCTCTCCATCTTCCTTTTAACACAAGGTCTGTGCCATAACCATACCAATAATATCCTTCCAGATAGCTAGAATGTATGCACTAAATATGACACTCAAAGAAACCATCAATGATCCTATATGATACTCCTCACTACCCATGGCCTATCGTGTTAATTCCTTCCTCTCTATGGTTCTCATCAGTATATCAAAACCTAACTGGACTCCCTAAATAGTTATTCATAGACTGACGTGAATGTCCTCTAATGTCATGGTAGCCTATGTAATATGTCCACCAGCCCTCCACCAAAAGGTGTTGGACCTAAACTCCCAATTGACCAAAAACATCCATGTCAAAATTATATCCAATAGTACTTCCATGGCTTGCATAATTACTCTAAAATAGAGGCCTTAGAACTATGCAATGTCATGTGTGGATAACCTATGTAAAAAATATGATAACCACGATTCATCCAACTATCTTCAAATTTGAATCTTCCGTAGAACCTAAAAATATCACCCAACAAGTACCATTTAAATCTCAATCAAATTAGTCATACAAAATACATATCAAATTATCAAAAATTCAAATTTATAAACTATATTTTCCCTACTATTTTAATGTCTCAAACCCTAAGAAAAATTATCAATTCCTTACACCATCGAACCTACTACCAAAACATCATCGACCATCCTACAAATCACCCCATGCTTAAACACCATCATCCATACCATGATTTGTCATCCTACCATGGATGATCCTATATATCTCAAGGGTCCATAACTTTTCTAATTTTTAATTCAAAAACCTAACCTAATGAATCCTATAATCAATGTGCTCCCAACCCCACCTATATTTTTACTTGATCTACATTTTGACTATCTTTGGGGAAATTTTCACTAACTAAATTTTCCATGGAAATCATTTTTCCATTTTCTTATAGTTACCCTTTCTCAATTTAAAAATAACACCTACCATGGGAATCAAAATACCACATTCCCATTATAATCACCTTGTCTATCACATTTTACTCTCACCATCCTCACTAAAATAGATCAAATTAGGTAGTATCAAATCTTAGTTTCTCTTAATCTTAATTATCAAAGTGAAAAATGAATTCTTTCCTTTACTATTTATAACAATTCTTATAAGTAGTTTTGATGTGAAATTCTTCCAATATTTAAATATTTATTTATTTTAAATGATAAACCCTAAGAAAATTCCATAAATTACAACATGATCATCAAAATGATCTGATAATTTCTACATATTACACATATCTCTACCAAATTCATTTGAAAACCCCTATTTTCATCACTTCTATTCTATGTTATATCCCTCATATAGCCTCTTAGATAGGTGATTTATGTATTATTTTACTTATTATCTTCTAGTATTTATTTTTAGTCTTGCTTATTCAAGGTTCCAAGCATCTATTGTACCCACCACATGAGAGACATAACATTGATGATCTTCAGTTGGGACATAAGTATACACCATATTTTTTATGTTTGCTAACCATTTCTTTTGTGCAAGGGTTAGTGATGCATCTTCCTCTTGAGCAATTGCTTTAAGGGACATGTCGGGATTAAGGTGTGATTGGACCTGATTATATAGGGGTAGAACACAATATTTAAGAGATGTTACTCTTACACCTTATTTAACATACCCTTTACTCATTTCTTCCCTTTTTTCACACATCACACCCATTATGTCCACTTATCTCATTATATATTTTTGTTGTATGTTATTATCCCTACTTTCTGTCACCCTAGACATTTTTCATTTACCTTATGGCCTCCATGTCACATGTTTTTCACCTTTTGACCTTAGGTTTTACCCCAAATTTGATTTTGTTTCCCATAGGATAAGGTTTCATTATTGGTTTTTCCATATCTTATTCCATCATCCACAAGAGTTTGCATCAGGTATATATACTTTGCCTTATTTTTGATAAACCACCACCAAAGAATTAATTTTTTTATTACATAAAGACACTTATCTATGACATATTTTCACACCTACTTATTGAATTAAAGTCATGGAGGTTATCTTTGTCAATTTTATCCCACTACATTGAGTTATGAATGTAGATCTTATTGTTGAGCTTTCCCCTTCTCTACCCATTATGATTCTCTCTTGATGTTGTTATCTATGGGGAGGATTATACATAAATGGTCACACACATGATACATGTAATTAATTTTAACCCTTCAGAGCCTTTATCGTGCACATGTATGTTGTATGTTGGTTATTCATTGTTACAGACTATAGTGGATATATGTTTTCTTTGATCTATTGCATTATCTTATCATAATACACCCCTTGGATTTACCCATCCCTTGATTAATATTATTATTAATCCTAGAGGATACATGTATATTCATCTTATATATAGGGCTTGTAAACCTATAGCTATCCTAAGAATATGATTATTATCCTCTAGAATTACAACACTAGCTCTCCTTGCGCACCTTTGTATCTACATTATGTGTCCAGACTTAGATTGTATCCCTAGTATTGAGAAACTAGCTGAGAACCTATATTTTTTCTTTTATACATAGGCCATTTCCATTTTTAGGAGTGATGTTCATCATTTTGAGGCATTCATTAGATTTTATTTTATACATTATAGGGTTATTGTTGTAATATATGAATATTAGGGGGTAACCATGATTTTTTACCTTAAACTAGAGATGAATAATATGAAATCATTTAGACATATTTAAACAGGAAAAAAATAATAACATTTGTAATTTAATTCATATCAAAATACACAATTATTTAGGAGAGACAATGACAGGAAGTAGTCAGGGATGGGTAGGAGCAGCGAGGAACTCGAGGAGAGAGACAAAGTTTACGACAACGATGGGTAGGAAACTGATAGTAGACAAATTCTCCCTGGGGAGAAGAAAAATATAGAGGACCAGTATTTGATGGAAAAAGGTAAGTACAATGTCATACATATGCTTGGGAACCATGTGGGAGATGGGTTCCTTAAATCGTATGCTAAAATATTGAGCTCTGCAAAGGAAATAAGTTTAGGAATCATTCCTCAACTCAAACAAAGTGAAGTAGGTAACTATTTAGAAATCCCTGATAGCATGATTGATAGGACTATGAGCAATATGGAAAATTCTTTGATTGGAAAACTATTGGGTGGAAGGTCCAACATAGAGTCTATCAGATCTTGGTATGTCCTGAAATGGAAACCAAAAGGGCATATGGAAGTAATATATTTACCAAATGGATTCTTTCTGTTTAGTTTTAACAACCCAAAAGACTCTCAAAGAATCCTAAATTATGGCCCTTGGTTTCTTGGGAAACTTGGGCTATTCTTGAGGAAATGGACTCCTATGTTCAATCCTGATAAAGAAAATATTAATCAGTTTCCTGTCTGGGTGAGGCTCCCAGGTCTTCCTTTGGAACTATGGTACGTGGATGTTATAAATGGTGTTGTTAATACTCTTGGTACCTTTGTTACTATGGATAATGCAACCCTTACTAAATCATGAGTGGTGTGTGCCATATTTTTCATTTATTCATTGATGGGCTTGTCTTTACCAAATTCCATATCTATGCGTTCTCTATTGGGTAGTTGGGAACAGAGAATTGAGTTTGAAAACTGCCCTAAAAAATGTGAGAAATGATAAGGTTGGGGGCATGTTAAACAAAAATGTAAAATGAAAGTCTCAAAGGTTTTCTAGGAGAATCTTGTTAAGGAACATGTGAAAGGTAAGGAGGCTACTCATGTGGTTAATAACATGTCAAAAAATCTTAATCCTAATAAAGTTATAATTATTATGGAAGATAATGGATAGAGATCAAATGTGAATCAAGCCCAGAATCCTAAGTTAAAGGATGGTGATGGTTTTATTGATGTTAGGAATAAGAAGAATCAATGGAAAGCCTTATCTGAACCTCATTTCCGGAAGGTAAAGCTCCATGTTCAAGCTGAGAAAATGTTATTTTCAAAAAATCTGGGTAATCTACTTAAGGAATCTAAAAAGGACCACTTCCCACCAAATAAATGTGGTGATATGAGTCTTGATGAAACATTAGGTCCTTTTACTAATCCTTTTGAAAAACTTGTGGACTATGGGGAGATTGATATAACAACTTAAAATGAAGAAAAAATGGAAGCAGACAATGTTTCAAGGATTATTAAGGAATTTGTTACCTCTCAACAGGAAGAGGCCCCTGAAAGGAACACATTAGAGGAAGTGGATCCCAAACAGAATGAAACTGATATTTCCTTGAAAACTCCGTCCAATAAAGGGGAGTCTTCTGAGCCTAAAAAACAAGCTCAAGGAGACCTTCTAAGCAGGTAGCTAGGAAAAAGCAGAGTTAAAAGGATATTGATGATGGAACTCAATCTAAACTCGATATTCGAAGATTTAGAAGAACCAAGAATCAAGGATTTAAATGAAAATTATCTCATGGAATGTTAGGGGCTTGAATAACCCTGATAAATGGAGGTTAATAAAAGAAATGGACTTGACGCACAAAACTGATATAATGGCTTTTCAGGAAACAAATATGGAGGAAGGGCCTTTCTTGGAAGCTAAATGTAAGAACTGTAAGAAATTTACTGGATTTGTTGTTAGTTTAAATGGTTCTGCTGGTGGAATGGCTATCATCTGGAATGACGAAAAACTAAAAGGTACGAATCTTCTTAAAATAAATAATCACATGGCTATATTATTTCAAGATAAGAATTCTAAAGAACTTTGGGTGTTATCTAATATATATTCCCCTAATAACAAAGGAGAAAGGAAAAAACTTTGGGCTGAACTTTTTAAATTTTAAGGAGTTATAAAAGGGACCGAGTGGGTGATTTTGGGTGACTTCAACACCCCTTTGAGTCTAGGGGAAAAGAAGTGGGGTAACATTGTAACCAAATGATGAATTCCTAGCATGCCTCACTCGAAGCGGAGTGTGTCTTAACATCATAGGCCAGTCCTTGGATATGATGCAAGGGTATACTGATGTTATTCTTTAGAAGAATGCTTCAAACCGTCTTCTTGTTTTAGAAAATATACCTAAAGATGGGTGGTCTACTAAGGATCAATTTATAGTAGGATATCATACACCTTTGCAACCCAACAAGGGTCAACACACACCTAAAAAAAATACAACACCTTTAACAAGTGTTGGTGAGAAAAATTTTTGGGTGGACAAACTTGTGGATTTATTACCAATGATTTGGGAATCTAAGTCCCTCTACTTAACCGGTGCAACTGTTGTATATGCATGCATGAGAAAATGTGGATTTCTGTGGTGGCCTTACGGTTGGGGATCCAATAGGAGCACTCCATTGAACCTGTAGGAAAAGATAGTAATCTCTTGCTAGGGAATACATTATCTATAGAAGTGGGAAAGGGGAGTGAGAAATGAGGTAGGAGAACTAATGTTGTAGGTAGAAAATCATATTCATGTACACACTAATTAGAAACTTCAACACATGCATTCATGAGAAGAAACAACCCTACAAATGGCAACAAGATCAAATAGAATTTATTGATCACAAAGTATCAAGAAACCCCTTAGTCAAAGAAAGATAGAAACTACTTCTTCTTGTATTTATTTCTTGAAAAAAAGTTGTACATAGTGTGGGAATGGAAGAATTTTGAGAGAAGAGGAAAGTAGAAGAAAATGGCTATCTCCTTTGCTTTCTCTAAGTACAATGCACTCTTGAGTTTACAAGATCAATTGTCAACCCTTTGAAAAAAGAATGGATTTACAATTTATAGAAATATGAATTGTCCTTTCACCTCCCTCACATGACTCTTCATTTCCATATTCCACTCATGATCTTTCGTTTTCCATTAATTAAGTATTTCTCTTATAATTTTGAAAGAATACTTATTAAAAATTTAAAATAGGTCACTTAAGTGAATAGGACAAAATACAATGATGACACATAACGAAGAATTAGAAAGGAGAAAGAAAATAGAGGGAGGAAATGAGATAAAAGAGGAGAAGATGCATTTCCCTTGATAAATTTTGATGATCCTCGAATGATGATGGAAAGCTTTGTTGTGCCAAACTTTCCCTTTGAGAACAACCTATTATTTTTAGTAAGTACACCTTGAGTAGCTTACTATTTTTTAGTAAGTGTAATAGTTAGCTTTTTCCAACCTCCACCAGCTATGGTATCTTGAATTATTTATTCTTAATGTGTTTTTCTCACCTTTCAGACCAACCAACTATTTATAGCAAGGGATTTTGGAACCACTTACTATTTTTAGTGTCAATTGCGAGTCGAGATGACCTTTTCAATGACTTTTCCTACGATACTCCCTCCATGTTCACTTCCTTTTTTGTATCCCCTTCAAATGGTGGATTACCCGAAGTAATAGAACCTTACAAAGGAAGGCATACTATTTTTAGTAAGTGCACCGTGGAGAGTCAGGATGTGACAAAACAAGTCTTGAAACTTTGGGTTTTATTCTGAGGTTCCACGCTCCGCGTTTGAGTACACTCCTTCATCTGAACAAGTGGGAAAATGCATATTTTCATGGCGTGGGAAGAATGACTGACAAAAAATATATCCCTCATATCCCTAAAATCTTCATAGACATGGCTTCATGAGCACAAAAACTAGTCGAACTCATGCGAAACTAGATTTTTCAACGATCATTCCCTCAAATTTTCGCGTGATTTCGCCAGGATGCTCTGGAACCTTGAGAAGTGAAGAGGTAGATCACTTCCTTTTTCACATATTCTATTCATGTGATATTTTCATGGCGTGGGAAGAATACTAATGAAAACTCAACCCTCCATATCCCTAAAAAATAGGGACTTCATGGCATGCAAAAACTAGTTCACACAAAACTAGATTTTTCAACGATCATCCCCTCCAATTTTTCGTGTGATTTCACCCATTGGAACCTTGAGAAGTGAAGAGGTAGCTCGCTTCCTTTTTCATAGATGTTCTTCATGTGAAAATCTAAGAAATTATGATGAAAAATTAGTCCACCATATCCCTAAAAAATATGGACTTCATGGCACGGAAACTAGTTCACATGAAAATATATTTTTCAACGATTATTCCCTCTAATTTTAGTGTGATTTCGCCCACTGGAACCCTAAGAATTGGAGAGGTGGCTCACTGATGTTTTCCACTACTATGTCATGGTAGACATTAATGGAGCTTGAAATTTGTAGATATCATTTTTTGTCTTCATTCATGATGAAATAAATTCCATTGTGATAGGTTTTTGCTTCTGGCGCTTCACGTGAAATTTTACTTCAATTCGACAATCGGTTTGATAGGAAATTGAACTTTGTCCTTCGTGGAGCTCGGAAGTGAAATTTCTTCTTTGTGAGTATTCCTTACTACGAATTGGATGTTTTAATATGATTTTTTAATGGCCGTCAAGAGATAAGAACTCAAAAACATATGGTTTGTCAATTGGTGCACCAGTTTGGAAGATTTCTTTAAATTTTGATTTCATGGCAATGGAGTATTTCCATTGTTCTTCTTCTATGTTCTATCATTTCTTCTTCTTATCTCGATGAAATATTCTTCTAAGACTTTTTTATTACCATGAGGTTAGAGGATTTCATTGTTTCTGGTGAATCTGGTTTGATCTTTGGTAATGGTGGAGTGGTGGATTGAGGCTGTTCTCTACAACTTTTCTTCTGGCAGTGAGAAGCAGTAAGAAGCAGACTAACAGTTCGAAAAAAATTCAAATTTTTGAGTTTGAGTTGGGTGAAGTTTTTTGTCCCCTGAATGTCCCTCACCTCAAAGGGATGTGAGGGACATCAATTTCCATAGTAATCAAGAAGAAGACACGTGGCATCGACCTAGCGGTAAGGAGTGAGTGCTCCAAAATCAGCTTTAAAGCATTGAGGGGCTGAACTGACAATCCCGATGGTCATATGGGGTTCTAGAGGTCACATGGGGGCTGGGTGCATTTTTCCAAGGTTTATGTACCTAACCCTTTAGGACTTCAAGGACATAAAATCCCACCAATATTTTGGAGCTAACACGTGTCCTCCCAAAATCTGGCTAAGTCCTGAACTTGCTCCAAGAGGACAACTTGCGACGATGATAACTTGAGCTCCCGACTGGAATGTTTTGGAAAAAATTTATATGATCTTAAATAGTAAATGGAATTTTGAATCCAATGGTGGGGATTTCATGTCTTTATTCTTCCAATTGTTACATTAAAAATTGTAATTTTTGATTTGGTACTCCACTATGTGCCTGCGAAATACTTCCTGCAGACCTGATGCACCAAAGTGTTGTGAAAAATATAATGTCAACCATCATTATAGGGAATTGAATTCTCTTTTTGAAGATGTTTTTTTTTTCTCCTAACTCTATCTAGAGCTCCCAGAATCACCTTCCGAAGCTCAACGGATGTTTTGGCTTGTGCACTACCAAGGCATGCAAATCCCAAACTTTGATGAAACTGCCCCAACTGCTCCAAATCTTCCATGAACCTTCAAAAATCACCTTCATGATTTTCCTAGGAATTTGAATCACTTCCACACCCGTTTTATATGTTCTTCTCTGCTCCATGGAGTTTCTCTAGTCCTAGGAAGGCTAGTGATAGCCCTTCCCGTGACCGCCCGAAGTTTGCTTTTTTAAAGAACTCCTAAATTCACCTAGGGGGAATGAATGGAATTTTCTAAATCACCCATGGGTATGAGATAATGTTAATTTGGAGGTCACTTGAATTGGATGGACAAACCTAGGGTGTCTTGGAATGATAAACTTGAAAAATTCGGTGCAGGGGTATAGTCGTCGTGCTAGGGAATTGTCAATTTCCCTGTTGCACATTTTCACGACAACAGTTGCATCTAACTTGTGGACATAACATGGACTAAGTGCATTAAAGAAATGGCATGAAGAATCCCATAATCTCAACAATTTAATACAAATACCAGTGCCTTATCCATTGGGCCATGCAGAGTCGTGTATAATTAACGAGAGAGAAAGATAATGAAGAAGGAAACACACACACACACACACAAAAATAAAAGGAAACACACCACATAAATGAAATTATATACAAGGGGTGGGAAATTTACAGAGGGGGGGAAAGGATATACACATACCCGATAATGGGTTGAGAAAAATACATGCCATCATGAAATAACGGATTGAAGTATGACCGTTGAAGCACAAAAACTATTATTTGATCAAAACATACTTTGGTGATGGATTTGTATGGCTTGAGAAGAAGAAGGCTGACCATAATTCCATCATTATACTCATACTGTATTAAGAATGTTTCTTCATCCATTGAAAATTTGGTTAACCTCTTGAAACTTTTGCATTTTGAAGATTCCTCTTGATGTCCCACAAACATGAGACACCATCCCTCCATGTCTTCGAGAGTGGAAAAATTGCTTCTGTCATGAAAAAAATAATCTTCTTTGAATTGCAACTTCAAATTGTCTCTTATATTATCAAAACACTTGGAAGGAGTGAGAGCAAATTGATTTTCTTTCCATTTAAGAACTTCCCCGAACATCCTACTTTGGTTTTTTGAGCAAGTGTTTTTAGACATGGAGGTTAAATCATTAAGCTGGAGATCTTCATCATCCTTGAGATATTGTTGTAGCATGGGAACATGTTCAAGGTGAATATGAGCTTGGAGGATGGTGAGTGTAGTCTGATTTTGGGTCATTTGGTAAGAATCATGCATACTCCCACTTTGTTGTCTAGAGAAATGGTTGCCAATATGCATCTATTCAGAGTGCATCTTGATATTATTTTCAAAAATTCAGCTTTTGGTTTGGCCGTATAAGCATTCTTCACCCTCCATTGGATTTTTCCATATGAAATCTTTCTTTTCATTGATGGACCATTCCAAAATGGTGGGAGCGAGTTGGTTTTGAATATACTCCAAACATTGCTGTAGATTTTTGCCATGTTCCTAACAACTTTCTTCAATGTAAATCAGCTCAATGTTTTCCCTGTTATCTTCTTCCATGGTGGAGGTGTTGTCTTCAAAACTAGAGATGTCCAAAGGAGATTCATGAACTTTTCTTCTTTTGCACTCATGAATTTCTTCGCATAATGTGGAAGAAAAAGACATGTTTTCATGTTTATTCTCGTCAACCAAAGTATTACAGAAGTCATCAAGCTTATCCAACTGCTCCATCTCAACATCAAAAATTGGTGCACCAAAATAGGAAGCACAAATTGACTCATACTTTTCTTGTATCTCCATGGCCTGGGTTAAGAGTTCAAGACTGAGTTGAGGATCCTTAGTTCTGAATGCAAACTTCAAGATATCTTGTATGGATAGTTCTTCTGAAATTTCCATAGGCTTATTTTTATCTTCATTGGAGGAATATTCTTGTTGTGCCTCTAGGAGATGGTTAAAAATATGATCCATAGCCCATGATTCATTTGAAACATTCTCATTCACCTCTTCCATGATTTGTGTTGCCAAAGATTCACTTTCTTGCAAAAACGGACATACTTGATTCATGACACCTACTGACAAGGAGAAGATGTCCAAGCTTTGTGGGAAGGGCACTCCTTCAAGTTCAAAATCTATATCATATTCTTCTTGGTAAGAGGTAGAGAACCATGTTGGGGTAGCAGTATGAGAAGAATTTTCAGCTACATCTTGACCATCCATTATTGAATATTCTTTTCCAGGTGAAAGATGAAAGGCTATGTTTTCACCGTGATGATGATTCTACTCCTTGAGTGAGTAGAGGTTGTGTTTAAATTTATTTTTTTCCTCAAATTTGAAAAGAGAGTGGGTTTATTTCATTTTATCATCTATTATTTCATCGGGAAGAGAGTTTGATTCTTTGGCTTCCTCCATTTCTTCATACAACATTTCTACATCACTCGAAGAATCAAAATATGAGGGAAGATTATCTATGAACATCTTGAATTCATCATCTTCAGACCATGATGTCAGATGACTTTATTGCAATTATTCACATATCTCCATTTCATCATCAATTGAAAGATCAAAACTTGAAAAGAGATAATCCATGCTTGCTTTGAATTGGCCATATTCTTCATCATTGGTGGAGTCTTCAGAGAGCATTGAATCATCCATTATGCAGCAAGGATAATTCTTTATTGAATATATTATTCCCCCCATGGGTTGTGACTCAAGACAAATGGAATTTTTGAATGGTGATTCTATCTTCGTCTCTTCTACTTCTTCCTCCATGACGTTTCTTTGGATTTCATCGGAAGGTTCCATGATAAGATCTTCTTCAGGAGCATCCAATAATATTTTAAGAATGAAAGCCTCATAATATGGGAAGAAACCTATGTCTTCTTCCATAGGGAACATCTCATCTTCTTCCTCCATTTAATGCAGAGCTTCAAGATGTTTATATCTTCTCTGTAGAGATAAAACATACCTCCAAATTTCATCAAAGACTTCGGGGTCAAAATTTCCTTTTATTATGCTCTCAAGTCTTTCCACATATTCTATTTTCAACATGTTCATTTCTTCATAACCGTATGCAATGAATTCATCTAAAGAACGGTGGAAGAAGGAAAACGTTCTCAATTTTGTAGTGAGCTGTGCAAGATTACAAAAATCTTCTTTGGTGGATCTTGCACCGTCCTGTCTTTCTTCATCTTATTGAATGTTGTTTTTATCTTCATCGGAAGGCTCAAGGATAGGATTTTATTTAGTGTCATTTAAGAACCTTTTGGGTATGAAAACCCTATTGTATGAATTATCTTTAGGATCTTCCTCTATAGGAAAACTCTCCTCTTATTCTTCCTCGCTATGTGCTGCTTCAAGTTGCCCATTCATCTCTTACAAAAATTTGACATATTCTTGAAATTCACACCTTAGCTTATGTATCCTTTGAATCCATTCATCTTCATCAGTGACCGGTTATTTCTTCTTTCCTTTGTCAATACTAGTCTAAAACCATGGCTGATAAAAAATCTTCCTTTCCGGGAAGACATCTTCTTCTTGTTCTTCACTATCACTCATTAGTACTTCACTCCAATCTAGAAATTTCTTCATGATGTGGGAAATGAATGTGACAAGGTTTCGTTCCCTGACATTATCACCTTCAAAAAATGATTTTCCTTTGAAATTTAATTTCTTTAAGACCCTGCGGTCGTATTTTGGATGCAGATATTACTAAATATGCCCCACGATGGGCGCCAATAAATGTTGGCGAGAAAATTTGTCGGGTGATTTTTTTTTGTGGATTTCTTTCCAATGATATGGGAATATAATTCCCTCTACTTAACTGGTGTAGCTTCCATATATACATGCATGATAAAATGTGGATTTTTTCAGGTGGCCTTATGGCCGAGGATCTAACAGGGGCACTCCACTGACCCTGCGGAAAAGCTAGCAATCTCTTGCTAGGAAATAATTTGTCTGGAAGTGGGAAAGGGAGTGAGAATATGAAGTAGGAGAACTAATGTTAGAGGTAGAAAATCATATTCCTACACACACTAGTTAGAAATTTCATCACATGCATTCATGAGAAGAAACAGATATGCAAATAACTAAAAGAACAAATAGAATTTATTGATCACAAAGTATCAAGAAACCCCTTAGTCAAAGAAAGATAGAAAATCCTTCTTCTTGTATTTATTTCTTAAACAAAAGTTGTACATAGTGTGGGAATGGAAGAAATTTGAGAGTGGAGAAAAGTGGAATAAAATGGTTATCTCATTTGATTTCTCTAAGTACAATGCACTCTTAAGTTTACAAGATCAATTGCCAACCCTTTGAAAAGAGAATGGCTTTACAATTTATAGAAATATGAATTGTCCTTTCACCTCCCTCACATCACTCTTCTTTTCCATATTCCACTCATGAAATTTCATTTTCCATACATTAAGTATTATCTTATAATTCGGAAAGAATACTTTTTACAAATTTAAAATAGGTCACTTAAGTGAATAGGACAAAATACAATGATGAAGCATAACAAAGAATTAGAAAGGAGAGAGAAAAGAGAGGGAGTAAATGAGAGAGAAGAGGATAATATGTTTCCCTTGATAAATTTTGATGATCCTCAAATGATGATGGAAAGCTCTCTTGTGCCAAAATTTCCCTTTGAGAACAACCTGTTATTTTTAGTAAGTACACCTCAAGGACCTTACTATTTTTAGTAAGTGTCATAGTTACCTTTTCCCAACCTCCTCCGGCTAAGGTATCTTGAATTACTTATTCTTACTTTGTTCATCTCACGTTTTAGACCAACTGGCTATTTATATTGGGGGCTTGTGCAACAACTTACTATTTTTAATAAGTGTTAATTGCGAGCTGAGATGACCTTTTCAATGACTTTTCCTGCGATACTCCCTCCGTGTTCACTTCCTTTTTCATATCCCATTCAAATGGTGGATTACCTGAAGTAACATATCCTTACACAGGAAGGCATGATATTTTTAGTAAGTGTGCCACGAATGTCAGGATGTGACAAAACAAGTCTTGAAACTTTGGGTTTTATTCTGGGGTTCTAAGCTCCACATTTGAGTAAATCCTTCATCTGAACAAGTGGGAAAATTATATTTTCATGGTGTGGGAAGAATAATGAAAAAAACACATCCCTCCATATCCCTAAAAAATAAAGGCTTCATGGCACAAAAACTAGTTCACGCGAAACTAGATTTTTCAACGATCACTCCCTCCAATTTTCATGTGATTTCGTCCACTGGAACCCTGAGAAGTGAAGAGGTAGCTCGCTAATTTTTTACACTTTTATGTCATGGTGGCCTTTAATGGAGATATAAATTTTTAGGTCCTTTTTTTTCTCTGTTCCTGATGAAATAAATTTCATTGCGATAGGTTTTTGCTTTTGGTGCTTCACATGAAATTTTACTTCAATCCAACAACCAGTTTGATAGGAAATTGAACTTTGTCCTTTGTGGAGCCGGAAGTGAAATATATTCTCTGTGAGAATTCCTTGCTTCAAATTTGAAGTTTAAATATAATTTTTTAATTTCCTTCAAGAGAGAAGAACTCAGTAACAAACGGTTTGTCAATCCGTGCACCGGTTTGGAAGATTTTTTCAAATTTTGATTTCATGGCAATGGGTATTTCCATTGTTCTTCATTTATTCTTATTATCTTGATGAAATATTCTTTTGAGAATTATGTATTACCATGGGTTAGAGGATTTAATTTCTATGGTAAATTTGGTTTGATCGTTGGAAATGGTGGACTGGTGGATTGAGGTGTTCTCTGTAACTTTTCTTCTGACAGTGAGAAGCAACAAGAAACAACTAACAATTAGAAAAAAATTCAAATTTTTGAGTTTGCGTTGGGAAATTTTTTTTCCCCTGAAATCCCTCACCTCAAATGAACATGAGGGACATCAATTTCCATGGTAAACAAGAAGAGGACACTTGGCATTGATTCGACGATAGAGAGTGAGTGCTCCAAAATCAGCTTTAAAGTACTGAGGGCCTGAATTGGCAGTCCTGATGGTCTTATGGGGTTCCATAAGTCATATGGGGGTTGGGTGCATTTTTCTAAGGTTTATGTACCTGACCCTTAGGGACATCAGGGACATAAAATCCCTCCAGGCTCCTGAAGATGACATGCGTCCTCCTAAAATTTGGTTAAGTCCTAAACTTGCTCCAATAGGATAACTTGCGACGAAGATAACTAGAGATCGTGATGGAACATTTCGGAAAATATTTATATGATCATGAATAGAAATGGCATTGTGAATCCAATGGTGTGGTATCATTTCTTGATTATTCAATTTGATCCCTAAAAAATCAGATTTTTTATTTGGTACTCCACATTTGCCTGAAAAAAATTCCTACAGACTTGATGTGCCAAAGTCTTGTGAATAATATGATTTCACCATCATGTAGGGCTTCTGAAATCACCATATGAATCTTAGTGGCTGTTTTGGCATGTGCACTACCTAGGCATGTGAATCCCAAACTTTGATGAAACTACCCAACTGCTCCAAATCTTCCCTAAACCTTCCAAAATCACCTTCATGATTTTCCAAGGCATTTTAATTGCTTCCAAGTTCATTTTGGAATTTCTACTCCACTCCATGGAGTCTCTCTAGTCCTAGGAAGGCTAATGATAGCCCTTCTCGTGACCACTTGAAGTTTACTTTTTTAAAGAACTCCTAAAATCACGTAGGGGGAATGAATGGATTTTGCTAAATCACCTAGGTGTATGAGATAACATTACTTGGGAGTTCACTTGAACTGACTGGGCAGACCCAGGGTGTCTTGGAATGATAGAATTGAAAAATTTGGCATAGGGGTATAGTTGTTGTGCTCGGAAATTATCAATTTCCCTGTTGCACATTTGCATGAAAACAACAAGTGATGTGATTTCAATTTTAGTGGATAGAGTTAGGGAGCTATAAATCACCCAATATTCTCATTATGCATCATTTAGAGGGCAAGGAAAATTCCCCCACCATCTACACCACCACCTTCTCCGGTCTAGCATGAATGTTCCTAACCCTAAAGACATCTTACTAGATTGGGTACATTGGGTATGCCCTCCCATTCATCATATGGATACCCACCACATGGGACAATCAAAAGTGAATTCTCAAATGAATTTCCAACCAGTGATGTTGCATTCCCTAGTTTCATCCCAACCAACCTATTTCAAAACAATGTTCCCACATACTTTCATATGTATTGCAAATCATCGCAAGGGGACATGTTTTTTTCTTGGCTCGTACACTCAGCCTCAGGGTATGCCCTATGCCCTTGCAAATTATTTTAATGCTCCTTATCAACCTCCTTTTTCAACCACACCTCTTCCTCAAGGGTCGTCAATGGTTGAGTCTTATGTGGTGGGCACATATTTTGAATATCTCAAGGATCCCCATGAATTTACCATACAGAGTGTAATATTCCCATGACCTTTGCTAGACCTCCTAAAGTTTAGAGGGGAGGGTGATTCAAATACTCATATGAAATTGTATGCAACTACCATTAGAGAGAGAATTCCATGGGATGTTGTTGTAGCTAAGATGTTGTCCAAGACCCTTCAGGGGATTTCTCTCGACTGGTACTATAGAATACTGGAAGCCTCAATTCACTCATTCAAGCAATGAATTTTATATTTTGTAAAGGATTTCAATATGTACAAGCTCTTAAGAACATGATCAAATAATTTATTCACATTAAACAAGAGCATAACGAATCTGTCACCTACTTTATCTAGAGGTGGCGACAAGTCCTCTACTCCTTAGCTAACGCTCCCAACATGGGCTAAACAGAGCTTTGTGACTTGTTTCTCCACTCCCTAAATCAATAAACTAAGGAGGAGGTGAAAAATGTTTCTCTTAAGAGCTACAAGGAGGTATTAGAGAGTGCTCTCTACATTGACCAAGTGGTGATAGATAATGACCGAAAAACATATGACTCAAATGAGAAACCGGTCACTCCCTCACAAGGTAATTCAAAATACCCAAGTGGTTCGAACAATAATAGTCAAGGACCTAAGGTCCTCAATAAGAATCACAGTGCTATGATGGATGGTGTAACTGAACAAGCTAGAAAGTTGAATGTCGTTAGCAAAAGATTTACAAATAACAATAATAACAATGTAAATACCAACAATCAAAAGAGTAATAACTTCACTCCTTCCATTAATGCAATTGAATATAGTCACCCTCCTCTTCCACCTCAGAAGGTTCATGCCCAATGCCAGGTTCAATACCCAAGTAGATATCCAAACCAATTTTTGAATCAATATCAAAACCAAGACCAAAAGCCTATGAACTTAAACTATAACAACCAACACTATAACAATAACATAAACTATTAGCCATAACAAAACCAAAATCAAAGACTTTGTGATTATGATCCCAATTTGTATTTTTGGTTTCCATAGGGTTATAAGAAATGATGCTTAGACATGTCGTGATTACAAAAAAAGTATAAAACGGATTCCATAGGACCAAAGGTAGCTCTTTATTGAGATATTATTAGCTAATGCCATGAAACCAATGCAAAACACTCACATGGGGCTTGTTTCCCCTTAGAATTCTCCTGTTTAGGTTTATAGAGACCCCCTTCCAATGTGCCCTGAAAATGAAAATCTTAATTCTCATGAAATTAACAAGGGTACTCATATAGGAAACAATGATCATGAATCATCTATGTTGACAAACCCTCTAGAACCTCCTCCTTTGGACAGTCAAAATTAGGCTAATATGATAGTATTGGTTTAGTTAGAGATTGAATCAGAAGTTAACACAACAACTCGTACTCATGATTATTCTATGCCAACTCTTCCTGTTTACCTCTTGATGTTAGATGACACTCTAGTACCTCCTAGGCCAATAGGGTCCTATGATTTGATCACAATTTTGACTAAGACCTTTTCCCACATTTTTTTTGGATTTGTTAAATAGTTCTCTTGAACATTGGGAAGCTTTATTAGAATCATTAGGCCTTGGTCATATAACCCTCATTAGCCCCCCTCTGGAGGCCCAAATCAATCACATAGACTTTGATATAGATCCCCCGGGGCAGCCTAAGAGAGATGTTGGATTCGTGTTTGATATTAACAAGATGCCTGCTGATTCCTAGTTGGCATGAAGAGGTGACCCTACTTTATACTTGCAGGTTTGGATTTATAACAATTACATTAAGCATGGAATGATAGACAATGGGACTGCTATTAATATAGTCCCTTTTTCATTCCTTCAAAAGTTAGGCTATGGAGAAACAAATTTTTATTTAACCTGAAACACGTTGAGAGGCTATGATAGTTTGAAAGAGACATCTATTGGAACTATAGTGCTTCCAGTTACTCTCAAACCTAAGACTGTGTTGACTAAATTTTATATTATAGATCAGGAAACCAACTATGATATGATTCTTGGTCTACCCTGGATTCATAGAATGAAAGTAATTCCTTCTACGCTATTCCAAGAAGTATGATTCTTACATCTAGGGAAGGTCTTCGTTACTCAGAGTGACCCAAATCCATTTGATATCCATTTATCCAATCTAAAGAAGAAACCTAGGGTTCGTACTGAGTTCAAAATCCTAGCTAATCAATTGAAAAAGCCATAGGGTTCAACACTTGCATCTAAACTTGTCCCTACGATTGAGTTGGAAGCCCCTAAAATGATTGAAGGGGTCGATGTTAGTGAGAACAAAGCCACCTTGGTAGAAATTGTGTCAATGAAAACCACATATGAAATCATTAAGTTATTGAAGAATTATTTTCCTATTGTTCTCCCATTCGATTCTTTGAGCATATGTCATGCTCTCAGAATTGGTTCTCTCCCATCTAATGTATTTGATGAGATTTTTATTGTTGAGGTTTCATAATTTAAGGAAGAATATTCTAAGAATGATAAAATTCTATCTTCCCTAATGACTATTAGATTCTCAACTATGACAATACAAAGTGTCACTTTGGTGCTTGGGTGGGTGTGATCTTTACTTCTCTTAAGGGGAGGGTCATGCCTTTTCCTTCAAGCTGAATTTTGAGTGGATAAAAAATGGATCTAAATACGAAGTTATAGTTCTTGGCCTTATTATAGCCAAGAGGATAGGGGTTGACAATATCATAGGCATGGGTGACTCATAACTTGTTGATAATCAAGTTTTAGAAGTCTATGAAACCTGAGCAGAGAATCTATAACTCTTCAATTTTGTCATTATTGAGTTTTACAAAGGTTTTGACTTTATATCCATAGAGGCTATTCCACGAGCGTAAATTTTTTTGGCTGATTATATGGATAATTATTTTTCACATTTATGTCTGAGTGTGGACTTAAACAAAACCGAGTTCACCATTTGAAACTAAAATGAACCTCTGGTTTGAAGGATTCCAACTAATGTAGTTTTCTCATATGTCAAAACTGAGAATGAACAAGTCATTCTAGATTTCACAGAAAATGACGAGGTAATCTTAGGATACCTCAATGCTTATACTGACCTCCATCTTTCCCACCATAAGAAGGATTTTTCCTTGATATCTCATCTTTCCTCTTACTTTATGGATTGCATGATGAACTCTTTCTCATCAAAATATTTTGAGATTTATGAAGTTGAGGAAGAAGAGTTAGAATTACCTCTAGCCTCGCTCGAGTTTAAAGAGGGTATTACCTCTTTAATTGAAGAATAAATTGAAATAAACATAGGGAAAAAGGAGGAACCCAAAACTCTCAAACTTGGTTCTTCAATGTCTCCAGAAGAGGTATAAACACACACGAAGGTCCTAAAATAACATTCAAAAGCCTTCGCCTTTAGCTACAAGGAGATGATGGGTGTCACTCCTGACATTGTTGTACATAATATTGTTACAAATCCTGACACTAAAACCATGAAGTAAAAATTGAGACCCTTAAAGAAAAAAGTGAATTTAATTGTTAAAGAGGAGGTCATGAAAATCCTGCAAGTAAGGCTTATCAAACTAGTTGCTTATTCCATGTGGGTTTCAAACATTGTCCCAGTTCTGAAAAATAATGGGAAAATTTATAGTTGCATTGAATATAGGGACATTAAAAAGTCTTTTCCCAAGGATGATTTCCATTTACTTTCAATTGACATCATCATTGACACAACGACTGGATATGACTTGTTGTCTCTTATGGATGGATTTTCTAGTTACAACCCGATAAGGATTTCCAAGGAAGGCAAAATGAAGACTACCTTCACAACTCCTTAAGGAACATTTTGTGGCACGATCATTCCTTTTGGCCTAAAGAATTATAGAGCCACTTACCAGCAAGAAATGGTATACATATTTTATGATCTTATTCATAAGATTGTGGAGTCATATGTTAATGACCTATCGGAGAAAGAAAAGAAATGTGGTGATCACCCCAAAGTGCTTTGCGCCATTCTATGATGCCTGATTAAGTATGGAGTACATTTATATCCTGAGAAGTGTGTGTTTGGAGTAATAGGAGGCAAGTTGATGGGGTACATCATCTAATCTCAAGGAATTTATGTTGATCCAATGAATATTCGAGTTGATGGGATGACCATAATTTCATTATCAAGGTCACTAAGTATTTTATGAAGTGGGTTGAGGCCATGCCTCTTACGGCTGTATGTGGATCTATGATTGCCAAGTTTATCCTAAACCAGATCATTTGTAGGTATGGATTCCCACAAGTCATTATTTTAGATAATGACACACCTTTTAAAAATGAAGAGGTGTGAGAATTGTGTGCTCAATTTAAAATATCTCATCACACAACCTCTTTGTACTATCCTCAGGCTAATGGACAGGTTGAGGAGACAAACAAAACCTTGAAGTACATCCTCATTAAGACAGTTAAGGAGAACAAAAGATATTGGAACTTAAAGTTATTTCTATCCTTATGGGCATATAAGACATTGATAAGAACACCTACCAACAAAACCCCTTATTATTTAGTTTTTGGATTTGAAGCAGTCTTACCATTGGAGGTAGAGTTACCTAGCCTTTGTATATCGTTACAAGGGATTTTAGATGAAGACACATATCGAGAAACACAATTAGTTGAACTGGAAAGTATTGATGAAGCTTAACTTAGAGCTGTGAAACATCATCGTGTTTATGCTGATAGGATGTGCTGTTAGTATAATAAGAAAGTGTATGAATGAGAAATACACCTAGGAGATATAGTCTTGAGACTAGAAAATGGGACTAGCAAAAATACCGACGAAGGAAGAGTTTTTAGACCCAAATGGTTAGGCCTGTACAAAGTGATAGAAGACTTTTAGAATGGTGTGTACCACCTGTGTACTCTAGAAGGTGAAGAATTCAAAGAATCAGTTAATTCACTTCACCTCAAATGCTTTTATGTATAGTTCATTTGCATCTCCATTTGTACATTATTGCATCCACACTGCATATCATCCACATTATCCTATTGTGAAATTGTAAATAAAGAAACTTACTTTTCAAATAATTTTTAAAGAATTTAAAATATTGGCAAAAACATTTAATCATACTTATGTAAGTACTCATCATGTTGTCATCGACTTATTCTAATCCTCTTATCATTTCAGCAATTAAGATAGAATTTTGACATTGGTACCATCAAGGCTTGTAGACTTAGTTATATTCATGGTTTCTTCTAGCTCACATGTATTTTCCCATAGTCAATTCTAGAAGATTCTTGATGTCACATCTTTCCTTAAAAATATCTTTCTGATGACAAAAAAAATCTAAAAATTTATACTTGGAGCTCTTGTTTTCCTATCTCAACCTTTGGTAGTGAGCCCTCACATATTGGTTGCATGGGGATTGAGGCTAGGGAAAAGTTTTCCCTCCCAAAAGTATAAGTCAAAGCTAATATATATATATATATCAACAATAAATACAAATTTATTTCCTTTGTAAATAATACTACACTTATTTGCCCTACCAATATTTGGTGATGAGCCCATGCTTCTTACTAGTGGTGCAAGATTATGAAAGGAGGGAGTTGACGTTACTCACCTATATCTTATCCTTGGTGATAAGCCCATGATTCTTAGTATTATCATGGTGCAAGATTTAGGGGGTCTCATCAAACAATTCAATAAGTTGTAGATAAGTCAATCAATAAAAAGTGCTTTGAAACCTTAAAATTCCCAAGAAAGTGAGTTAGATGTGTATGTTGTAAGAGAGTTAATTACTAAAACCTTATCTTGTCAATCAAAATGCCATCTATGGATCGAAGTCTAGATAAAGTTGCAAGCAATTCAATTTTTGAGCTGGTTATTTGATCTTCCTTAGGGTTGAGTTGTAGGTTCCTAATTGGATCTTTGTCAAAGTCTTGTCTTCTTATCATCATATTCATTCATCAAGGTCATAAAAATCACATATTTCCTAGCTCTCGGTGATGATACCTTGTATATTAATATTTGCATGGAGTTAGGAATTGAGTGAGTTCATCTTTCATCATATCACATTCATCACATTTTGCCAATAAAATAGAAGTGCTAAATATTGCTTGAAAAACCAAAGTGTCTAATTACAATTTGTTCTCATGTGCATCATAAAAATAAAGAAATAATTTTGTTTACACATTTCCATCATCATCATCCATAACATGCATCCATAAAAGCATATGAAAAACATCACAAATTCTAAACATCTAAGAGTACACAGATGAGACAAACCATAAATGAGAACTCTTACACAGAATAGCCAAACCAAAAAGAGATGTATATATGTATGTATAAAATCAGGTCAAGTTTGTGTACAACATCATTACACTCTTGTCAATGTGCTTAAAACGCTCTTCTATGAGTCGTAAATCCAAAGAATAACATATGTATCCAAAAAATACTCCCAAAGAAATAAATTTTTGTGGCCTATCCCTTTGTGGGATCCCACTGAAAGTTTAGGACGAGGTATCCCACTATGACCCCTATAGTGGGATTAAGATCCTCCATGTGCTGATCGGTGAGAGTGACCATGAGATGAGGTAGGTGATATATCAGTGGTAGTAGCCTCACTGTGAGAATGGCCTCGCCATTGTCTCCTCTCAGCCAGTTGATATCCAATAAGTTTGGCTCTCATCTGAGTCATGGATGCCACAACGTGCCATGTTGGCGTGAACACATTTGTATGATGCCCAATGATTGTTGGATGTCTTACATCTACTAGCAGTTGATCCTATGTCTTCCTCGTAGGGAGTGCAAAATTTTCCAATTGAATCCTACGAATAAAGTTATGGAATCCTTCTGCAGTGGCCACAAGACGAAAGTAAAATAATGAAAAGTCAGAAAACTTTTGAAAAAAAAAAAATAATGCATAATTTACTAACAAGTCTAGTATAAGAAGTAGGGTTAAGAGAAGAGTATTCTACTTACTTGGATCTACGGAAATCAAGGATGTATCTATTGGTGGTGGTGGGTGTGGTGGAGCTATTTCAGCAACATCCTCTACTCTGATCTCCTCTGTGGCCATTCATCACCCAAACATTAACTCCTCATCCCCTCCTCCACTAATATTCAAAGGTTCCTTAGTGGGCCATGTCTCATCCTTGGCCTCTACCTTAGCACTAGCGGCCACAGAATCCTCCCCAGTAGTCACCCACTTTGTGTCACTCTCCTCCTCTCCACCTCCCTTTCTCCCTCTTGGTCTCCCTCCTCCCCGACCTTTATCCCTTCCTCTTCCTCAACCTATTACTCTTATTCCTCACTATGTGTAGGTCCTTCCTCAATCTATAGGATCGACATTGATCTAGCTAGGCCCTGTGCAATCTATGAAGTACTGATCCAGATCTCAAGTGTGATGAACATACACTTGAGATTACCTCTCAGGAAAATTCTAGTTTCTATAATCCCTTTGTAAACCGTCAAGACTGCTGGGAGGGCATAAACATATGGCATTCCAAACCGCTATGGCATTTTATCAACTGGATGGGCCTTCTCTCTGCTGTGTTATCCACTAACTATGTAGTGGAGATGAAAGTATTCAATATAATACCCTCATCCCCCCATGGACATGTCATGTCCTGGTATGGCAGTGAAATCATGTCATATGTAGTAAATGTGGCGAATGATTGATGTAGCCATCTGAGTGGAGTCATATCTATCCACCTCACTTCTCTAATGGCCCTGAGATCTACTATCCCAATGACCCTCTAGTAGGGGATCATGCGCTCTTAAACCCAACTCATAACCAACATCAGATGACTAAGGGCCTTTCCCTTTAATCAAAGAACTCTATAGAGGATGTGGCATGTAGTACCCAATATATCAAATCCCCATGTGAATAAACAACCATGATTCTCAATACTCTAAATAATGGGGTCCTAACAATAAAGTAGCTTGTCTCCGCCCTTGTCCCCAAACAAGTGCAAAGACAAAATTCCAATGATGGCCTTATGCAAGGTAGGAATAGGAGTAGAGGTAAATGACAATAACCTCATACCTTGCTTGGCACTAGTATTAGGTGCCTACACATCTCTCATATATGTAGCCTAACTATGATATTGTGCCATTAAAACTATGCTAGTTAGATTCAACTTCCCGCCAGTGACAGGAACCCCCAGAATCTGGTAGACATCATCTACTTCTGTATTAGATCATGTTGAGCCATTAACAACACATAATTACCACACATGGAAACCACAAATAGAAACAATAAATAACCAGAAAGGATTGTGGGATTTAACTTATTCAGAACAACTGATGTTCACTAGAGAATATGAGAAATTTTAGTACTAGTGCAAATTTGACGAGTGTATGGGTTTGACAGGAACTTATGTAAGTGTTAGTCTTTTGTTTCATTTGGAAAAAGGTGACCCTCAGAGGTTCAAAATATGGGAGAACTTGGAGGATTTATTTGGTAAGATAGATCATATGAGAGGTATGCAACTCTAAATTGAGATCACCTCTCTTAATCTTGAATATTTTCCAACAATTATAGACTTTCTTACCAAGTTCAAGCTTTTGTTGACACAGTTGAAGGGGAGTGGAAGAGATTAGAAAGATGAAGAGTGTGTTTAATTGATTCTATCCAAGTTGAGAGGACCATTTAAAATATCTTCTTCTACCTTTTTCTGTAGCATGGATGCCTTAGGTGACACATTCAAAATGCTTGACTTAGAAACATTTTGTGAAAGACTTACGAGGGAAGAATCCAAATTTTCTCACCTTAAGTCTTCCACCTCTCAAAAGGAATTAGTTGCATCTAATCCTAAGGGCAAGGGAAAATCAAAAAGTAAAACCAAATCCACCCCTTCTCCATCTCAAAGTGCTCTTAAACCAAAATAAAACAACTCTAAACCCAAGGATTCTTCTAAATCCAAGAATAAGTCTGGCCTTTCATGCTCTTTTTGTGGGAGTAGTGGTCATGAAGAACATAGGTGTTATAAGCAAATCCAAGCCTTAGAGGATGTAGTCAAGAAACAAAAAATTTATATCTTCACCCCACATCCTTCTAATCAGCATGGAAAAGCACTTAATGTTGTTGGGAGATCTTAGTCACCATTTGCGACAGTTGGGTTATAGATTTTGGTGCTTCTCATCACATGACTTCTTCCAAGGCGTCTTTATTTCTTTAGGTTTGAGTTCTACTTCCAAAATTGAGGTGGGAGATTCTTAATTTATTTTTGTTGAGGGAAAAGATGATATACACCTTGATGGCGGAAATATCCAAGATGCATTGTATGTTCCTAAAATTACCAGAATTTTTCTTTTTGTATATCAAATTTGTCATTTTGGTAAAGGGAAAAATGTGAATTTTACACCACATGGGGCATAAGTACGAATTTTTTTGGAGCCTCATTCACTTGTTGCTCAAGGTATTGTTGATCATAGTTCTAGAATATATCACTTTGAAGTTTTTGATGACACTTCCTCTATAGGAGCAAGAATTGTTTCTCATGCAAATTCAGAGAGTAAGATTTGGCAAGAAAGATTTGGACATCTCAATTACAAATATCTAAAGGAGTTGAGCACTCACGGTATGGTAGATGGTCTTCCTAGAGTTTCTTGTATTGAGGAAGTTTTCTCTGGTTGTGCATTAGGGAAACAACACCAAGATCCATTTCATAAGAATTTTTCCAAGAGAGTTTTTTCACCACTTTAGCTTGTGCATAGTGACTTGATGGTTTTTCCCACCCTCTCTTTCAATGGAGCTAAGTATGCACTTACATTTATTGATAATTTCTCGAGGCATACTTGGGTTTATTTTCTCAAGTACAAAAGTGATGTTTTTTCACACTTCAATGTCTTCAAGGATTTGGTCTAGAAACAATCTTCTAGTTGCATAAAGAACCTTTGTACTGATAATGGGGGGGAGTACTTCAGTAATGACTTTTTTGAATTTTTGGAAACTCAAGGCATAATTCACCAGCATTCTATTCTTCATACTCCACAACAGAATGGCTTAGTATAACAGAAGAATAGAAATTTGAAGGAAATGACTAACTATATGATGCATTCTAAAGATTTACCTCCTATCTATTGGAAATAAGCAGTTAATTGTGTTAACCACATTCAGAATCGTACACCACACAGAGCACTTGAGCATTTGACTCTAGAGGAAGCTTGGTCCAACAATAATCCAGATGTCTCTTTTTTTCAAGTCTTTGGGAGCCATGCTTGGGGCCTTTGTTCAAAAGAAGAAAAGGAAAACTTTGGATAAGATGAGGAAACCCTTGATATTTGTAAGGTATTTTGAGGACATGAGAGCTTATCAAATTTTAGATCCTGATACTTATGACGTTATTTTTTGAACACATGTTCAGTTTGATGAGAAATTCACTCCTCATGATTCTTCATCTTCTTCCATGCCTCTTTCTTCATCTTCATCTCATCTTGAGGATCCTTTCTTTGAGGAGGTTTATGAGGAGGTTATAGATGTCTTTGAGGATCCTATTCCCACTGATGTTGTCACTATGCCTAAGTGGGATCATACTACAATTTATGAGGCAATACCTTTCATACAGGATATTCCACCCACTAGGCATCATCACACACATTCTATCTATTTTGGACTTTTGTGATAGGAAATTTCTAAGGATCCATAGTATTTTTCATAGGCTCATGGGATATAGGAGAGGGATGATGCCATGAAAGATGTGTATTATTCTTTGATGAAGAATCATACTTGGGATTCGCTATCTCTTCCTAAAGGAAGAAATAGGGTTAGGTGTAAGTGGGTATACCGAAACAAATATGCAATTGATGGGTCCATTGAACAGTATAAGGCTCATCTTATTGCAAAGGGTTTTTCATAAGTTGAAGGTATTGATTACTCTAAGAATTTTGCACCCGTTTCCAAGATGGATTCTATACACCTTGTACTTTCTATTGCTGCATCACAAGGGTGGCCCGTATACCAAATGGATGTGAAGAGTGCCTTCTTACATGGATATTTACAAGAGGAAATATACATGGAGTAATTTGTTGGATTTATTTAGGATTCTTCTCTTGTTTGTAGGCTCCGAAGGTCTCTCTACGGTCTCAAACAAGCCCCTTGGGCTTGGTATGAGAAGATGGACTATTTTCTTCTATCTATTGGTATTGTTTGTTGCCACTTTGATCATATAATGTATTTTCAACATATTGGTGAGGATATTGTGATACTTGTCTTGTATGTTGATGATCTATTACTTACTAGAAGCTCTTCTTTCTACATTTAGAATATTCAAAGGGCTCTTTCTACATAGTTTGATATGACCAATTTTGGGTTATTGCATTATTTCCTTGGTTTGCAGATTTCTCAGACAGATTCAAGGATTCATTTGAGTCAGAAAAAGTACACTCATGATCTTCTGTCAGGCGCTTTGATATGGACTGATTGCAAGCCAAGTCCATCTCCTTTTTAGTTTGGGGTTACTCTTACATCCACATGTACCACACCACTTTGTGATCCTACATTGTATAGGCAGTTGGTTGGGAGTCTCATGTATTTGACCCAATACTTGCCCTGATATTTCATTTGCAGTAGGGCTTGTATCTCTGTTTGCACATTATCCTCATATTAGTCATTGGCAGGCTACTAAAAGGATTTTGTGCTATTTACAGGGAGCTTCCCACTTTGACCTACACTATGCTAGGGGTTATACTCAGTTGGTTGGGTATACAGATTCAGATTGGGCAGGTTCTATTGATGACAAGTGTTCTACTTCTGGTTATCTTTTCTATCTTGGTTCTTCTCTAGTTTCTTGGGCGTGTACAAAAAGAAACATCCTATTGCACTTTCATCTTCAGATGCAGAGTACAGGGCAGCAGTTATAGTGAGTCAGTATATTCTTTCGCTTCACCAGTTATTGATAGAGTTTGGATTCCCGTAAGATTCACCAACTATACTTTTGTGTGACAACCAAAGTGCAATTCACATTTCTCGCAACCCAGTTGAGCACCAACGGACCAAGCATATCGAGATACACATCCACTTCATTCAGCAAAACATTCAGGGTAGATTTCTTTTCTTAGAGTAAATTTCTGACTTGATAATATGTTGCAGACATCTTTACGAATACTTTTGCATCACCTTTCTACCTTGAGTTGTGTGGCATGCTTGTTGTTTCAGAATTTTTTCTTTGGGGGTGTTCGTGAGAACATCTTCCTTCTTCCTCTTCTTTCTCTTTCCTTCTAGAGGATTCTTTCATTCTTTTAGTTCTAGATTTCTTCATGGATATATTGCACATGCGTACCTTATCAGACCTAGTATTTAGGACTCACACTATGGACATACAACTTCTATTTTTTCTCCTAGCTTCACTTCAGGGGGGGTGTTAGATTAGGTATTTACCTTAGCTCATGTTCACCTAGATACTTTATTTACCTTTATTGTATTTATCCTCACCCACTTATGTGTGTGGATATTTCCTTTTATTTATTTAGATATTAGGGGGATATTATCTATTTGTTAGGTATAGTTCTTTCCTTGATCTATGGTATTGAGTAGATCCTTGATGTCTAGTTCTCTCCTAAATATATGGTCTTGACTAATTGTTTTATGAATAGTTATTTCCTTGATTTATGACTTTATCTATGACCTTGAATGGTTCTTAGATTGTTATTCCTTGCCTATATAAGCAAGGCCCATTCTCATTGTATTTCATTGAGTTCCATAATAATATATGATATCACTGCTCATTTGTTTGCAAAGGTTTTGGTAAATTTATTCTGGCTAATTGCTTTCATCTTATTGATCGTGGTGTTTGATTAGCATCTGATTTCTTAGCTTGGTACAATCTGATTATCATTCCTTTTAGGAGAAATAATGGAAAAGAGAATCAAACTATCGTAATCCCACTCAGAAAAATGTAGAGGCACCAAAAACTCCTAGACACAAGTTCATGTGTAGGGAAAAGGGCGCTTGTGGGAACACTGGACCTCTGGGGGTGTTGGAGTATGTAGAAAAGGTCATAATATGATTTTGACACTGTCGTTAGGGTTTCACACTTTTTCTCTGATGATCACCTGTATGTCATACTTGGATTGCCAAAGTACCTATAAATATGCAACACAAATAGTCTCCTAGAAAACCCTCAAAACCACATCAAATCCTAAAAAATAAAGATGCAAAATGAGGGGTCGAAGTGTCCTCAATTGTCAAATGAGTGAACTTATGACTGAGTGTTGCACTACATCTTAGAACCAATGTACTTGTATGTGATTGTGTATACAATAGTGCTCCTACGTTATCCTCATGCCGATGATGCCAAGATAGCATAAAGTAACCAAATAAAATGTAAATGTCTAGGATGGAATTCAAAAAATCCCTTTCTTATGTAGTGTTTATGTAGTAAAATGTGCCCAAATGAAGTCCCTTTTAATATGTAGATAGATAACCATTGGTAAAAATTTCCTATGCTTATAATGGTATGTGTGTTGTGTTTATATAGGCATCTCTTGCTTTAATTTCGACACTAATGACATAACATGTTGACTAGTACCTTAGGATAGGAGTAAGAAAATTGAAAAGGCCAACTACAAGTATAAAAAATATGACCAAGAACAAAGAGGATAGGAGTGCCTAGGCTGGACATGAGTGTGTGGGTGCTAGTGTCCAGAGAAAACTAATGAAAAATATGAAAAAAATGACATACAGGGATCCCTGTGACCTAACCAGAAATAGGTGTAAAAGAGAGAGAGAGAGAGAGAGAGAGGTGACAGATAATGACAATAAAGAGACTCAAAGAAAGAATAATGAATAGGAAATGTATCATCATTGAATACTTTTATTACGCAAGATCCATATATAAAACATCATACTTGGCGATATAATAAATAGTACTAAGTGCATGATTTCATGTCTATAAGAGGAAATTAAGAAGGCTTTAGATATTGAAGGTGATACTCCTAAAACAACAGTGAACACCAATCTTCCTAAGGTGAATTTGATTAGAAAACCCACTGGGAAGCCTAAAAACTTCCCTTTGGACTAGCCAAAGAGGCCACCACAAAAGGTTCCAAGTACTCACATGGAACTGCCCAAAACTAGCAATGAAAAGGAATCTATAAATGAGCCTCGAGGGAATAATTTGATCTTCCCATGCAAGGACCCATGGATACTAGGGCATCGATGTTTGGGAAAAGGTAAATTGAATTATATTGAAGTATTTTCTGATTATGATAGTGATGAAAACATTGTTGATGAATCTAGGCATAAAAGTGTTATGGAGGAAGAAGATCCAAAGATATTAGATGGAACTCTTTCTACATTGTCTGGGGCACCTAAATATCACCCATTTCAATTAAAGGGCGATCTTTAAGGATATAAGGTCATCGTATTACTTTATATTGGAACCACACATAATTTTTTGGATAAGATATTGATAAAGAAATTGAAGTTGAAGGATGGACATTTTAAGGTTTCAACATCACGGAGGTGGATGGTTTCATATTTCTGTGCACAAAAAGAATAGCTTAACTCACACTCACCTTAGAAGGGCATGTAGTAAAAGATTATTTCTATGTTTTTAGTATTGGTGAATGTGATTTGGTGTTGGGAGTACAATGGTTACATTCTTTAGGTGAGTTTTATAAAGACTATAAAAATATGGAGCTGAAATTTAAAAGGGAAGGTGAGGAAGTGGTGTTGCATGGAATGAAAGGTGGAATTCCTCAAGTTTTGATAGCTAAGAGCATAGAAAGAGAATTAAAAAATGGGTAGGTTTTTTGAGCTGCCCATTTCATGGTAAGAGATAAATCTTTTATTTCTATTCAATCTACTTTTTCATGATGATATTCAACCCATAACTGACATACATGCCAAATTTTTTAATGAGCTAGCTCATGGGATGCCACCGACATGTTATTGAGTTAGAACCAGGTACCAAACTGGTAATGACCACTCCCTACCATCACCCCTGGAGTTATAAGGAAGAGATTAAAATGACTATCAAAGAATTGTTAGAAATGGGGCTAATAAGGCCTAGTTCCAACCCTTATGCTTCTTTTGTGGTGCTAGATAAAAATAAGGATGACACTCTAAGAATGTGTGTGGACTATTGAGTGCTCAATAAGAAGACAATCAAGAACAAGTATCTAATTCCAAGGACTGATGAGCTCATATATGAACTACATGGATCAGTCTACTTCTCCAAAATTGATTTGAGATCTAAGTATCCTCAAATAAGAGTGAGAGAGGAATATTTTCACAAAGCCACTTTTAGGTGTCACTTTGGGAATTTTGAGTTTCTTCTCATGCCATTCGGGTTAACAAATTCCTCGGCCACCTTCCAATCATTCATGAATCATATATTTGGTAAGCATTTGAGGAAAATTGTGTTGGTTTTCTTTGATGATATTCTGATTTATAGTAGATCATGACAGGAGCACCTCAAAAACTTGGATAAGGTGTTGGAAATTTTAGAACAATAGTCATTATTTGAATTAAATCTATAAGTGAGTTTTGCATGGATGAAATTTTATACTTGGGGCATGTTATCAATGCACGTGGAATTCATGTGGATCAAAATAAGATCCAAGCCATCATGGATTGGCCAACACCAACAAACATTACTCACTTGAAAGGATTATTGGGTTTGTGTTCATATTATCAAAAATTTGTGAAGGGATTCTCAAAAATTGCAGCCCCGTTAAGTTATCTAACGAATTAAAGGAGATTTCAACTAGCCAAAAACAGCCCATGTAAATTTTGAAAAGTTAAAAAAGGTGATGTGTTCTTACCCAGTTCTTTATTTTCCAAATTTCTCTATAGCATTTGTACTGGAATGTGATGTTTCCGGTGAAGATATTGGTGTCGTTTTGATGCAAAATCAGCACCCCATTTCTTAGAAAAGTTTGAAATAGAAGGATTGTGATAAACATTTCTCCATTTATGATAAATTAAAGTTAGTCATCATACATGCATCAATCAAGTTCCAAAAATACTTAATTTTTGGAAGGTTCGTGGTCAAAACTAACCATAATAGCTTGAGGTTCTTTCTCCATCAAAAGGGTTTGAATGAATGAAAAAAATGGGTGAGTAAGCTCCAAGCATTATATTTTGATATTGCATATGTTAAGGGAAAGCATAATGTGGTTGTGGATGCTTTATCAAGGATGTCACCTCCTACTTCATTAGAGGATGTGGAACTTCATAATGAGGAGGATGAAGAGTACATGATAACAGATACATTGGGTTTCCAATTACTTGGGGACAAGAAATTTTGATAAGGGAGGATTGTAATGTCTCTTTTTCCAACTTAAGAATCAAATTTTGGACTTCTTTCCATCCCCTTTAGCATGGAAAATAAGTAGATGAGTTGGGAAAGGAAATTTAGCTCCCTTTTGCATTTGTTTGTATTATTTTAATGTTTTATTTTTGGTGTTATTAAGTGTTTAATAGGTCGGCTGGGTTTAAAGCAGTTGAAAATGCATAGTAAAATAATATAATGCATTCCTATGGGTTGGCCATGTCTTTCCAAGATTTTGTGCCAAAGGGATGGGTTTAAAAGGAAGTGAAGGCTTCATTTATGCATCATCTATTATGGCGCATTTTATATACTTGGACTTGTGAGCTGGTTGCTCTTGGTTCTTCCACTCTTGGATGAAAATCCAAGTGTGTGGCATCTCCTATAAGGATGAAAACCCTTTTATTTGTTGGTAGGGGGACATAAATGCTCCTTCCTTTTGTGAGATTGAAGAATTGTTGAAGATTTGAGGAGAAGGATTCATATTCAGATTTTTATTTGCATTGAGAGGCCTCTCCTAGATGGAGTGACCTACCTTGGAGTGAATTTTGGTGCCTTAGAAAGCATAAATTTGATATTTCGCTTCATTTTTAGATTTTCCTATATTTATAAAGTCGGAATCTACTTTCTTTTAAAATTTTAGGGTTTCTAAACCCTCCTTTGATAATTATTTTTGAGCTGCACTTCTGTTGGTAATTATTAATTTTCAGCTAAACATGCATGTATTTTTTTGGGTTTAAAACAGTTTTAGAATATATCTAAATGGTTTATATAAATTGTGGATGCATTGTTAGTTGATATTTTGGGTGAAATTTTGAGTTTTCATACTGTTCTTCCTAAAATCAGTCCGTTGTCCAAATCTGGGGTTTATTTCTGTCTACTGATTTGAAAATCAGGTTTGATTGCTTTGGGGTTTTAGCTAACTTCCTTAATTGTTGGTTTCATGCCTTGAAAGGGATATTAAAAATGCATTCAATTTCTATGTGCATTTTCTTTGGTAGTTGGTGACTCCCATCTACTTGCACATTTGCTTTGGTACACTCATAATAGAAAATTAGAATATGGAGAGAGAGAGAGAGAGGAAAAAAGAGAAGGGGTTCACTGATCTAATGATGAGAATTTTTTTGATGAATAGCTTGCTGATTTGAAGCATGATAATCATAATTTCCCCCTTACACAAGATGAAAAAACACTTCAAACTACTTGATGAGTGTTTATAAATAGTATTTTGAAGCATTACAATGCAAACAAGAGATGAATATGGGAATTACTCATGATGGTTCCTTCTTGATCTCACAGTGAGAGTGAGGATCACTTTATTTCTCCTTCAGATTTAAAAAATGACATCAATGATCATGAGAGAAAAGTACATGGTGCTCAAACCTATAGATGTCTATCCTTCTCTTACTGAGATGATTATTCATCATGCAGGTGAAAGAATTACCCTTGAGCGAAATCCTTAAGAAGAGGGCACCAGTTGGAATGGAATAAGATGATGAAAATGTCTCTCCTTACAATATTATCACACTATAATGCCTTAGGTGAGTGTTTAAGAGCACTACCATGTAGATGATAGCAGATGAAATGGAGATTATTTCCCATTCTTGTACACACAATTATTTGAATGAAGATCATTACCTTATTTCCTTTCCTGGCACCAAAATCTATTATACACCTCATGTTCACATGTTTCCCATGGGAAGGTTTCCACCAACGAGAAAGATAAACTTGTATGGTCTTAAATAGAAGGAGGTCATGATGGATCACTCTTGTTTGACTCATAATGTTTTATGGTATCTACAATGAATCTTAACTTCTTATGAATCCTCCTTGAATATGGAATCACCGTGCGCCCTCTTTTCATTATCTTCCTCTTTGAAATTTTATGATTAATGGATCTTGGTAGCACTTTCAATGTTCTATACTTTGAGGATTGATCATAGTAATAGGTATTTGATTGATTTTTTAAGAAAACTATGACATCAAATGAAATTGGGATGATTCCTTGGTCTTGTATTCATGATGCCACATATGCAGATCACTAATTTAGCCTTCACTACTCTAAATTACTTGAATGAAATTAGACTTGGGATGATTGCATAGATTCATGATCAAATGCTTATGAGGAGAAAGGATCCTTTGATTCTTCATATATGATGGCCTGAATACTTTCATGACTTGACTAGATCACTTCAACTTGTTTCTCAAAGATATCATGATGGATTTAAGGAATGGTGTTTCTCAAATTTCCTAATGAGTTTATGATGACATCCTTTAATGAATCTTGAATTTTAATGGGATCTTGATACTTTTCAAGTTCTTTTCTGACTACACAATGTACCTAAATTTCACATGCAGTGCCTCGCTATGCTCTATCATCTTTTTTGATACAAATGTGCTTAGAATGACACTTTACGATCCTTGTGGAGAGTTATTTTTCTCTTTTTATCTGCGAGAAATATTTACAATCATGTGATAATGGAAAAAATCATCTAGATGATGGAAACGTAGTCAACAAAAAATTTCTAAACCAAAAATTGGAACTTTCTATTTTTGGCAGGTGGGACCAGGAGCTGCTGTAATATTCCCTTCCTAAACGAAGACCTTTGGCCTATTTTTTCAACCCGGTGACCAAAGGAAAAATATAAGGGTGAATTAAGTCACAATAAATTATTGCAAAGTGCTATAAAAAAATATTAAAGAACTTATATTAATTTATTTATCTTAATAGAAATAAATTATAATCCCTATGGTAAATATGATTTGCCTTGAGGGGTAAATATCATTGTAAAGGGATTTATTATATTTTATTCTTCCTAGAAAGGATAATGACAACTTGGGCCAAAGTGGAATATTGAAATTTAGGACAGATAAAAAATATAATTAATTTATGTATTCGCCCTAGAGAAATGCAACTTGCACTATGAGGGAAATGTTGTTGGGAAAAGCATTTAATATGGGAAAATATTAAATGAATGCATAGGGAGAATCATGAATGTTGATTGGAGGAGAAAAATGTTGTTTTGGGTCTCTTCTTCCTTTATAAGGAAAATTCAACTTGTATTCAACATATTCTATACTATGATCATTTTGATAATTTATAATTTGTGTCTTAAGCTTGTAGCTTTTGCATAAATAAATTATAAGGATGAAAACCCTTAGTATTTTTCCACTTGTGGACGAAAACCCCAAGATTTTGAGAGGAATTTCTACCCAAGGAACTCTATTGGGTGTTCACATATTTTTTTATTTATTCTAGCAGTGTTTTAATAAAGATTTGCATCATGTTTTTGTAAGGATTTGCAGCAGAGTTGAAGAATAAATTGTAGCAATGGTTTATTTAATTAATCTTTAGCGGAGTGACCCACTTATTAGCTGGTTTATGAAGGCATCGCTCTTGATTGGTATTATAGAATACCTGAGGCTTCCATCCATTCATTTAAATAACTCGTATCAGAGTTCATTAAGGCATTTGACATGAACAAATTGTTAAGAACAGGAATTAGGGAGTTCTTACACATCAAACAAGAACACAACGAATCTATCGCCCATTTCATCCAAAGGTGGCGTACAGTCCTTTATTCCTCGGCAAGTGCGCCAAACATGGATCAAATGGAACTATGTGATTTATTCCTTCATTCGCTTAGCAGAGAAGTGAAGGAAGAAGTCTAGAAGTTCCCACTACGAACTTACGATGAAGTACTAGAGAGTGCTCTTCAAATAGATCAAGCAGCACTTAATAGTGGTCGTAAGACATATGGAGCAAACGGGAGGTTAATCACCCCCAATCAGAACATTACAAATTATCCCACCACCGCAAACGTCAATCAAGGACCTAAAATCCTTAACAAAAATCAGGGTGTAACAACAGATGGAGTAACCAACCAACCCAAGAAGGTAAATGTTGTCAATACTCCATCACAAACAAACAACCAACGAAACAACAACTTTACCCCGACAATCAATATAGTGGATTTTAACCATCCACAACAACAACAACGGTGAAATCCCATACAAGGGCCAAGCCAAAACTCATTTTTTTATCAAAACTAAAATCAAAGCCAGAAACAACAAATGCAAAACTTTAATCCTAATAGGCAACAGTTTGATCAGAGTTTTAGGCCACAATATACACCAAACCAACAAACCAGGAATTACAATCCCAATTCATATTGTGGTTTCCACAAAATTTGAGGTCATGATACTAGAACGTGTCGTGACTACAATAAATTCATGCAACGTTTGCTAGAGGAACAAAGACAGTTCTTCACAGATTTGTTTTTGGCAGATCCCGTGTCACCACCACCAAGCACGCTCACAGGGGCAGTTTCCCTCAGAATGCTCCCCTCAAGATCTTTAACAATCCACTCCCAAATCATGATAATAACAGACTAAATCCAACTGGGACGAACAAGGGTGCAATGACGGGAAACAATGATCATGAAGCCTCGACTTCACTAAATCCATTAGTTGCGCCATAATTAGGAAATCATCTGAGACCCAAGACAGTCAGTTTAGTAGAACTAGACGCTGAACTACCTATCGAAGCTATAGCAAGAACACGAGAATATTTCTCTCAACCAAGCCCAAGTCACCTGCCAAAAACAGATAAGAGTCAACAAATAGTAGAAAAACCCATGGGTGCCTATGATTTAATTAACGACCTAACAAAAACCTTCTCGTACATTTCATTTTTAGACTTACTAAAAAACTCTCCTGCCCACAGGGCTGCTCTTTTAGAAGCATTAGGTTTAGGTCATTTAATTAACATCACTCCACCTCCTGAAACATAGGTAAATCATGTAGACTTTGATGTTCATCCTCTAGGACAGCCAGACAAGGATGTTGAATTCATATTCGAAATAAGTAAAATGCCTACAGATGCTGAGATTGCATGCCGAGGTGATCCAGCCTTACACTTACAAGTATGGGTTTATAATAACTATGTAAAACAAGCAATGGTTGACGATGGGGCTGCAGTTAACATAGTCCCCTTCTCTTTCCTTCAAAAATTAGGATATGGGGAAACAAACTGTTCCACCACTCGAAATACATTGAGAGGCTATGATAGCCTTAAAGCCACTTCGATTGGAACTATAATACTACCGGTCACCTTAGGACCCAAAACAATCCTGACTGAGTTTTATATTATAGATCGGGAAACCAATTATAATATGATCCTCGGCCGACCATGGATACACCGAATGAAGGCAATCCCTTCTACGTTATTCCAAGAAGTAAGATTCTTACATCTAGGAAAGGTGTTTGTAGCCAAAGGCGATCCAAAACATTTTGATATACACCTAGCTGACTTAAAGAAAAGACCAGGTGTGCACTCGGAATTTGAACTTCCAACAAACCAACTTAATAAACCCACTGACGCAAAACCAGAGGAGAAGTTGGTACCTACAACGGATCTTGAGACTATGAATCTAATCAAGACAATCCCAGCCTCAAAAGGCGAGGCTAACATTGTAGAAACGGTATCATTAGGAACTACTGCAAAAATCGTTGAATTACTAGAACAGGATCTACCAATGTTTCTACCATTTGATTCTGTGGGCATGGGAAATTCCCTAGGTGTTGGTTCTCTTCCAGCAGAGGATCTCTGTATGGTGGAAGTAGAATGCGCAAATACAACAAATATCCCAACGTCCGTATTCCCAGCTAAATATTGGACTCTCCATTTTGATGGAGCTAAATTCTGTTATGGAGCGAGGGCTGGTGTAATCTTTACTTCCTCTAAAGGAAAGGTCCTACCATTCACCTTCAAACTCAATTTCGAATGTACAAACAATGGCATTGAATATGAATCCCTCCTCCTTGGCCTCATTTTAGCTAATAGGATCAGTATTAATAACATCAAAGTATTAGGAGACTCGCAATTGGTAGCAAACCAAGTCTCTGAGATATATGAAACCAAGGCCGAGCATTTACAGCTTTATAAAAAAGTTGTATTAGATTTAAGCAAGGAATTTGACTTCATATCAATTGAAACAATCCCGCGAGAAGAAAATATTCTCACTGATTCAATAGCAACTTCCGCATCACATTTTACTCCAAGCAATAAGTTAGAGGATACCTGTTTCATAGTATCCCTTCGTGATGAACCATTGATAAAGACAATGACAAATTCTCTTTTAAACAAAAATGAATCTACTATCATAGACCATGTTGATAGTGATATGGCCACTTTGGATTACTTAAACACCTATGCGGCACTACATCTCTCCTATCATATGATAGATTTGTCCTTAATCCCACATTCATCTTCTTACTGCGGAAATCCCATAATGGAACCTAGCGTATACATGGTAGAAAGTGGGGACGATTTGGATTTACCTCCAGCCCCACCTGAGTTTGAAGAAGGTAATGCCTATTTAATCGAAGAAACAATTGACGTTAACATTGGAACGGAGGATGAACCAAAAATATTGAAATTAGGGTCCTCGTTAACCCCAGAAGAAGTAGAAATACACACTCAGATCCTCAAAGAACATTAGAAAGCTTTTGCATTTAATTATAAGGAAATGACAGGCGTTACACCACACATTGCAGTGCATAACCTCATCACTAAATCTGATGCAAAACCAGTTAAACAAAAATCAAGACCCATGAAACCCAAGGTGGCTCTCATGGTGAAAGACAAAATAATAAAACTCCTATAAGTAGGGTTCATCAAACCATTTGATTACTCTCAATGGGTATCTAATATTGTTCCCGTTCTCAAAAAGAATGGGAAGATACACATCTGCATAGATTTCCGAGACATTAACAAAGCATGTCCTAAGGACGACTTCCCATTACCATCCATAGATGTCATTGTTGATGCAACAACTGGATTTGAACTCTTGTCTCTCATGGATGGATTCTTGGGATACAATCAAATCAGAATATCTGAACAAGACCAAGCCAAAACCACGTTTATAACTCCTTAGGGAACCTATTGTTATGTTGTTATGCCATTTGGCCTCAAGAATGCTGGTGCTACGTACCAGCGAGCTATGACATATATATTCCACGATTTAATTCATAAAATCGTGGAATCCTACGTAGATGACTTGTTGGCTAAGGCCAAGAAGCGTTGTGACCATCCAGAAGTACTCTGCGTCATTCTTTCACGCCTAATAGAATGCGGAGTCACACTAAATCCAGAGAAATGCGTCTTTGGTGTAACAGGAGGAAAACTCCTAGGTTACATCATATCTTCATGAGGGATAGATGTTGATCCAACCAAAATTCGGGTTATCCTCGAAATGGTCCCAGATTCGAATGAATCTGGAATCATGTCATTTCTTGGAAAACTGGGTGCAATCCGGAGATTCATCCCAGACTTAAGCTTCGCCATTCATCCAATCAACAATTTACTCAAGAAGGATTATAGCATTGATTGGACCAAAGACTGCAATGAAGCCTTTGATGCAGTTAAGCATTTCCTGTTATCACCACCTATGCTAATGCCACCAAAGCTAGACTGCCTGTTAATTTTGTATTCACGAGCTATCTGATGTCTCGCTGGCCTGTATGTTGGCCCAAGAAGACAGTGACAAAAAGGAATGCACGTAATTTATTTCATTAGTCAAACATGACTTGACTATGAAACATTGTTATACACAGGTAGAACGAGAATGCCTTGCCATAGTCTTTGCTACTAAACGCTTAAGACACTATATGCTGAATCAAGAAACGAGGGTCATGGTAAAAAATGGACCATTTACAAACTTCCCTCACACAAGGATCCTTGTCTAAAAAGGCTGGACGTTTTATAACCTTAATGGGGGAATTCAAATTAACATTTGTAAATCAGAAGTCGGTTAAGGGACAAATCATTGTGGATTGGTTAGCTGATAACCCATTAGATGGAGGTGATTTAGTAGATTTAGATTTTCCAGATGAAAGTGTATACTACATCGAAACCCAACCCTCTATCTCTGAGTGTCCCTGGTACACTGATATCATTAATTATATCATGGACCATACATACCCAGAAGGAGCTACACCGCAACAAAGAAGGCGGTTACATATTATTGCAGCCAAATACGTCATCATAGAGCAAGTACTCTACCGAAAAGCATTCAATGGAATGCTCTTGAGATGTGTCGACACAGAAGAATCCAAGAAGATTCTCCACGAATCTCACAGTGGAATGTGTGGAGGCCACTTCGATGGCCATGCCACCACTCGCAAAATACATTGAATTGGCTATTTCTGGCCCACTCTAGAACACGACGCAGTGGAGTTTTGTACGCATAGGTGTCATAAGTGTCAAGAATTCTCCCACGAAATTCTTATGCCAGCACAAGATCTACAACCAATTGCTACTCCATGGCCCTTTTTCTACATGGGGTCTTGATTTGATAGGTAAATTCTCTCCCTCGTCTACAGATGGCCATAATTTTATAATCACGGCCACCGAATATTTCACCAAGTGGGTAGAGGTTATGCCTCTTACTACTGTACCAGGTTTTGTAATCGCCAATTTTTTTTTGAACCAAATCATTTGCAGATACGGTATCCCACAAATCATTATCTCTGATAATGGAACTTCTTTTAAGAATGAAGAGGTTTGTGAGCTATGCAATAAATTTAAGATAAGCCATCATACGGATTCCTTGTATTACCCTCAAGCCAACGGACAGGCTGAAGCGATACAAATAAGACACTGAAAGCCATTCTCCTTAAAACTGTGAAAGAAAACAAATGAGATTGGAATTTGAAGTTATATCCGGCCTTGTGGGCCCACCGAACCTCAATAAGAACACCAATGGGAGCAACTCCTTTCTCACTAGTGTTCGGGGCAGAGGCAGTTCTCCCACTCGAGGTTGAAATACCCAGTCTCCGCATTTCATTACAAGGGATTCTGGATGAAGACGCTTACAGAGAAGCACGTCTTTCCCAACTAGAAAGCCTAGATGAAACTAGGTTAGATGCTGAACAGTGACATAGAGTTTATGCTGACCGGATGTGCCGGCAGTACAACAAGAAGGTCTATGAACATGACATATACGAAGGTGATCTAGTTCTAAGGCTAGACAGTCGGATCGACAAGAAGACCGGTGAAGGAAGGAAATTCCGGCCCAAATGGTTGGGCCCATACCGAGTCATGAAGGACTATGGAAATGGTGTATACCTATTATGTACGCTAGAAGGTGAGGAATTTGGCGAAACAGTCAATTCCCTGCACCTCAAGTGGTTATACGCATAAGCAGCTAACACTACTTATGTAACTATCTACATTGCATTTTCATACAGATTAGGATCATGTTGTCCATTTGTTTTGTACACAAATTGTGATCAAGGAATCTATTCTCAAAGCAATTCATTACAAACTCATGATGTTGTTGGCATAAACTCTTTAATCGTACCTCTCCATTTTCATGATGTCATCAAATTATCTTGGAATCATTTTATCAAATAAAGCTAGATATGACAAAGTCTTAAACGGTAACCATACCAAGATCTGCGGGCTTGTTCTCACTTTTAGTTTCTTCTTAGGATAGGTGTCTTGCCTATGGTCTATTCTAGAAGCTTCATGGTGTCACATCTATCCCATATATATGTCTCTTTGGAAATAAGCGCATACTGATGTTTTACTCAAGAAAACAAGTCAAACGTTGATCAAACAAAAAAATTTAATTCTACACATTTCCTTGCCCCACCAACCTTTGGTGATGAGCTTGCGTCTCTTACTAGTGACGTAGGGTTTGGGAAAGGATGGAAATGCCCTTACTCGCCTATGCTTTGCCCACGGTGTTAAACCCACGCTTCTTACTAGTAGCATGGGGCAAAGTGTAGGGGGTCCTCTTGACAAATAAATGCAAATGGTCATACACAAACAGTTCAAAATTTGAAACTTTGAGTCAAAAATAAATGAATCAGATGTTCAAAATTCCAAGAGAGTTAAAATCCTAAAAACCTAGATTTTGTCTACTATGTAGCCATCTACGGATCTAAGTCTAGATAAACCGCAAAGTAAGTTGCATTCTAAACTATGAAGTCACTCGGGTAGAGTAAGCTTGTAGCTTCCAATTTGGTTCCACCAAAGCTTTGTCTATCTTTCATCACTATCATTTTAGCACATTTCATAACTTGTGCCCTTCTTGACTCTTGGTGATAAGCCCTCGCATCTTACTAGTTGCGTGGAGTTAGGAGTGGGGCAAGTTTATCTATTCATCGTACTGGTTTGTATTCATCACTTTGCAAAACAAACATGAGGTATCCAAAATGCTTACAGAAGCTAAGATTCAAAATCACATTGTATCTACATCACCATATATTAGCATCATGAAACACAAAAGGAAATAAAAACATTTACATCATTTTTTCTCCATTGCATACATTCTAGAAAGCATATAAACATACATCGTAGTATACATAGGGAAACTAGAAATAGAAAGGAAACCATGAGTGCCAAGATTTTGATCCAAAATAAATACGTATATATAAATGATCAATGTTTATATACAATGCCATCATGCACTAACATGGTCAAAATGCTCAAAGAGCCCAGGTTATACAAAGAATATATAGTACAAAATCTATGAGAGCCAAGTGGCCTCTCAATCCCTACGCGACCCCTTCAAAGGTACACGCCCACGCCTAGGACTCCAGCTATGCCGAAACTCTGAATGTCATACATTGCAAAACAAACATGAGGTATCCAAAATGCTTACAGAAGCTAAGATTCAAAATCACATTGTATCTACATCACCATATATTAGCATCATGAAACACAAAAGGAAATAAAAACATTTACATCATTTTTTCTCCATTGCATACATTCTAGAAAGCATATAAACATACATCGTAGTATACATAGGGAAACTAGAAATAGAAAGGAAACCATGAGTGCCAAGATTTTGATCCAAAATAAATACGTATATATAAATGATCAATGTTTATATACAATGCCATCATGCACTAAGCATGGTCAAAATGCTCAAAGAGCCCGGGGTTATACAAAGAATATATAGTACAAAATCTATGAGAGCCAAGTGGCCTCTCAATCCCTACGCGACCCCTTCGAAGGTACACGCCCACGCCTAGGACTCCAGCTATGCCGAAACTCTGTATCTACATCACCATATATCAGCATCATGAAACACAAAAGGAAATAAAAACATTTACATCATTTTTTCTCCATTGCATACATTCTAGAAAGCATATAAACATACATCGTAGTATACATAGGGAAACTAGAAATAGAAAGGAAACCATGAGTGCCAAGATTTTGATCCAAAATAAATACGTATATATAAATGATCAATGTTTATATACAATGCCATCATGCACTAAGCATGGTCAAAATGCTCAAAGAGCCCAGGTTATACAAAGAATATATAGTACAAAATCTATGAGAGCCAAGTGGCCTCTCAATCCCTACGCGACCCCTTCGAAGGTACACGCCCACGCCTAGGACTCCAGCTATGCCGAAACTCTGAATGTACAGAGGGCTCAGGGTCCTGAGGAGTAGTTGCAGTCTCACCACGAGAATGGCTCCTCATAAGATGCTCAGCCGTCCTGTACCCCGCTAGCTCGGTGCGAAGGGGTCTATACCATCCTGGCCACATGCCAGACTGGAGCAAAGATGTCGATATGCCTACCGGCTGCTGAAGGCTCCCCAACATCTACGGATAGCTCTGCATGGGTCCTATCCATGGGGATCATCAGGGAATCAGTACATACCCTGCGGATCAAATCCCGCGCACTCATCAACAGTCTCTGCAAACAAAGGAGAAAACAAGTTAGAAACCCAAACAAGAAATTAGGAATACAAGATTGCAACTAAGGAGAGCCTGCAAGAAAACATTAAAAGGGAGAAAGGGTAACTTACTTGGATCACCAGGCCTCCAGGATGGGTCGCTGGGGCCGACACATACCGCTGCCAACTGAGGGGCTGCTCCTGTGGCGGGAGCAACGTATCACCCCGCAACGGACTCATCCTCTCTACCACGGCCCTGGGAGAGTGGCTCCTCTGAAACCAGAGTCACCCTCTCTACGCTTTGTTCGGCCCTCTCTGCCTGCATAATATCCTGAGTGTCATGCCACTCAGGATCGCTGTCATCGGTCTCCTCCTCTGTTCCTCCCTTTGTGAACTCCTCAGACTCGGAGTCAATATCAATAGGGTCATCACTGCTATGAGCAGGACCCGCAGCAATCTGAAGCAAAGGTGCCTGAGGCACACTGGCTCTCCCTCTAGCACGTACTATCCTCCTGGCTGCAATGGGAATGCCAGGAGTAACCACTGTCCAACCTCGGCCTCTAGGCCCCCCTCTGGCCTCACAAACTGATCTGTAGACTGGCGCCGCTGGGGGAAGCATATTTGTGTATGGTTAGCCAAACTGCTGAAGAACTCGGCCAAAGGGGTGCATCTCCACACGTCCCACTCTGTCAATAAGTTGCCCTGTCGTGGAGCAGGAGATCAAGGTAAGAGTCTCCTCGCCCCATATGCCCGCCATAGTCTGATATGGTGTGGCCTCCATGTCGGCAGTAGTCAAGGAGGCAACTGGCTGATGAGGTGCTCTAAGCACTGACATGTCTGTCCATCTGGCTGCCCTCACAGCCCCAGGATCTGCCACCTCCACACCCCTGCCATAAGGGATGAAATGCTCATAGACCCAACTCATGACTAGAGTCGGGTGGCTCAATGAATGCCCCTATAAATGGACTACCCTATATAAGTCATGGTAGGTAGTCCCAATAATGTCTTCCCCCCAGGCATATTTCCGACCATGCCCCTCTATCTGTGCAATAATGGGGGCCCAGCAGTATAATAATGTGTCCCCTCCCTTGTCCCCGATCAATCTCGAGGCAAGGATCCCCATGATGGCCTGGTGAAGTAAGGGGATGGGCAAGGAAGGAATAGATCAAACTCTCACCCCCTTCTTCAACCCCGTGGAGATGACTACATCTCCCATATATGTGGCCCACTGTGCAATCTGTGCCCGTGAGCCTGCTGTCTCTAGGGTAAGTCGTCTCCTGATGATCGGGACCCCCAGAATATGATAGACATCCTCCAATGTAATGGTCCACTCACCACGGACCCCTGGCAATCAGAAGGTGTTCTGATCTACATCCCAGTATGAGAATAGGTCACAAAGGATGTGACTAGATGGTGCAACATGAGGCACGCGCGATATGCACAGTATGCCAGCCCTCTGAAGTGTGTCCTCCTCATCCTGTGAGAGGGCATCTAGTACCCCTGGGAGCCAATCACACTCCCTCTCTCTACTCCATCAGATGTACTCCTCTCTCGCCTGCATACACCCAAAAACACACAAAACAGAGCAAGTTAGCATCCGAGTAATACTAGAAAAACCATGTAAGCACGTAGAAATGCTAGAAAAGTAAAAACATTTTCAAAAAAAGGATTCTTTTGCATTCTGTGCAAAACTGCCACCCTGAGCAGAGGGGCGGTTTTGTAACCGCCGCCTTAAGGGCGGCATGTAACCGCCGCCCCTCAACAGGGCGGCGGTGGTCCAAAAACCCACGTGGGTTTTTAAATGCTAAACAAGCCTAAAAATGCAAAAAACATGACCCTTTTTCCTAAATACGAAGCCTACCCAGTAGGCGCCCCCCCTAGGTGGACCTTTTGACACTAGCATTTTCAAAAATGATCCCCCCATGACAAAGATTTTAACATTTTAAAATTAAGGGGGGAAAAAGGAAAAACTGAAGAAAACTAACCTGTGATCTCGCGGGGTGGTGTTCCGCACATGGAGGCATGATCGCTATCTCACTGCGGACGTTTCGACTCTACTCACGCAAGAAACCGTCACCGTGGGTCCCAGAGCTCAAAATCAATCAAATCAACTCGCGCAAATGAATAGGAAAATGGGCCCACTTTCATATATATAGCACTCTGTTTCGTTTTAAAATGACTTTTTCACAGGTTTGGAGCGCTGATGGAGGTAAGTTCCTATCCTCACACAAATGGTACGTTCTCATTCCTTGTTATCTTAGTGTTTATTTTTCAAACTATTGTATCTATCTACACTTGAGTTCTCTTTTCGTTTTGCAGGTAGAGGGAATTTTGGATGGCGTCATTTCAACACACGGACGTGTCAGGTATAACTTCTAACTTCCCATTTCGGGACTACCATACTCGGACCCACCAGTTTTACTCCTCTTCATGGCTAAAACGCTTCTTCGAGGGGGCAATATGTACGTACCCAAAATTGTAAGGTACTGTACTGTCGGAACAACGTAACAGGTGCCCCAATGATGATACAGGTCTCCTTGCAAGGTGTTCGGAGATCCGGAAAAGATCTCCAAGTGTGCGTTAACATCCCGCATGCCCCGCTTAGCCCCCGCGTGCTTTGTTTTTTCCCTTTTCCCTCTCTTTTCTTGGCCTTTTGCTCTTTAGTGACGAAACCGCCGCCCCTTATCAGGCGGCAGTCCTGTAACCGCCGCCCTGCTTAGAGCGGCGGTCCTTTACGCGTTTTCTAGAAAGCGTTTTTAAACGCGACTCACGTAAAAATCAACGATTCACCAGCTTTTTTTTGCCGACTTAGGCTTGTATTTATGTTTTTGGTCCCCTGGAATAGTGTTTGGCCATTGTTTATAGTTTTAGAGTTCAGTTTGGTTTTGATCTTTGGGTGAATGAAAAGCTATAAATAAATGGCTTGTGCTAAAACAAAGGGTCGGCCCCTCGTTCACTTCTCATACTCTCATTTTCAATAGTTCAGTTTATTATTTTGCTTAGAAGCCATAGATTCAATTCTTTACATGTTTAGTTAGCATTGTTCAGCTGTTGGTAAGCCACATACCCATCTTGTGCAGGCAGTGTTGTCATTTCACCCAATCTATTGGAGTAGAATAGCTTAGGAAGCCATTAAAGTTGCAGGTTTTTCTCCTCAAAACAGGATAGTTTCAGGTTCTGGACGCTTTATGTTGCATGACCCGCAATAAATCCCACTAGGAATTGCATAAGCCAAGCTATGTACTCTTGCGCTATCCCTCTCCTACTCGCAATATATTCAGTCTGCATTCTCAGCTGCCTTTGTCCCAAAATCTACTTCTGTTGATGCTAGCATTACACGCTTTTTTGGATTCACATGGACACAAAGGAATGAGGAGATCACACTGAGGGGACAAGATCACACACACCATTGGATTCACCACTGTTCTGTAGAATCCAGGTTCTAGCTTTCAAAGTTCTGAAGTTAGAAATATATTAAATAGAGTATATAATCACTTCTTTTCATTTAAGTTTACTTTCGATATTGCCAAGGAAGCTGTGGGGATTTATAGTTTTTGAGAAACTATGATTCATTCCTCACTTCTGAGGTAGGATCGAGAGTCTGGAAAATAGATTAAGCAAGTTATTTCATTATTTAGAAATAGATCTACAAATTACACAGACAAATAACTTACACTCGGTTATTTTGTTTGTTTTAAGTTTTATCTTAGTTGTCAAATTCTAGATACGTTTAAATAGCTGCTTTCTTAATTTCTTAAAAGTTTCTTAGAAAATACAAAAATAGAAATTATATATATGTTCTAGATTTATTCCACATAGTTAAAATTTGCTTTGTCGCAGTTAGATTTACATTATTGTTTTGTATGACAATCACGGGACCCAGGGAGCCCAGGGAATATGTATTTGAGCCAATTGTGCCTCAACCCAATCTCGTCACGGCAATAGTTGACATAGACCATAACCTTAGAACACAAATCTTCCAAACAACAACAGATTTACGACAAATTAGCTCTCAGTTGAGGGGATTAAATATAGAAGACGACCAAGCACACATGTTTTGGTCAAATCAACCGAACTACAGATTACCCTAGGCAAACATACACATGACTGTAGAAGGGTTCGAAAGAGAACAAACCTTTGGTTGTGATCCTTTGGTCCCACAGGCAGACGCAAGAGACATTCTTCTAGATATAGATACCAGCCTAAGAATCCAGGTTGCAAGAACGCCTGTGAGGTACTCTGAGAAGATCGCGCAGTTATTGATCCTAAATATAGAAGCTGAGAAAGTATATGATTATTGGATACTAGGGATTAGGACTTGATTTCGTACATGACCATAGCAGGACCGCAACAACCACAGAGTCTACGGTTGTGATCCAAAAATCCCGCAACCTAACGAATCCATAAGTCAATCAGACATAGGACACTGACCTACATATATTAGTATTCATATCTACCCCACTTCCACCCACCATCGTCGAACAGTTATCCTTACTAGATATAGTGGCTAACAAAGCTAGAGAATTCTGGACTAGGCCAGAAGAATCATCCGTAGAGTCGATTGTATTCATTACCCACCATATGACCTTATCTAGAGATATACACGAAACTATCCCAGGTCATTTTCCACGTATTCCACAACCCATAGATCGAATCACGCCAGAGCTCGATATTGATTAGAGCCTTCGAGCAGTCATCCTTGCCGATCGATCTATCACACCAGTTCAGGTTAGAAGGGCCTTCTTTGCCTTAGATTCACAAATTCCACTAGTGCGTATTGAAGACATTAGATTGCCTAACTAGTTTTTCTACATCCCACACATATTTCATCCCCACCGGCTATCTCGGCACGACCTCGGGAGGTCGGGTACGCGGAAGAGTTACCTGTAGATTCCCATGCTCGCTTGTCACTTTTCTTGCGTATAGCTATCATTATCCTTCCTATGACTAGTGCATCATCCCCAGAATGGATATAAAGGATAAAAAGCCATCATTGAGGATTATTCAAGATCTAAAAAAATTTTGTAATTTATTTTGGAATATTTTGGGAAGTTTCAGAGGTTTTGGAGCCAATTCAATGAAAACAGGTTTTTGCACCTGAAGGAGCCTACATCACGAAAGAAGACCTGAACTTAAAAGAAATATTATGGGAGCTCCACAATGATTTTTAAGCCCAAAAAATTACCTATTGAAATAATTTTAAATATTCTACGTGGTGGAAAAGACATCTTGAAACCCTATGCACCTCTCTAGGAAACTCATTCTTTCATAACACAATGGGAAATCCAAAGAAAAAAGTATCCATTGGGAGGTGTTTCAATAAGATTCAATCCTTGATACCCTCACCATTATCCTCAAATGATTTTTTTATAAAAAATCATATACTAAGAACCCGAAAACTTATCTGGGAGCTCAAGATATGGCCTTCGCAATTCGGCTCTCAAGGTACACTCTTCGATACTTAACCAAATTTCTAATGGGACACATGTCAACTTGAGGTTAAGGTGCATTTTCATGTACCCATTTCACCTTTGCAAAGGTACATAAGGTACAAAAAATTTACCCCCACCCTTATTTAACATGTTGGTCACTCATATGACCCTGACGACTCAATTTTAGCTCCTTAGACTAACATTTTAAGCCCCTGTCTCATTACACGCATGAGTGACACTTGTCAACACAAGGATTAGGTGATTTTTTTTTACACCTATTGTCCCAAAACCAAAGGGAAAATTGGGACACAAAAATTCACCCCACCCCCTTCTCAATGTTTTAAAGCTATATAGTGTAGGAGATAACCATTGTTTTTGTTCAAACCCCCACATGCTCCATCTGCTACTGAAATTCTGGAGATTTTTTTCCAGATTTCTTCACCATTTATTCTCATTCTCCTTCATTCCATCACTTCCCTTGGATCTCACCACCATCATTTTTCAAGAAAAACTATAAAAATCCATGCTCAAATCTCCATTTTTCCCAGAATGAAGTGAACCGACCACCAGAGACCCACTTTTCAAAAATAGTAAGCCTCATACATAGGCACTTGCTATTTTTGGAAAGCATACATAGAAGGCAGTTTTGAAAGAAGAAGTGTGCACAGAGATGGTCTAGAGGAACATTCTCAGTGGCTAAAGCTTAGAAAGGTGAAAAATTCCACTTACTAAAAATAGTAATTTTCCTATACATGAACTTACTATTATTAGTAAGTCATCCAAAAAGGTAGTTGCTATGGAAGGAGTGTACACATGAGAAATCATACAAGTTAACTTCACCATTTGGGGTAAAGAAAGGTGAAATTTGACACTTACTAAAAATAGTAAGTTGTCTTTTTCAGTGCAGGGAAGTGTCTTAGGAGCAGGAAATTCAAATTAAGAAGGTTGTCATAGTTTCCTCTTTTGAGTGGTTGTTCTAGTTTCATATTCATTTGTGCGATTAGAAGATCAAATGAATGATGGTATTTCATGGCTTGAATGGGTTCTTCGCAAAGTGGGAATTCTTCACTTTCATCCATGAAGTCTTCATCAGTGTTTAGGGATCACCTTCTCATTGTCTACGAACTATGTGCAAGGAGTTTTTGGTCATCATATATAAGTTTCCGAAATGCACTTTCATCAGATTTTTCCTTGATCAGTATAGTATTGTGGCTATCAGAGATTTATTTTCAGCTTCAACTAGTTTGGAGTGATCTTCATGAGTGGATATTTCTAAACACTTAGTTTGTGGTGTCCCTAGCTCATCCAAAGGTGGTTTCTCATCTGCATCCAAAGAATACATCCACAACAGAAGAAAATTATTCACAGGAAGGAGTTCAAAGGCATTGAGATCAATCTGGTGGAGCTTTTTAGGATTCCTTCGATGGCGAGATCTTCTTTAGCATTCCTTCTCAAGTATCTCTCTCCTCTCTTCCCCTTCTTTCTCTCTTTGCATTCTAATTCTTTATTGGGGTTACACTTTTTCATATGTATTTAATGTAATTAAAAAGTAAATTTAGGTTTTTAATGTAATAAGTCATCTTTATGTTATAAAAAGGGAATTAATGTTTTTCTAGGAAGGTGAAAATTTTTAAGTTGTGTAAAGACATATGAAGGGTCATTTGGGGGTAGATAAAGAGTTACTTCTCTTCTTATAAAATGTAAAGGCTCCCCATTTCCAAGGGGTTGAAATTTTTTGAGTTCATGAGATAGCATTTTATTGTGAAAGAGAAAAAGAGTTAGCTAATTCTTCCACTTCTCCCCTCAATTTTTCCATCCATTCTCATGTTGTGCACAACTTTTTTGAGATGCTAATAAAGGAATAAGTTTAATTTTGCCAAGGGATATGAATATGTGCATCTTTGCATGCACGGTTTCCTCTAGCTAGTAACATCAAGGATTTTTTGTTTTATTCCTATAAATGTGTGTTGAAATTTATAATTAGTGTGTGCAGGAATATGATATTCTACGCACAACATTAATTCCTCTCCCTCTATTTCTCACTCCCTTTCCTGCTCTGCAAGAAAATTCTTCTCTTGCGGGTAACCAAAAGCTTTTTGTTGCATGGTCAGTGGAGTGCCCCTATTGGATCCCTGGTCACAAGGCCATCAGAAGAAATCATTTAATCACACATATAAACACGGAGGTTCACCGTACATGTAGGGGAACTTCAATTCTTAACGTTTTGGCAAGAAACCCATAGATTTTTCCACCTGAAAAAAATTCTCGCCAACATTGAGTAAAGTATTACTAAAGACTAGTTCTCCGATAAGCTTTAAAAGAAAAATTTCTTGTTATTTCCAAGCACGTGTTCATCCTTCGAGAAGTTTACAAAATCTCATAATCATCTAGATGTGGTATTGGATAGCCTTGAATTTTTTGGAAGTTATTTAGGAAGATTTATTGAATATTTGGTGGTTCAGGGACAAATTTTGCAAATGGGGATTTATTTAGGTGTATAGAATGAATGGTCTAGATATCAACCTAAACTTCACAGAAAAATTATGGGAAGGATTTATAAGGAAAAAATATACAATGGAAATATTATATAACCCTATTCATGGTGGAATAATAATATTTTACACAATAACTAAGGATCTCTCAAGGAAGCTCAACTTCTGCAGACACACCTCACTATCATAATCAAAATAGGGCCATTTTTTGAATTTGGAGATAGAATAAAGCTCTTAAAACTATTCCATTTGTTTTATAATTTTTATTGGATTCATAATAGTTTAAAATATTACCTATAAATACCCTTCCAAGCTTTGGGAATATTGTTCTCAAGTTTCCTCTAGTGCAAGATATGTTGATCCCATACTTATTCATATTTTCAAGTTCCGCATGTCAATTTTTCACTCTTGTCACCAATTTTTTTCCCTCTTGTCCCTTTCCCAAGGGGAAAAATGGGACAAAAAATGGTTTCCCCATGTAATCACCTTTCCTAGTTCCTCATATGACCCTCCCCAACTCCATAGGGTGCTTATTTGGCTAACTCCAACTCTTACACACTACTTAGATCTTTGCCAAGTGTCATCATCTCTCCAAAGTACCATTTTTTCACCTATTGTAAATTTTTCCAAGGGACAGAAGGGATAAAAATGGGTGCCCATGAGAAATCACCTTCTATGGTTCTTCATTTGACCTTGTTTCAACCCCTGGGTGCTTGTCAAGTTTTTCAATGCTCATGTGCACTGCTCTAGATCTCAACACATGGAAACATCTCTCTAAAGAGACATATTTTACAGCTCTTGTCCATTTTCCAAGGGGATATAAGGGACAAAAAATGTATCCCATGAAAAAACTTGAATTTAGAGGGGTACAGTAGGATGTTTCATTTGTGGATCTCCTGATCACTATGTGCGCATGTGCCCACAAAAACCCAATACAATGGATGCACAGAGAGCTGCTAGATCCGAGTAGATAGTGGGTGATGTAGGATGCGCTCATCATGTATATGTAGTGGTTAACAACCACTAGGCCGAGCATCAGGCCATAGCCATTGAGATGACAAGTATTATCAGGGGTATTTCTGTCTCAGTACTTTTTGATTCAGGTGCTTCAAATTCCTTTATATCACCTTCTATAGTGGACCAGTGTGGGCTAGTGGTGGCTAGCCAACCAGATAGATGGCAGGTTGAGTTGGCCTTTGGGGTCAAACTCACTGTGGACTCGTATGTGGAGATTTTCTTACTTGATTTAGGATCCTTCTCCACTACTCTTGACCTCTGAGTTATCCCTCTAGGTTCCTATCAGGTAGTTTTGGGTATGGATTGGCTCAAGACTCATCGAGCTAAGGTGGATTACAGAAATAAATTCATTGAGTGTCAGGATGATCTTGGGAGTGCAGTTGTTATATCAGGGATGCAGAGGCCTATCTCCTTGTGCATGATATCGGCTAAGCAACTCAAGTAAAGCATGCGTAAGGGTTGCCAATTGTTTTCTATCACTATCAATGACCGATCTGAGAGCATTCCAGAGCATTCACCCTTAGATGATCATGTAGTTTTGAGGGAGTATGCAGATGTATTTCCAGGTGAGCTTCTAGGGTTACCACCCCGCATAGAGGTGAATTTCACCATTTATTTAGTACCTGGATCAGCACCAGTTTCTAGGGCACCTTATCAGATGATGACCCTAGAGCTTCATGAGCTCAAGATTCAGTTGGAGGAGTTGTTGGATAAGGGTCTCATTCGCCCTAGTGTATCTCCTTGGGGAGTGCCAGTCATATTTGTGAAGAAGAAGGACGGTTCTCTCAGGCTTTGTGTAGACTTCAGGCAGCTCAAAAAGGTCACAATAAATAACCATTATCCGCTTCCTAGGATTGATGACTTGTTTGATCAGATGCGGGGAGTGAGAGTATTCTCCAAGATTGATCTCAAGTTAGGGTATCATCAGTTGCACATATCAGATGCAGACATCCATAAGACAACTTTTCGCACACATTATGGACATTATGAGTTCACAGTAGTTCTATTTGGTTTGACCAATGCCCCAGTTGTCTTCATGAGCCTCATGAATGGAGTATTCAGGACATTTTTGGATCACTTTGTCTTAGTGTTCCTTGATGACATATTGATTTATTCTCATTCCGAGGAGGAACATGAGGAGCATTTGAGACAGGTACTTCAGGTTTTGAGAGAGAAGAAGTTATATGGGAACTTGGAAAAATGTAGCTTCTTTCAGACAGAGATTCAATACTTGGGTCATATCATATCAAGCAAGGGTATCTCTGTAGATCCTTCTAAGATACATGCTATCTTGGACTGGCCAACACCCACATTAGTTACTGAGGTAAGGATTTTCATGGGTTTAGCAGGGTACTACCACAGGTTCGTACAAGACTTTTCTAGGATTTCTCACCCTATCACTTCTCTTCAGAGGAAAGGGAAGAAGTTTGATTGGTCAGAGAAATGTGAGCAGGCCTTTCAGTTTCTTAAGGAAAGGTTAACCATGGCACCCATCTTAGCAGTTCCATACCCCACAGAGGATTTTGTTGTTTGCACTGATGCATCACTAGAGGGTTTGGGAGTAGTTATTATGTAGGAGCGTCAGGTTATTTCTTTTGAGTCTCGTAAGCTCAAGGATTACGAGCTGAATTACCCTACTCATGACTTGGAGCTTACAGTAGTTGTTCATGCACTGGTGCGTTGGTGACATTTCCTTTTTAGTAGACCTTTCATTTTTGAGGTCGGATCATCGTAGCTTACAGGATATCTTCTCATAGCCAAACCTCATTGCTCGTCAATGGCGTTGGATGGAGTTCCTATGTGAGTATGACATAGAGGTGCAGTATATCAAAGGAAAGGAAAATGTTGTTGTAGATGCACTTAGTAGGCGACGACATGTGCTTGCTTCTTTGACACTTCAATCAGGTTTGAGAGGCAGGATTATTGAGCACCTTCCAAAGGATAGGTTTTATGAGGGAGCCAGACAAATGTTAGGGTCACAGGGTTCATTAGAGGGCAGATATTTTGGGTGTGTTTTAGAGGAAGATGGTTTGCTTCGGTTCCACAGGTGCATCTACATGCCTAATTCAGGTGATCTGCGTAGCTTCATCCTCATAGAGGCTCATCGAGCCCCATATGCGGCACATCCAGGAGTGAAGAAAATGCAAGCCGATCTGAGGGAGTTATATTATTGGCCAGGTCTTCAACGGGACATAGCAGATTTTGTTACATGATGCCTTGAGTGTCAGAGGGTCAAGGAAGAGCATTCCCATCCTGTAGGACTTTTACATCCCCATGATATTCCCGAGTAGAAATGGGATGTGATCTCCATGGACTTCATAGTCAGACTTCCTATGTCATCTTATCGTCATGATGCCATTATGGTCACTGTGGATAAGTTAACCAAGGTTGCACATTTATCACCAACCAAGGTCACCTATAATGCTCAGGCCATTGCCAAGGTATTTATGGAGGACATTGTTAGGTTGCATGGGATTCCAAAGACCATCATCAATGACAGGGATACCATCTACACTTCAGTTTTCTGGACTTATTTTCAGGTTGCTCTGGGTACTCAGATTAATTTCAGTTTAGCTTATCATCCAGAGACAGATGGGCAGACAGAGAGGGTCAATCAGGTGTTGGAGGACATGTTGAGAATTTATGTCATGGATCAGTAGAAGAAATGGGAAGATTATTTACATTTAGTTGAGTTTGCCTACAACAACAGCTATCATAGTTCCATTGGTATGGCTCCTTACCAGGCTTTGTATGGATGACCTTGCATGACACCTATGAGTTGGGATAGACTAGATGACAGGATTATTCTGGGACCAGCCTACCTTCAGGATTTAGAGCAGTAGGTTGTGCTGATTAGACAACGTCTTGAGAAGGCCAGAGCACGCCAAAAGCCATATGCAAACACTAAGAGGATTGAACGTCACTTCTCAGTGGGTGACAAGGTCTTCTTGAGGGTTCACCCGCATAAGAGTCCTATCCATTATGGAAAGGGTTCTAAGCTATCACCTAGTTTTGTGGGGCCTTTTGATATTTTAGAGGTCATTGGTCCAGTTGCTTATCGCCTAGCTTTGCCACCACGCCTTGCATGTGCCCATGATGTATTTCATGTTTCTGTACTACGTAGATATGTACTAGATGTTTCTCATGTTTTGGATTGGTCGGCATTACAGGTAAAGGATGGAGGACAGTGGAGACTAGAGCCTGTATGTATTCTGGAGCACCGGAGGTTAGCCCTTTGGGGTCGAGACTTGGACTAGGTTAGAGTACAGTGGGACTGATACGACGAGACAACAACTACCTAGGAGGATGCAATACCATTGAGGACTAGATATCCCTATCTCTTTCAGTGACTTCTAGGAGGAAGTCTAATTCTAGTAGAGGGGGATGTAGTGCCCACACTTTTTATAGCTCGGTAGCTTGTTGTTTCTTTGCTCATAGATATATTTTGACAGATTTTTGTTATATCGTGAACATTATATTAAAGATTGGATCTTATTAGACATGTGTAGACATTCAGGCGTATAGCACCAATTTAGCTTAATTTCTATGTTATCACATTTTCTTATGATGTCATGGATACTAATGGATATGATGTTGTGTTTGGAACATAATTATATTGATGGATAATTGTTGCATGTTGGGATCCTATGGTTATATGTCACTCCATCATCTTGTCTAACTTTGGAGAATTGAGTATAATTGTGCACGTTGTCGCATTTTGATTTTAGTAGGATTGTAGGCTAGTTTAGAACTCATTGATATCTTACTGTGTCATTGATTTATATTGTATTGGATAGGTGTGGTTAATGTGTGTAATGAGTGTGCAAGTGATAGGTTTACAGGAGAACATGGGATTCAGGCCAGCTACACAACCTTGCACAAGTAGCCCATGGGCTGAGTCCTAGCCATGTTAATTGTGTGAAGCCTTAGTATAGGAGATTATTATTGTGGGCACTATGAGTGACCCCAATTTTTTGTAATGTATTGTGCTTTGAATTATTAATTTTGTTTAGGGTTATTAGTGGTGTTGTAAACATGTTTTGGGAGTTAATAATCCCACTTTCATTAAAATTTTGGTTTTGTTTAATGAGTCACTTAATCACAAGGGTTTAGGGTCACATGTGAGACCCTTGGGTGGTCCCCACACCCTCTACCCTTGTGCCAAAAATTTAAAACCCGAAATTGGGTTATTTTGGTCATTTTTGGGGACCCTTTTTTAGTTTGGGAGCTCCCCTAACATAAAAATGAGCCCTTGGACCCTACCTAATGGGTAGGGGGGCTTATTTCCAAGGCTAGAGGGATTTTTCCCTCCATTTTTGCCTCTTGTATGGTCACATCCATGTAAGGGGTGTGGATTTGAAATGCTTGTTAAAAGTCTCACTAATTTTGTCTCGTTAACTTTTATGGAATTTTGGGAGAAGAGGGCAAAAAGTCAATTTTACCCTTTCTCTCTTTTGTTTTTGAATCTTTGACTTGAAGAAGGAGAGGGGTGACACATGTCATCCCCTCATTTGTGAGGATTCTTGCTTGCTCCTCTTCAAATTATCATTCATGGGAAAAGAGAGGGACTTTTTATTTTTGGAACTTCTTACTTGGATGCTTGGGTGATTGGGAGCTTGTGATTTGCTTAAGTCAAGAGTGGAAAAATTTGAAGTTGGAGAGATTTTTGGGGAGCTTTCCTTGAGGTAGGCTCTTATGTCTTTTGTTTGTGTTGTTTCCTTTTAGATGTTAGATTGGGTGTTTGAAATTGTTATTGTGCATGTGGATTTTTGGTTGTGTGTTGTTGCTTTAATCCCTCCATCACATGGAAAGATGGAGTTTTGGAGTTGTGGGGGAAGAGAGAGGGATTTTCTCTCTCAATCCTCAAGGCTTGATGGACAAGCCTTATAGGGTCTTATTGTTTTCCCTCAAACGGTTGAGGTGGGGAAGTTGATTCATTTGGCTTGAATCTCCTTCCCCATTCTTGGTAAGGAAACCCCTTTGGGTTTGAAAATCCTTCCAAGAAGGACTTGGAGAAAGGGTGGAGGAATAAGGAGGGTTTTGATTGAATTTAGGAGTAATAAGGAGGGTACGGAAATTTTTGCTTTGTGCAAGCAATTTGGCTTATAATTTTTGGAGAAATTTCTCCTCTCTTCCCCACTTTTGAGGAAGAACATGGGTTCTCCTCCTTGTAAATTTTGGAGTCTTGTTTTGTATTTGACCTATTTTTGTGTGCTTGTATCATTGTTAGTTCACCCTCCATCTTATGCAAGTTTTGGTTAGTTGTCCTCTTTCCCATGGGCTTGGGGGAGGCTAGCATGCATCCCAGCCTTGGGAAAGGCATGCCATGATGCCTATGGTTGGGTGGTAAATGAGCTCTTTTCTCCTTGCATGGATTTCATGAAGACATGGAGGTTGGCTCACAAGTTGGAATTGGTGGCATCTTGGGCTCTCATTGTTCTTTCCCTTCCTTGTGATAATTTCTTGCATTGTAACCCTCTTTCAAATATAGTTATGTAAGAAGTTACAAATACTTATATACTTTTAGCTAATTATTCATATTATGCTTATTCGTTTGAGTTTCCTCTTCTTACTATAGAATTGTTACATCATATACATTTGATTTTATTTCTCTTTATTACATAAAATTATCATTATTACATCCTTAACTTATAAAGTGTATTGGGATGCGTGTGGTTGACTTGTAACTAGTCTAACCTTGTACTTAGCCATATCATAGCTTATTAATCTCTTAATATTGGTAGTAGGGATAGGATTTGGAGTAACCATATCCTAAATAGGGTATATATATGAGGTAGTGGTTATTACTTGATCATCATAGTGTGTACTATAGTCTTATTGTAAATTTGGGGAGGTTTCTCCCTTGAAGTGGATTAGTCATATATTTCCAATAAACCACTATGATCTCTTCTTATCTTGTATTGTGCATTAGCATAATTGTTATTTTCATGATATTCATATTATTATCCATTGCTAAATATATCTAAGTAATTTCGTTACAAGTGGTATCATAGATTCAATTTTGATTTTTTTGGCAATGTATTTATTTTTGGGTCTACCTTAGAATTTGTTCTTCAGACTATAGGAATGAAAAAGCATTGTTACTTAAGGTTTTTAGTAATAAAAAATAAAACAAAAGTAGAGAAAAAATTTCCTCCCTTGCATGATATAGTAATCATTAGATTTGTCTTGGAAAGATGGTGACAATTGTATAACATGTTGGCAAGCCTATTTTTGGGTTTTACGATATTTTTACCTTTTAAAATATATCATTCATAGGATTCATCCCATAAATATGATCACAATGGTATCATCCTTCAACAATCTTACTTTGAACCCCCATGAACCCTAATTCCTACCCTAAAAGGTGTAGTTCTTGCGTGACAAGTCCAAAAACTAGTGTTCGAGGAATCCAGTCACTCTATGAAGAATGCTTAGTAGGGAAGAGATATAGCTCAAAAAAATTGATATGGGGGTTCTTAGGATATTCGATTGGATTTATGTAGAAGTGAAACACATACAATTGGAAATCGATGATAAATAAAATATAAATAAGGTTAAAGGACAATTGATTATAATCAAAAGGAGATTTAAGTAGCATCAATACATAGTTGGTGATGATCACCACAACCTTGCAAATTAATCCACAAAAGTATCCACCAATCACCAATTCTCATCCTTGCCACATGGGATAATCAAACCAAAATAATTTAAGTTGAAATGTGATAAGGGCTCATCCCATGACCTTCTCCAATTCGTGTCCCCAAAAAATGCTACCAAAAGTGTAAATGTGTAGGTTTAATGAGCGGGATTTGGTCATCTACATTAATCAAATGGAGAATTTATTTGATATACATTAAATCCCATGTTAATATAAGGTGAAAATGGAATCCCTATAGTTAGAACTAGATAAATTCATTTTATAGCGATTGTTATGCACTCATTAAAATAATAAAGGTCTTAGTTTCATTGGGTTAGTGTTTACTGAAAAATTGTAGTTATATCATCAAAATAGTGTGCCAGATAACTACTTCATCTAGTTAGATAAAATTTGATATATAGTATCTCCAAAGGATTATATTAATAAATTCCACAACCTATCATTTTTATTATAGGCAATCACTTATGATAATTTGAATGACTTATTTCTCGGGGACTCTAGGAATACATATAAATTGATGTATGCATGTTTAATATGATTTATATTTTAGATTCCATTGTCTACACATGTAAGGTAGAGGAAAGGGAAATTTTCAACAAATGAAGGAATTCACTAGCACCAAATATTTAAATACTCCAGCATAGTCATTCCCCCATCCTATCAGGTTGAATCCTTAACACGTTTAAGACAATTGAATAGTATGGTTATGTCAACTAATATTGTTGGGGACATTAATGTACTAAGAAAAAAATGTTCTACATTGAAGGTGTCAATGAAGATTTACTAGTAGAGATTGAGGATGATCCATGAGAAAAAATATATTAAATCCACCAAAGGAGGAATCAGAAGATACCCAACCATCTTTTGATATGCACTTTCAGGCATTAACACTACATAAACCTCAAGGTAGTGGGTTTTCTATAAAAATGCAAAGTGTATTGATTGACGTGGGAAGTACCCATAACTTCATCAATAATAATTTGTTGACACACTTGAACATTTTATTAATCAAAATCCATAATTTTAGGTCATTATTGCACATGGTCAATAAAATTTATTGTTCATATAAATACCTTCATATTAAAATCTTCATGTGAGATTATTGGCTATATTCCACTATGATTTACATTACCATGTGTGGAGTATGAATTATTTTGGGAATGCAATGGATCGTAACTTAGGAATGATTAAGATGAGTTTTTAATGATTTTTTCATGTGTTTTCATTCAAAAGCTGGGATATTTGAATTGTGTGGGTTATGTGTGAAGTCCCCACAACTAGTTTGTTCTCATTAAATGCGAACTATTTTCAAAAAGTGAGTGTATACAAATAAATGAGCCATTTGTAAAGTATTAGAGGTAATAAATCAATATAAACTCAAATTTAATGTTACACATAAACATGAGCTTATTAAGCCATTATCAATGTTTTATTGTTAAAATGGGATTTTCAGATTTTATATTGTTTTTGGTATTTTAGCTATGTGAACTTATTCTCAAGGTGCATTTTCTAGTGTCCATAAAAAAATATGTTTTTTTTCGAATAGTTGTTGATGAAAATTTCACCTTCATAGTTGGGTGGATAATACAATGAGGTAAAATTGGATCAACCTCGAGTATGAAGGGGTTTCAAAGATACCCGCAGATGATGTTGATGGATGTTGATTGTTGCACTCTGTGAAGAATGGATCAATATATATCTTGCAAACATAGACACTACATAAGATGGAATTAGTAATATGGGTAGGTGGGTTTCCTAGCAAAGGCTAGTTCCCAAAAGCCAAAGGACTTCCTTACGTGGATGTCAACCCGCTTTTAAAAACACTTAAGTTTATTCATGAAAAATGGGATACATTATAAGATAGATGAAAATGTGATCAAATGTCTATCACTTATTTAATCTATTATAAATATTGGTTGATAATCATGATATGAAAATAAATGCATCTAGAACTCAAACTCGTAATCTAGGTCAGTATCTAGATTTTTTGAAAATTTAGAGCCCACTAAATAGGCTAGGTCATCCTCCTCAGTAAAGTATGAGTCATGTTCCTTGATGTAATATTCTATGAAGAAGTCTAAAATATCCTCCTCGGTGTCATATAGACAAGCAAGATCTGAGTCAAGATCTCCAAAATTGATCTCGCTCCTTAGTTCTGATTCAGGTTCGGTTTGTGTATCTTTAGGGATGTCAAATCCTACTTTGTGTTGGTACTAAAACTGGGTAGGTCATTTTGGATATGTTGCAATTCATATTAGGCTTCCCATAAATCTTCATTGGCCTCACAAATCTTCTAAGTAGACTCAAAAATAGTCTCTAGTCTATCGATTAGAACTGTGTGAATGGCGCACAACTCTAGGTCATGTAGTAGATCGTATTGTTCCTAGTGCAGAGGATGGTGAACGATCAGCAGTGAATTGATGTTGGTGATGGGGTGGTTAATTCCACTTATATCCATCTAAAAAAGACATGATTGATGGAGGATTAGTAATATAAAAGGACAAAGTATTTGATGAAATCTAACTGTTAACTAGATAGAAAATGTAGGCAATTACAGGAATCGCAGGTGATTCTGAGAAATTTTAACAAACTTCTAAAGTGTGAAATTTGATTAGTTAGAACGAAACTATGAATTTCTATAGATAAGAGGTGAGTAAGTAATGGTTAAATAATCTTATTTAAGATGAAAAATAGGATTAAAAATAAAGTGACGAACCTTTGAATGACAGTGGGTGATGATAAGTTGATTGTAATTACAACGAGCAAACTCTTGAATAGATCTTAGATGCCTGACAAACATGTGTGTGTTGTGGATGAATGCAAAATTATGTTGATGAACCTGATAATTATTCTAAATGCTTGATAATGCCCTTGGATTCATTTGAATGATCATGAATGGTCCTGAAGAGAGGAGGGAAAACTGGTATTTATAGATCGTCGACGACCAAGGAGATCGTCGTTTTGGGTCAGTTAGAATTTGGGAGAGATATGAAGGGATAAAACTTCTAATTAAAACTTAGGTTCTTAGGGATTTAGGGGGATTATGGTGTGGTAACCAGAGAGATTGAGTGTTAGGGATTAGAGGTGGATAGAAGTATTTAGGATAAATGGGGATTATTTGGAAGGTTTCCTAATTAAAATAGTCATAACTACTAAGAGGTAAGGACTTGTCATAGGGATAAGTTAGAGGTGGTTAGGATGGATATTTAGAAGGTTTCCTATTTAACTATTCATAACTAGTGGTTCATGTTGATTTCACATGGTAAGGTGTAGGGGTTAAGTGTGATATGTGGATTAATCAATTATTTAATTAATTGACCATGAGAGAGGTAATGTGACATAGGAAATGTGAGGCAAATTAATTAATTAATTTATCTAAATGGTAATTGATTAAAGGGGCGTAGGGGTAATAACATAGGTTTAGGGATATCATTTAAATGATGTGAAGATGAGTTTAATCAAGTTAATTGAACAAATGACTTAGGTTGTGAAATGGTTTAAATATGCAGACGAGTGTATAAGTGATTATTTATGTGGGAACGAGGTGTGTAGATTTTTGGTGTCTATATTTGCCCCTTTTTATGATGTCTTAATGAGGTGTTAGAAAAAAATGATCGAGAGTTTTTGGTTGAATGGGTGATTCGGCTGTAGTGCAATATAAGAAACACCAATTGCTTTTATGTGTTTCATTTTTCAAATATTTCCCTGGTTCAAAGGGGTATCGAAATAGAGTGTGCTACCAAGGGATCAACTTGATAGGGAAACCAAGGGGTTTATGCCTATAGACGTGTGATCCATGGAGGAAGGCTAGTTTAACAGGAATTTCAAGTGATGGGGGGCCAATGGGTATGCATTCTATAGATGTATGACGAGTCCCGAAAGTTGGTGTTTTTGTGTTTGATTAATTTGAATGTTCCAGGGAGCTTAGGTCTTTTGGAAATCACACATTTGTGTAAAAATGGTGTTTTTTCATGCTTAAGGGTTCAAATGATAACAGTTTGCTAAAACGGGGTGAATCGCTGACATTTAGGGGAATTGCCTATGATTGATAAATCATCGACCATTAAATCATGGTGAAAATTAGGGCATATAAATACCTGACCCTCTACAATCCTTTTCATTTTAACCGTGGGGTAAATGGATTTGAGAGGGGTTATTGATAATTTTTGAGTGATTTGATTGATTTGAAGGAGATGGAAACCTCCAAAAGGCAGAGAAAACCACACACAGTATAAGTAAGCTAATTTTATTTGTTTTTAGTGTGAATTTTGATGGTATTAGAATTTGGCTTTCATTTTTGGGGTGTATGGGTGCCCTAGCCAAAATTGCTGGCGATTAGGGTGATCGCTAGAAATTTAATAGAATCGGTGGTGATTGGTCTGTGTTTTTGGATTTTTTGAAAAAGAGTAGGAATTTTTTATGTTTTTTAAGATGTTGTTGGTGTATTTTGTTGATTTTTAATATGTTGTTGATATATTTATGGATGATACTAATTTGTGGTTTGTTTATTTTTGCAGATGGATGCGAAATTGAATATTTGAGACCGAATTCCATTAATCTTGGAGCAGGTGAGGGAGGATATTTCAAATGATGATTGGGCTCATGTATAGGCCATCAATTTCGGTGGTATGAGGCATTACAGATGGATCAATAGATATTCGGGCTTGATATTGGCATTGCAAGAGGGGGGAAACTTTTCCACCAATACTTTTTGATTGCCTACAGGGGAGATCACCATTACTTTAGAGGATGTTCACTGCATCCTATGACTACCAATTCATGGGGAAGTGGTAAATACCATCACTAAGGAAGAGAGGTATGGCGTGATGATGAGGTTATATAGCGAGGATGTTGGATACATCATATATGATTCAGGGGCTTTTGCCTATGGCTGTGTTTATTTTTTTGAGAGAGAAGATCATGTTTGGAGGACTATGATTATGATGGCCATCATGTGTTATGCATTACTAGATTTTAGGAATGGTCATTTTCCATGGATGATGACAGGGGTTGTGTCGGAGAGGATGAAGCATCATACATTTTTTGAGTGGGGACCTACCCTACTCACACAAAAATTAGTAGAGTTGTGGGCCTAGAGGGCTCACAAACATTATGGTATAGACTTTGGTTTTCTGTTACAGGATTGGGCCTAGGAGCACATTGTTATCACTCAATCAATAGGTTTGTCATGGGGCATCGATGATCACCACCCTAGTTTCATGACATGGAGATCAGACAGGGGCCATGTGGGGAAGAGGAGACAGACATGATTCTATACATATTTTTTGACTGGAGTGCAGGTGGGGGATGTTATATAGAGACCCTAGTTAGATTTACCAGCCTAGCCTGAGTACCCTCAGGATTTACTTTGTTTATAGCAGCCCATGTGGCTTTAGACTCACAGAGTAGGTGAGCATGAGTTTTTTTTCTTTGATCATGTTCGGAGATAGTTTGGATTATATTAGGGAGTGACCAAAGGATCCCTTTTAGTATAAGCGGGTGGATACAGATGTAGATACTACAAGGGTAGTGGTGGAGAGACTTTCCATCATTGAGTAGTTTCAAGGGGTACATGCCCTAAAGAGGAGGGAGTTATTGGACCGATTGATGATGTGGGGGTTTACCCAGAGTATATTGCATGGTGGGCTCCATCCTTGAGGGTATTTGATAAAGCCCAAGTAGCATAGAAGGTTGTTTGGTGGGTGAGACAGGTACGTGCTCAAACAGAGGGTGGAACACAAGGAGGGGAGTCGAAGCTTGATTCTGATGAGGAGGAGTATGGTGATTATGATTTGGCTACTATTATTGCAGTGATGATGGATGATAAGTCCATAGTGGAGGGAGAGAGAGACATGTCTCGAAGAGAGCATGATGATATGATTGTTGTTCGAGATACCCTCATTGTAGAGAGGAATGGACTGATTGTTGAGCAAGATAGTCTTCTGGCAACAACTTGTATAGGTCTCTACTGATAGAGACAGGTATAAGGGGCATAGGGATACACTAAAGAAGGACTTGGGGATCATAAGGCCTTTTATATCCGGTGCGGAGTTGTCAGAAATGGCTCAATCTGGCAGGAAAAGGGGATCACCTACATCACCTACTCCATTTGGGATGATTTCAGTGGCTCATTATGATGTTGTGAGGGTGAATAAGGATTATTATGTTGATTTTTTCATCAAGAACTACTTGGATACCATTTTTTATGTAGATCACCTGGTTGCCAAAGGGAAAGCTGCAGCAGCAGTGAGACCTAGTGTAAGTGTGGTGAGTATGGGGCAGCCACCTAGGAGGCCAAAGAGAGTAGATGATGGAGAGGGAGAAGTTGGTGCTGGTATTTTTGTTATGAGTGCTCTTAGAGGTGGTAGGGACATAAGTGTTGTTGGAGGATCACATTATCCTGGAGGTGAGGTTGGTGCTAGTGCAATATTTGGAGATGTATATTTTACCAGTTGATTCCAATGATATCATAGGCTCGTAGAATCCCATTTTTGTAGGATGATGATATTATTTTTTGGCCATTAATTACGATGTATATTGGATTTTGATATATACACGCATGATGATGATGATGGATTTATGGTTTATATTGCTTGTGTTATATGTTGCATGTTTTTATTCTAAAATGTGTTTGGATTTTAGATGAATTTGGATGGATATTGAAAGCATCATTTATATATGATTAAGCGTGGTTGAATATTTAATTGATCCAAATGACTTTAAAATTTGATCCCAAAATATGTTAAATCAAAAAAAGTAACTAAATAAAATGAGGTAAAAATGAAACGATTTCCCCACTATGGATTCGATACATATGTGACAGGTTTCAAAAAATGTCAAAATGCTTGCACTTGTAGCCTTATCAAATGTTAAATAAGATTATCAATGGGCAGTTACAAAAATCAAGATAGAAAAATGTGCTTTGATACGATGATGAAAGGGATTTTGTGTATGTAGGTCAATGTGGAAAAAAAGGGATCTCTTTTTTAACAATTTCATAAGAACAATCCCCCAGCTTTACATATTATTTCAGAGAAAATTAATTGTGTCGAGTAGCTTGCTACAATGGGAAAGTTTATCGATGCGTGAAGCTTTCTTGGATGTTTTTATTATTGATGTAATTTTGAAGGTTGATCAAAGTGGGAAGTCTTTTTGTATGATTAGCCATATTTCTAGGGTATGGTCTACATTTTTATTTTTGACAAGATGGTTTATCTTTAAGGGATCAGTCCATAATTTAGACAGGTAGCTATTCTTCAAGGGAGCAGTCTACATTTTGATATTTTGATAATGATTTAGACTTTGTGAATATTTTTCCTTTAAGGGATCAGTCTATTGTATTTTGATATTTTGATAAGAGTAGCATCTAAATTATATTTTACATGCATTTTTAAGGTGAGAGCAAGATCCTAATAAACCATTTCGAGGAGGGGATTAAACATGTACATGACCTAAACACACATATGCCCCAGGTCGTGTTTTTAGTTAGTGTAGAATGGATGGATAAGTGTTTCTTGTAAATGCGGAATTTTTTCATAATGAAATATGTAATAAACAAAGCCATGGTGCTCATCCTTAAGGTGTACTCAAGATGCTAACAGAAAGCCACATCATTGCAATGATATGATGAAGTGAACTACTATCATGATAATAATTTATTTAATAGTAGAAATGTCGCAAGTGCAAATCATTCAGAGGTTCCCTTTCAGGGTCCCCATCTAGAGAAGTGAAATGATACGCTCCTGACCCATATTTTTGGGTGATAACATACATAGACCAATCCAATTTGGGGAAAAATTTCAATGTTTACTCTGCTCTAGTGTAGTGACATTTTCATTTTCTTTAAGTAAAAGATAACCAATTTTAAATACACTCTCTTTGACATGTTTTTTATATGCTTTGCTAATACGTTCTTAATAGACTTGATGATATTCAAGGGTTGTTAAACCTTTTTCATCTAACAATTCAAGTTGTGTTAAACGGTCTTGAGAATACTCCTCAGGGATGAAATATTTGAGAGATACATAAAGTGACGGAATTTGGACTTCGAGAGGTAAAATGGATTCTGATTCATAGATGAGTGAATAGGGTGTAGCACCTATACGTGTGTGGATGTTCGTTTGATAAGCCCATAAAACAAACAGGATTTGGAGATGTCGATTCCAGCCTGCTCATCTATTATTTTCATAAGGATTTTATTAAATGTTTTATTAGAGGCCTTAGCCTTTCCATTTTCTTGAGGATAATATGGTGATGAGAAACTAAGTTTTATGTTGAATGTGTCATAGAGATTTTTAATTTCTTTATTTTGAAAGTAATTTCTATTATCTATGATGATCTTATGTGTGATACCAAAATGGCATATGATATTTTGATATATGAAGTTGATGATGGGTCCTAATTTTGTCGAGGCTAAAAGGATGGCTTCAACCCACTTAGTAAAGTATTCAGTTATTGTGATAATGGAATGATGCTATTGGGATGATTTAGGATTGATTATACCAATGACGTCTAACCCCCATTGAGAAAAAGGTTATAAGTCCTTAGCAGGTTGTAGTGCTTGACTAGGGATGTGAATGAGATCTGAGTGGAGTTGGAGTTTAACACATTTCTTTACATAGGCACACCAATATTTGGTGATGGTAGACTAGTAGTATCTTAGACGTATGAAAAATTTAGCGATGGCATTACCGCTGAAGTGACCACCATAGATGCCATCATGGACCACTTCAATTTCTTTGGTTGATTTATGTGATTTAATACATCATAATAGTATGTAGCCGAAACTACTTTTATAAAGGATATCTCCTATGATGATGAAGCGGGTGGCGCGTTGAAGAAATGATCGTTTAGCACCGTGTGATAAGTCTGATGGAATTTTACATTTGGCAAGGTAATCATATATGTATGTGTACCATAGATTAGGTGGATTATTGTTAATGAATTTAATGGAAGGAAGCTCATTTTGATGTGAAGGATTATCTAAGCGTTGAACAACTACCAACACTTTAGTTTCATCCTTATATTTTTCTGTTTCAAATGGGATGAGGGATCCAAGAGATGTCATAGTGTCTGTAAACCTGTTAGAAGATTGTGAGATAGCTTGACTAGTATAATAATCGAATGTGTCAAGGAGGAATTTGACAATAGCTTTATATTTTTGGAGGATTTCATTTTTACATTGTTATTCCCCTTTGACTTGACTGATGACAAGTTGCGAATCTCCATAGATTTCCATAATTTTGACACCTAACAGAATAGTGGTATTTAAACCCATGATTAAGGCTTTGTATTATGCCATGTTGTTAGTACATTTGAAATTAAGTTTGAATGATAGTGGAAGTGGGATATTCCAAGGAGGGATGATATTTACTTTAGATCCTCCCCCCTCCTAACATTTAGCACCGTCAAAGAAGAGGTTCATTTTAATGGGCATGACATCAGATTCTTCGATATTTTTGATGGATTCATTGAGAAAGAATTCATGGGGTGGTTGATTATCTGGAAGGGGTGCATCAGCAAATTGATCTATAATGGCCTAACCTTTAATAAATTTTTGAGATATGATTCCAATGTCAAATTCATTCATGAACATAATCCATCGAGTTATGTGATCATTATGATAAGGTTTAGCGTGCATGGTTTTAAGTGGATTAAAACTGGTGAAAACATATTTATTTGTGATTAAGGAGATAATGTCAGAGTTTAGAGGTGGTGAAGTATAACTCACAACACAATTTTTCAGCTTGTTGTAGGGTGTTTCATACTCATGAAGTGTACAACTAATGTAATATATGGCATGTTCATGACCTTGATCATCATGGTGGGCAAGCATATCTCCTAGAGCATGTTCTGAAGTGGATATCTATAGATAAAATGGATCCCCTTCATGCAGTGGAGTAAGCACAGATGGTGACAATAGATATTGTTTGATTTCGTTGAAGGATTTCTGGCAATCATAATCCCAGTGAAATTCTACATCCTTAAGGATTAGATGGTGAAGTGGTTGACAACATTCAAAAAGTTGTGATATGAAACATCGGATTGACTGTAATTTATCTTGGAGGCAATGTAATTGTTTGATATTAGACAGTGGAGGAATTTTAATGATTGCTCTAACCTTTTCGAGGTCCACTTCAATACCTCGGATAAATATGATAAATCCTAAAAAATTTCTAGTGAGAACACCAAAAACACACTTTGTACGATTAAGCCGAAGACAAAAGTGGATGAAACAAGTGAAGATTAATTCAAGGACTTCAAGATGATTTTTTCATGATTTGAATTTTCCTAAGAGGTCATCTGCGTAGTCTTCGATAATTTTGTGGATGAGGTCATTAAAGATGTATGTCATGGCACGTTGATAAGTAGCCCCTATATTTTTAAGACCAAATGACATGACACAATAATAGAAAATTTCTCAAGGGGCGATGAAATAATTTTTATGTTGAGCATCGGGAGCAATGAGGATTTTGTTATCACTAGAAAATCCATCCATGAGGGAAAGCATTTCATGGCCACCCATTAGGTTGACTAGTTGATATGTGTTTGTCAAATCGAATTCATCTTTCAGACAGGAGAGATTGATATCCTTGAAGTATGTGCAGATGTGTGTCTTTCCTGACGTTTTAGTTACAGGGACAACGTTGAAAACCCATTGTGGATAATCAATGGATATGATAAAGTTAGTAGATAAAAGGTGTTGCAGTTCTTCCTTAATAAGTAGAGCTATACGTGGATGTATTTTACATATTTTTTGTTTAACTGGCTTAGCATCAGGATACGTGACTATGTTGTGTATGAAAATGTTAGGATTAATTCTGAGCATATTAGTGTATGACCAGGAGAAATCTTGGTGATACTTTGTTAAAAATAAAGTTAAATTGTCTAGTTCTTATGGATCTAAAGGTTGATCAACCTTGACTATGTGAGGATCCTAAAGGGTGTCCAAGTTAACATCAAGGATGTATTTTTTAAGGAGATTTGGTGTGCCAAATGGTAAGGATTTCTGAAGAAAACAATCTTCAACTCTCATATGGGAAAGAATATCATGGTTGTCCTGACACTAAAGGATATCTATAGTAGGTGAATCCTCATCAACAATTTAAGTCCAAACAAGGGATAATGATTTAGTGGAGTGATTGGATTGATAATTAAGTGGCCCTAAAGATACAGTATTGATTGAAAAAATTTATGTGGGATAGATACGGTGTCGTCTATGTCCATAGATACTTCAGGGTTTGTTAGTGATGATGGTTCTAGTTTAGAAATGGATGTATCAAGTTTGGATGTAGTGGCTTCGTATATTTCAGAGCTAGAATTTTTATAGCCTACGCCACTTTTCTCATAGGATTTAAAGAAATGAGGGATGACCAATTCATGGATTCCTTGTTCATAATGCTCGAGGCCAAAACCTCTCCATGCACAACAATGAAGATACATATGGGCGAAGTTTGGATTGTCAAGGGATTTGAAATTTAATTTGAATGGCATAGCATGGTGTGGATTGACAATATGGGATGGAGGATTATCAAGTCCACCATAGACTAGATTCGCTTTGAGATAAGAAGGACCATAGGAAATAAAATATCTTGTGTTTGGTTCATACATAGGTTATTTGTCAGGGCGGCCATATCTCTTAGGTGAAGGGATGGATTTAAGCATGAGGAGATGGTAGTCCTCAAGAGTAAGACGTTTTACGACCTCACTAAGAGAAGAATCATCTGGTAACTTGGAATAAGGGATATATGTGCTAGAAGATGCTCCATTAGATAAACTCATGTGTGGATTTTGGTACTAGAACATCATTCAAGTGGTACATCATGTAGCAATCAGCGAATGGATTTGGATCAGCAGGGATATTGAAAGTTTGACCTTCATGTTCATATTTGAGACAACGATGGAGAGTGGAAGGAACATAGTGCATGGTGAATATCTAGGGGCATCTTAATAACATATTGTATTTAAAAATCTCCTTATATAATGTATATTAGCTCTGTAGGGTTTTGACACTGACCTTGAGTGTGAGTATGACGATGCCTAACGTGGGTGCGATATGTCATTGAAGGATTATAAGAAGACTATTATTTTAGTGATAACAGTGTTAGGTAGCTTAATCTAGTAAAAAGAAAGGGATGATATGATGTTAATAGTGGTACCACTATCAATCATGACCCTCTTGATAGAAATGTCATTTATTTGAGCAGTAATGAAGAGTGGTAGGTCATGGTCTTCTGGTCTGAGAGAGGGAATTTTAGAATGGTTTGAATGATATAGCATGGAGACTATTTTAAGAGCACCCACAAAGTATTGTGAAGGGAACTAGATAATTGGAATGGAAAAGTTATGGATTGAAGGGATTTTAGCATAGCATATTTGTGAAAATTTGATGTTTAAACTAGTTCGTAAAGTGACATCTTGATGGGGGATTGGTTTAATTGTCTTGATAACAAACCTTTTGTGTACCATAGTGAACAGGGGGTGTTGCTTGCTTGTATTGAGATTTTTTCTTTGGATGATGCACTGTTTGATTGGATGTCTTTGGGAGCTAAGGAAATAAATATACTTAGGCTTACCAGATATGAAGATTGATAATTTGAGAAGGTGGTGGTATAGATGATGAATTTTTTAATTTTCTTAGGTTCAGAAGGTTCGTTTATCATAATTTTTTGAATGCGTAGTGATATGTATGGTGTACAACATGATGAGAATTGCATTTTAGGGATGGATTATTCCAGGTTTTGATGATGATGATGTTGATGTTGGTGTTGTGCTTGACTTGAGAAGGAAGGGAAGAGCTAGGACTACCAATTTCTTGGAATTTTTAATTTAGAAAGGCTCTACAATCCTTTATGGAATGGCCTCACCTGTTCTGTGGTAATTGCATAGAAAACATTTATATTCATACCAAGACAGGTTTCCATCCAAAATGATCAGATAGATTTGGAGGTGGTAATATACTAATAAGTGACCTCATGTAAAAGAGGTCATCTAAGATGGTGGCGTCACGCCCCTTAGGTGTAAACATGGATGGTATCGAAAAATTTTATTCGTATATTTTCCTCGGGAGGAGTTAAGATAGATGGTATCTAATTACGTGTTGTTAATTTGTTTGTTCATTAAGGACTATATAGGAGCCACAATGGATGGAGGACGAGGACCCTATATGGGAGGTTGTTTGCTGAGGATAATTAAATTATGCAATAGGTGATGGGAAAGGACCTAGTATGGATGCATGTTGTGGAACAGTGGGTGTAGAATAGTTGAATTGTGTGATAGGTGTAGGATATCGACTTAATGTAGGGGTGTGGTAGGTAGGCTTTGACCCTGAGATAATAAGGTGATTAATAGGTATAAGGGAACGAGGTCCACATAAAGGGTTTTGATCTAGAAAAGCATAGTGAGGGATTTTGAAAACTTACACAACACCTTGTTTATGAGGTAATTTTGTGGTTTTTGATTAACCAAGTGCATTTGATGAGGATGTGAAAGAGTTAGATTTTCCTAAGGTGAAGGGTATTTTGGATTTTTATTCAGATGTGACTTTGGGTGAAGTTTTAGGAGGTGCAATGGAATCGGTAATGGCATATGACGTAGACGTGGAATGGTTTTAGTAGTATTCTCAATAGGAGAGGATTCAATAATCATGATTTTAGGCTCGTTGAATACTGTTGTTGATTATGTAGGTTTTGATTCAGTAAGCAATATGGTGGATTCAGGGATTAGTTCTATCTTGGTTATTGTATTGATGGTGTGGATAACATTTATTTTTGGTTAATCTGAAGGCGAGGGGTGATTCTAAAAAGGTTTAAATATGTCAAGATTTTGATTTGGGGGTGCATTTGGATTATCTAAGTGAACTTCACCTTTTTCAATCAAATATTGAAGTGAGTTATGGAACATGTGACACCTTTCAATGTCATGTCCATTAACCCTATGGTATTTATAATAGTCATTATCTTGGTACCAAATAGGTTTAGATACTGATATGTCGATGGGTCCAATGGGCAGGGAGAGATATCATGTTGGAGGAAAGTTATTTGTTAAAAACTGCTATAAAGTCTCTCCTATAGGTGTATAGCTACGTTATTGACAAGAGTGCTCAGTAGTGGGATTTTCCTTGGGATAATATTTAACTATGATGACATTGGCAGATGTTTTAGACTTATCAGGGTTGGATGATGACTTAGATGGAAACTCAATTTTTGGTTTCTTAGGATGAAGCTTAACCCAACCATCTTCTAGAGCTCATAATTCCAGTTTACGCGCCATGGTAAAAGCCTCATCAAAAGTTTTAAATGATTGGATTTGTAATGTGGATGAGATATGTTTAGCACACAATGGTAGAAGACTTTGATTGATTTTGTTTGTGGTAATGAAAAGGATAGTTGATTGAGCTACACCTCTCTAGTGGGTGACAGAAATCAACAATAGATTCGTCTTCAAATTTCTTGATGGCATATAGGTCATTGATGGTGACTTTGCAGGCTATGTTTATGGAAAGTGTTCTAAAAAGAGATGAGAAATTTTTGTAAAGTAAAACAAGGAATGTTGCAGAATATTATTGTACCAATCCAAGGCAGGACCGGCGAGGGACATGGGAAAGGTCCTTAGCATGAAATCATAATCGTGAGCTATTAGATAGCATGTGTGAAAAGGGCGAAGATGTGTTGTTAGGGATCTTCCTTGCTGTAAAACTTAATAAACTTTGGAAGTTCCCAGTGAGGTGGATAGGCTTTATATGACACTAAAGGGTGAATGGGCTCATTGCAAATTTGGTCATAAGAGAGCACATTCTTGGATGAAGATGAAGCAAATTTGAGACTGGATATGTGGTTCAAAAGTGCTTGAAGGATCAAGCGTAGCTTGTTGTTGTGAGGATGAGAATGAGGATTGGCTAGATTGTGAGCATGTCTGATACTACTGAGGAATGCCTTGTTGGTAGGGAATGTTTTGTTGGAGAAATGTTCTATGTTGGTAGGAGCATTCTATTGGTACGGGGACATTCTATTATGGGATGTTATATTGTGGAATGTTTTGTTGAGGTATGTTGTATTGCAGGATGATTTTTTTTTGTATACTCTGATGATAAGGGATGTTTTGTTGTGAAATATTTTGATGAGATGGAAAACTTTGTTGAGAAGTTAACAAGTGGGAAGATGTTATGTAGTGGTATTGTAATGGCATTGACGTATAAGTGAGTGGTTGTGAATATGTAAGTGACTGCTAGAAGGATATGGCAGAAATGGAAGAAGAAGGTGTTTGTTGTGGAATGTTTTGTTGTGGGATTTTTGTTGTGGAATGTTTTGAAGAGGTGTAGATTGTGGCATGGAGATTAGCAGTTGTGATGGTTGTGATATGTATTGTGAAACAGGGTGAGTACTAGCAATAGCACTGGTATTTACTAGAGGTGTAGTTGTATGGATGGACATGATGATATTCTGAATGGGGCTAGTAACTGCGTTGTGAAGATGCAACATAGAATAAGGCTACGGTACTCAATGGAGGTGTTTGTACCTATGAAGAGACTGGGAGTAAGCGAGGAAGTTGTGGTATTGCTTAGGGGAGGTGTAGAACCTACAGAAGGGATTGGTGAAGATGTAGATTGTTGGGCAGGTGTGTTTTGTGATGAAATCATATGAAGGTCATAAATAGGGATTGAAGAGACATCAAATATCTCAAGTTGACTGGTAGTCAACTGATCATTTTATGCTTCAAATTGGTTAATAGGAGTAGGGAAGCTGACGTTTGATATTTTCGGTTGACTAACATTTGATGTTTCAGATTGATTTTTTGAAGTATATGGGTACAATTGTTGAATGACTGGTTCTCAATTTTGATCAATGAGACGTGCAATGACAGATGAAGGATTATAAGTGTATGGAATGGGTTGGGGTGTAAATGGTTCCATTTGAACATTCCTAGCTGCTAGATAAGAATTGAGAGAAATAGGGTTTGAATCTAGCATTTCTTCAAAGATAGGATCTCCCCTATTATACAAAGGAGGTTTGGATGCTTCTGGTTGAGGACTAGGAGAAAAGGAATGTTATGTTTTTTGTAGTCCAGATGCATGAAGGATTTGACCATGATATTTACGTGGGGAATTTAAGAGTGGTTGTATCATTTCTTCATTATAGTTGGCCTTTGATTCATCCTAGATATTTTAGGTGTTAAAAAGGGGAGTGGATGCAAGTTTTTGATTAAATGGGATATGTTGTTGTGTTGGTGTTGAAAGTGTTGTAGGAAATGATGTAGTATAAAATGGGACCTATTGTTGAAATGGTATAGGTAGGGGGTGGACATGTTTTCAGAAGCTTTATTACAAGCTTTTTGTTTAGTAAGTACCATGATAAACACACACACAAACACCTAGAAATGAAGAATAACTAATTGGGTTGATTTACAAATAGAAAATAAAAGCTAGGAAAAAATCATTTTATATTTATCTTAATTACTTATGAAAGAGTGAAATGTGTAATATGGTCAATGAAGGTCCTGGGAAATGGTTGTTTATGGTTGGTTTCAAGAATGTTTAAGGGCAGAGTCCTCGATATACCTGAAGGTACGTGAGGTCCAACTTTGTATTGTTATCGGTATGGGCGTGGTATTGGGGCCTACCCCCTCACTTCATGGTCCCGCTACGATAAGGGAGTCAGGTGTTGAACCAATATATATATTGAAACACATGAGATTATACTCGGCCAGAACACCGATTCGTTTTCCCTATTGGGTGATGAAATCCCAATCAGTTTCATCTAGTCAGGATTGTTTGAATAAGTTTTTGATGTTGAAGTGATTTGGTTGTGTGTGGGGGAAGAAATAAGTGGATACAATAAATTTTCCTCCTAATTAGACTGTGTGAAACAAGAAGGGTGCATTTGGTTTATTTTAAGATCCCAAAATGAAATTTTGATTTTGATGAGGATAGTCAAACAAAAATGCTAAACTGAAAGCAAACGGAAGGTTTTAGGACTTACAGTGAGAGTACTCCTTTTTTTTAGATTTTAGCAAATTTTCAAAGCAAGCAATCAGTAAATCGAGCAAATGAGTTTTTTAGAAATAGTACCCTGCAGACAAGTCAGGAAAAATAGAAAACAGAAAGCAAAACAAAAGTGAAAAGTAAACTATAAGGCTATATTAAGAGAAACACACAAGAAAAAAGAATGCAATTGGCCTGATCACAAACGATTATTACACAATGAATTAGAAAATTAAATATTATTTAGCTGATGAAATGAAGATAACAAGTACAAGGGATTGTCCCGCCGGGTATTCCAAAATGTTGATGACAATTTCACCTTCAAATTTTGGTGGATAATATAAGGAGTTAAAATTGGATCAACATCGGGTATGAAGGGGTTTCCAAGATACCCGCAGATTATGTTGATTGTTAAGCTCCATGAAGAATGGATTAAGCTCTTTCATGCAAACACAGACACTACACAAGATGGAATTAGTAATATGGGTAGGCGGGTTCCTTGGAAAAGGCCAGTTCCCAAAAGCCAAAGGACTTCCTTATGTGGATGTCAACCCACTTTTAAAAAAACTTAAGTTTATTCATGAAAATGGGATACAATATAAGATAGATGAAAATGTGATTTTATCACTTATTTATTCTATTACAAATATCAGCTGATAATGATGATATGAAAAGAAATGCATCTAGAACTCAAATTCAGAATCTATATATATATATTTCAAAATGTTAGAGCCCACTAAATAGGCTAGGTCATCCTCCTCAGTAAAGTATGAGTCGGGTTCCTTAATTTAATCATCTATGAAGAATTCCGAAAGCTCCTCCTTAGTTTCATACAGACGAGCAAGATCTGAGTCAAGATCTCCAATAACCGATCTCACTCCCAGTTCTGATTCAAGTTCATTTTGTGTGTCTTCAGGGATGTCAAATCATGCTTCATGTTGGTACTCAAACTAAGATAGGTCAGATTGGATACGTCATACTTCATAGTAAGCATCCCATAACTCTTCAGTGGCATCACATATCTTTTGGGTGGAATCGAAAATAGTCTCTAGTTTGTCGATTGTAACTACCTGAATGGTGCACAACTCTAGGTCATGCAGTAGATCGTATTTCTCCCAATGCAGAGGCTGGTGAATGATCAGAGGTGAATTGGCATTGGTGATGGGGTGGTTAAGTCCACTTATAGCCATCTAACAAAGCCATGCTTGTGGAGAATTAGTAATACAAAAGGAAAAAGTATTTGATGAAATATGACTGCTAACTAGACAGAAAACATAGAAAATGCGGGAGATTACAGGAATTGCAGGTGATTCTGAGAAATTTTAACAGACTGCTAAAGTATGAAATTTAATTAGCTAGAATGAAACTATGACTTTTTAGATACAATAGGTGAGTAAGTAAGGGTTAAACAAGCCTGTTTAAGATGGAAAATAACATTAAAAATAAAGTGACAAACCTTTGAACGATGATGGGTGATGATAAGTTGATTGTAATTGTGACAAGAAAACTCTTGAATAACTCCTACATGCCTGAAAAATGTGTGCATGTTTCAAGGATGAATGCAAAATGAAGTTGATAAACCTAGTAATGCTTCTAAATGCTTGATAATGCTCTTGAATTCATTTGAATGATCATAAATGGTCCCAAAGAGAGCCAAGAAAAATGATATTTATAGATCACCGGTGACTGAGCAAATTGTTGGCGTTTTAGGTCAATTCAAATTTGGGAGAGATACAAAGGGATAAAACTTCTAATTCGAACTTAAGTTCTTATGGATTTAGGGGGATTATGGTGTGCTAACTAGAGAGGTTGAATGTGAATGATAAGAGGTGGATATAAGTAGTTAGGATAAATGGGGAGTATTTCAAAGGTTTCCTAATTAGACTAGTCATAACTAGTGAGAGGTAAGGACTTATCATAGGGATAAGTTAGAGGTGGTTAGGATGGATATTTAGAAGGTTTCATATTTAAACTAGTCGTAACTAGTGGGTCATGTCAAGTTCACGTGGTGAGGTGTAGGGGTGAAGTGTGATATGTGAATTAATCAATTATTTAATTAATTAACCATGAGAGAGGTAATGTGACTTAGGAAATGTGAGGCGAATTAATTAATTAATTTATCTAAAGGGTAAATGATTAATTAATTGATTGATTAAAGGGGTGTAGAGGTAATAACCTAGGTTTATGTATATCATTTAAATGATGTGACGACAAGTTTAATCAAGTTAATTGAACGTAACTTAGGTCGTGAAACGGTGTAAATATGTGGACGAGTGTATAAGTGATTATTTGTGTGGGAATGGGGTGTGTAGATTTTTGGTGTCTATAGGTTTTCAATGTGGAAGTTAGGCCATTTATAATTGATCTCATACAAATTTTTAAAAATTGCATTAAAATTTACACTACGTCAATATATCAACTTGTTATTAAGAGTCTCATCCAAAATACATGAAGAGAACTAAAAACATTATATTACAAGAGATTTGTAACATGATGTAACAAGAACTTGGAACATAGCATGAACAAGAAGTAATTAAACATAACCAAACCACATATAATCATAATTACACTCAAATTTTGAATAAAACCATCAATCTCACATGTACACAATAAGATTGCATCATAATTCAGATCCATTCATTAATAAGTTTCATGTACTACAATATATAACATAATGCATGAATTTACATGCTCATCTACCATTGATAAACCAAAACTATAGCTTAAAATCCTAAAGTCCACTTCAGCATCACGACACATTATAAAGCATTTAATATTAATTTTTTAACTAAATAGTTTAAGTTTGAAAATTCTTTCAAAATAAGTAACAATGAGGTATTTATAAAAATTTTGGACACCTAACATAGCTATTTTTCATGTGAATATTCTTTAGATTCCCTTTTTTATCTTTTTGAGTTGCACATGAGTGTCTGTTAGATGCCATACAACTACCATTTTGTAGAACATTCTCCTACAAATGTCTACCTTGTGAGTACCTGTCCATAATGCAATTGTACTATTTTTTTCACTAAAAACTATTAATTCATCTTGAAAATCATACAAGTTGGAAAATTAAACTATTTTTGAATGTCTTCTTTCATATTATTATTTTTATATTTATTTGATTTTAGTTGTGATTTATTGCAGTGGCAATTTCCTCATTTCCAATACAATTTTTCATACTCATTAATAATGCATTTTCAAGTGATTAAAACCCTTTTCAACCATTAATAAATCTAATTATATATTGAACATCAATTTTTACAAAGAAATTAGTTTTTTTTGTGGATTTGATTTTAACTAGTCAGATACCAATGTATGTACATTCTAAACGTTTTCTTTAATATCCAAAAATAGTATACATTATGTGATTGTTTTGGTCAACTCAATCATACTATTTTATCTATTTTATCATTTGTACACAACTAGAATATGTGTGGAGTCTTTATTTGTGTGTATTTAAATTTAGTTTTATTTTTTTATTTTTTTGGGACCCTTTAATAAATTTTCAAACTTTATTATAAGTGGAAGATTCAAAAAAATTGATAAAGATTAGATGTTCATAAATTTTAAGGAGTCATTTTTTTGGCTTGGTTTAATGGTATATAAGTGTATTATAGATCAATTTTATTGGTGAAATCCATTTATGGATTAAGAATATCAATTTTGTTTGCTTAGGTTACCTAAGAAGAGGGTCCTAGCCCTTTGTGGCTTCACCAGCCCACACCAGCCGTGGAACCAAAGAAGGATGGAAGTTTAAGCTCTCATCTAGCCCATGGATTAAACCACACTATCGTGGTGCCCTATTACCAAGGTATCCAAACTGTCGGTAGTAAGTTGCATTAACACAGAGCCAAGATTTGAACCTTGGACCTCTCAATTACTAGGAGACCCATGAACCATTACACCACAACCTGCTGATAGATTAAGAATATTAATCTTATATATATTTATTTATTCATTTTATTGGCCTTTCATGTAAACTATGTTCAAATTTCTCATTCAACTCTTTTATTTTATATTTACAAAATCTTTTTTTTCCTTTAAATCTTCCAATATTCAAAATTCTTATATTAAGAAGGGCAACACCACAATAGAAGTGGTCTTCTTATTAACATAATCATTGATTGGTTATGGGACGAGTATGTTTTCTTTCTTGACCTTTCGTCTCCTTGTGGCTTCATAACCCCCCAAAACAATCTTGTACATTTTTTTTAAATACATGCCTTACTGCACCACATTGGATTTGCCTCTTTTGTATATGTCAAAATTGTTTATATGACTATAAAAACTCTTCATTGAATCAAGAAATTAATCCCACATTAACTGGTTGGTTTGGTTTTTGGTGACATATGTCGCACAATATCATGACTTTTGTGCCAATAAGGGTAACACTGCAATGGAAGTGACCTTCTTACTAACATTATGGTTAATTGGTTGTGAAATCGAAAAATGGATTCTCATTCTCCATTATTTTTAAGAAACCACCAACAAATTTATATTAATAACAATATAAGGATCAAAATACAATGCCAAGCAATTATGCTCATACTAGAGGAGACATCTTTATAATTTCAAGTATAAATAAAGAAAAAGAGGTATTATATCTATAGATTATCCATCATGATATTTCAAAGAGAAGATTCATTCAATATGTTTTCTTTTCTCTTGAGACCAAGTGAGGGGAAGAGGACCAAAGAGTATCAAATTTGAATTATCTAAAGCCCATTTGGCCAAAGCACCTGCCATCTTATTCTGCTCCCTAGGCACATGAGAATATATAATAGAATGTAACTTGCTAGCAATGATTTTGATATAATCTTGAATCTTGGCAATAATCTAATTATTAGACAAGTGTTGATTAGGGGCTCAAAGGATGTTGATAACAGCCTTGGAATCCGATTCAACTATGATATTAGGATATCTCAATTTAGTATCCTCCAAAAGAGCATGATGAACAATCATAATTTCAGCATCATTATTATTGTAGTGCCCCAATTGATGAACAAAGAAGAAAATAGGGGTTCCCAAAGAATCATGAGAAATTCCTCCCATACTAACAAGACTTGGACTTCCTCTCGCTACCCCATATGTATTAATTTTTACAATACCAAAAGGAGGAGGTTGTCATGAGCTGAGAGTGGAAGATTTTCTTAGTTTAGTATCTCTCTTTAACTGCAATTGCATACTATCCATATTTAGTTTTTGTAAGAGGACTAGCCACCTTACATGTAACGGAGAAGGAAGATTCACGTTGTGCAAGATAGATTTGGCAGTATTGCTTCTAGTCATGTCCATGATGTACCACCTACCTCTACTTTCAAGCTTAAATATGCACCTGTTTCCTTCTTTCCAAAAATTCCACAACATAAGAGAAACAACAAGCCATATGCCTTTGTAAAACTCTTGAGTGTCCTTAACTACATTTTTCCAACCTCTAAAAGTATCCAAAATATTATCAAGGGAATGCCAAGTCACCAAAAATCAATTAGCAAGAGTATCGCATAAGCCCAAAGTGAAAGGACATTGAAATAATATGTGAGTTAGGGTTTTAGCTGCATTTCTGCATAAAGGACACCAAAAGAGACCAATCATACTTCTTTTCATCAAGTTATCCCCTGTAAGAACTCTATGATAGATGAGAAGCCAAAAAAATAATCTCACCTTAGGCCAAATAACATGTTTTCATAGGTCCAAAAATATATCTCTCCATGGGTGAGGAAGAGGGGAAACCAAAACTCTACACCCCTCAGCAATAGATTACTTCACATCCTACACAGTTCCCCACCCCAAAGTATCAGGCAATTCAATCGTAAGAAGAATCCTGTGTAAAGAATGAAGTTGTTGCTAAGTCGGGTTAATATGCCACATCGAAGGATGAATCCACTCACTCCTTAGGTATGTATGCTATAAATAGTGGAATATCTTAGTTTTTCCTTGTGAATGAAGGGTGACCATAGTATTATTGAAATGGGGAAACTACGTAATCAAATGAGGGTAGCCATCCCAAGAGCATGTCCAAAAATTAGCATAATCACCATTTCTAATTTTCCAAACCAATTGTTTCTTTATGATTTCTTCTCCAATTCTAAGAACAGAATGAATGGGAGATCCTCGTGAAGGTAAGGAATATCTAACTATGTCATGTGGCCTCATAACTTGATTATATTTAGCATGAAGATTAGTACTCCATAACTGATATAGATTTTACAAAAGTCTCCAATACATCTTAGCAGCAAGGGATTTATTATTCGGAACGCTAGCTCTGAATCCTAGGCCACCATCTTTCTTTGGGAGACATAAGGTCTTCCACTTCACAAGGTGCCACTTCTTGGATTGTTGGTTGCTAGACCACGAGAATTTTTGAATAATAGAGTCTAATTGTTGCATAATCATAATAGGGATGTGCAAAAGAGACACAAAATACATTGGAATAGCTTGCAGCACAACTTTCATCAAGGTGATTCTGCCCCCTGATGATAGCCATCTATTAGTCCAATTACTAATTTTTTGTTGAATCTTATTAATTAACCATCCCTAATCAGATATCTTTGTGGAACTTAATGGAATACCCAAATATTGTAGAGGTAAAGTGGCCTTCTGAAATCCAAGTTTCCTAAGAATGTAATGTTCTAGTCTTGGTGAGCAGTGAAAGAAGATTATTTTAGACTTATGCTTGTTAATATCTTGACCAATAGCATTTGATAAAAATTCCAAAAAAAAAATATATCTGAGTGGCTTCTTTCAAGGATGCAGTGCCCATAACTGATGAGTCATCAAAAAATTGGTAAGTGAGAAAGAAGATCCATATGAGTAGCCAATCTTATACCTTGCAAATTTCTCTACATTCTTGTCATATAAAATAGCTTGCCAAAGGATTCAACAAGTATGATAAAAAATAAAAATGGTGATAAAGGATATGCCTTCCTTATACCTCTCGACACTAGAAAACATTGAGTTGGGGTGCCATTAAGAATAAGAGAATAAGAAACAGATGAAATACAAACTTGTATCCATTTCACCCATAAAATGGGAAAAACGAAAGCAAATAAAGATATCATAGAAGAAATCTCAGCTAACCCTATCATAAGCTTTAGATAAATCTATCCTGACAAACATAGTTGGCTTCTTTTAAATGTCCATAGAGTGAAGAGCTTCCTAAGCCAACACTATATCATCATAGATTTTTCTATGAGGAACAAATCCACCCTATTCTAGAGAAATAACTTTATCAATGATGGATTTCAGTTTTCAGCTATAACTTTGGTAATTATTTTATACAAAATGTTACAAAGAGCTATGGGACGATATTCGATAATGGTAGAAGCCTCGTGTTTCTTAGGAATGAAAGCAATATAAGTATAGTTAATGGACTTAAGAATAGTCTTAGCTTTTCTGCACTCTTCCACCACTTCTAGAAAATTAATTTTAACAATGTCCCAAAATTCCTGATAAAATTCAATTGGAAATCCATCAGGTCCCGGTGTTTTCCCTTTTTTCCTGGTCCAAACAACAATTTGAAGTTCCTTTTCAGTCACCGGTTGTAAAAGTGCCTTATTGTCTTCTTCATTAACAACAGAAGGAATAATATTAAGCATTTGTTGTTGGGCACTCCTGTCCAACATTGAAGCCTTAAACAACTCAAAGAAGCACTGTAAGGCAACATGTTGAATTGTTTCCTGAGTATTTTCCCTGGTACTGTACTCTTTATCCATAAAATCAATGTGGTTGTGTGAACGGTGAGCTAAAAGATATTTATGAAAAAAATAAGTATTTTTATCTCCTTCTTTCAACCACTTAATTATGGATTTCTGTTTCCATAATATTTCTTCCCATGTCTCCCATCTTGTTAATGATTGTTTGAGGCATATTTCCTTCTTTTGCAGATTCTAAGTGAAGCCATAAAGCCTTATTTGTCAAGATACCCCCTGTAGAGCTTCCAAGACCTCTCTTTTTTTCTCATGAATATTTCCAAAGTCTAAGACATTCCATTTCTTGAGTTGGAATGTAATGTATTGTAATTATTTGACAAAGCAAAACATTTTAGTACCATGTCAAGGTTGGCCTTTTCTCCACCATTTATTAATCAGAGGAGGAAGATGTTCATCTCGAAGCCACATCAGTTGAAATATAAAAGGAGCTCTAAACAGAAGAGATTTTCCCAATTCTAAAACCACCAGCCAATGATCAGAACCTAAATTATCAATAACCATATCAAAAGGAATAAAGTTGCATTCTAACCAATCTTCTGATATCGAAAATTTCTCCAATATTTCCCTTATACACCCCTCCCCTACTCTTTTATTGGACCATGTCATTAGACCATTGTGAGGTTCAATATCAACCAAATGCATCCTTTGTATGAAGTCCAACATATTAGCAGCAGAAGCATTCAAAATAGGATTCCCCCCTTGTTTCTCATGAGAGAAGAGAATTGTGTTGAATTCACCCCCTAGAATGATTGGTAGACCAGAATGTGCTACCACAATATTTTCAATAATCTTCCACTGAACTATTTTTACCTCAACCTAAAGAGGGGCATATATATTCAAGATTAACATGATATGGTTTTGGGGCACATAGTGCACAATCATATAAATAACACCCTAATTTCCTCCACTACCAAGAAGGAGAATTTGGTGAGGATCCCATATGCAAGCTAAACCTCCCAAAACTCCCTGTGAGCTTAAAGAGAGAACTTGGAATTTTTATGAATATTGGGAACCACTACTACCATGAATTCTATAGAAACTTTAGTTTCTTGAATAAAAACTATATGAGGGTGATGTTGTTGCATAATACGCTTAATCTCATTTATTTTAGAGGGGATGCCCTTAAGCCCTCGATTACTCCAAGTGATCAGCTTCGTTTTGGATTTTGTTCAAAGATTGAGGTCGAAACCCCAAATTTACCATTCCCTGAAAGTTATTGCCCTTCTTTTTGAAGATGAGTTTGATTAGATTTCCTTCCTGCTTTTAAAGTAGAATCCATTTGAAGTTTCTTTTGTTGTTCTTGTTGGATTCTAGACATATTATTATCCAAAAGGGTATGAACCGTGGGGGGAGGGGGTAATAATAAGATAGTATTATGATCATTTCCCACTTCCCCCTTCCTGTGTTCTTCTTTCAATTTATGTTGTCTTTAATAAATTTTGAGTTCTCCCACATTGCCTTGATGAACTACTAGAGCTTTAGAATCTAATTGCATGTGATTTTTATCTTGCCCCTTTCTCTGAATTAAATCCATTTGGGTTTATGGGATTTGGGTTTCCAGGATAACCTCCATATCTTCTTCTGTATCTTTTGATTGAAGGGTTGCAAATCTGTTGGATTTATTAATCTGAACATTGCATGAGTTTTTTACCTTGATAATCTTCCTTTTTGACGGTGTAATAAATTCGTCAGAATTAGGATTATCCTTGTTTTGTTCCTTAATCTGCAGTGGACAATCTTTATTCATGGAAATGTCAACACCAAAAGGGTATATTCTCATAGTCACTTTGTTGCTCCCATCTATCCTCCCCAACTTCCAGAAGAATTTTAGGAGGTAGCAGTTGATTCATATCCATGTATACACACAGGCGTGCATAAACCATGTGTTCCATCCTCATGGTCAAAAATGCTACCCTCACAAACTTACCAAGTGAATTACATATATCTTAAAGCACCACAGGGTTTCAAAACTCCATTGGTAAACCGAACAGATGAATCCACACTGGAACAATAGAAGGAAGTTCCTCTTATTCTTTAAATAAGGGTTGTCATGGATTCATGAACAGGCCAGCTCTTCCATAGAACCATAGGCCCCCTTGAAATACATATTCCTTTTCAGTGATACTAGCAAACACAACCAAAAAATGACTATTTGGATATACCGAAATTGTATACTCACCTAGGGTTTTCCATGTTTTTCGAGCCCAGTCTTTGAACGCAAGAAGAGAAGGCTTAAACCCAAGGAAGTGGACAATAAGAGCCCTATCTTCTAAGTCATGAATCCCATCTTGAACATCATACGTTGTTATTTTGAGAACAGGAACCCCATCAGAAGCTTTCATGCAACCTGTAGGAGTCTTGTGTGGATCCTCTTTGACTATCTGAAAGGATCAAATAACATTTGAATTGAAAACAAAATTATCACGTGTTCCATGAATAGCATCCTTAAGCGAAGGTCAACAGGAATCCCCTCTTTCAAACATTCACAATTTTGTAGACTCTGTTATCCCCAAAACTACCAGGGTGCAAAATATCAAAAACGTAACCCTTTCTCGGCCCCAAGGGGTCGAGATCAGGCATGAAACCCTTATTCAGTGAGTTTTTTAGGTCCCTGACTATCGTAATGGCCAAATCGATGCTCTTGTTCAAATCATAGAAGTAAAAATTATTGGTATGTGCATTCACGATGGTAAGGGGCTGCTCACCATTCAAATAATATGAATTTTCCTAAGATTTCAAATTGAATGAAGTTAAGAAAACCTTCTGCTCACCATTCAAATCATATGAATTTTCCTAAGATTTCATATTGAATGAAGTTAATAAAAGCCTTCTATTTAATGAAAACTTCATTATAATATGAAGAACACCAAATAGAAAAATAAAGTGAATGCACTCTAGTCATAAGGAACCATACAAAACAATTAAGAGTACCTTAATGTTTTAGAAAAGTCCTAATAATGTATGCTCTAGACATAAAATTCAAATTAAAACAAACCAACAACGACAAGATAACAGATAAAAAACAAAATAAAGATTAAAAAAAATGAAATTTTGAAAAACTTAACGAAAAACACCTAATTAAAATCATTAATATAAAATTTCATAAACGTCTTAAAATCACAACCCATTTATCAATAGCACAGAAAATATCCATTTATTACAAAGATAATAATACTGCAACACAACCCTTGTTTTTTTTGCTTATATTACCTAGGGAAAGGGCCCTATCCCGTGAAAAGGTTTACAATGATGTATCCAAAGATATCGTAACTCATCTTGGCAGTCTAAGTTAAGTCACTTTATCGCAATAAGGTGGCAAGATATGGCAATGAAAGATTTCCCCCTTAGCCAAACCATATACATCAAGAATAACAAAAACAACCAGGTTGTATATATAGGCTAGATACAAAAAAATAAAATAGTAAAAAGAAGATTAAAGCTGGGGACCATCACCAACACATTCACCACTTCTCCGCCCAAGGAAGACCACATCTAAATCAACAGACATTGCTTGATCCGACTTACAGGAGGAACCCTTGCATGGAAAGTTAACATGAGCTTCGGGAGGAAGCTCCAACCCAAGATGCTTTCAATCACTTTCTGCTCTACTGACAGTGCCTATAAATCCCTAACGATGGCATGAGAGTGAAAGTTCAGCTCGGCCCCCCTCCTATCTCCAACCTGCCCCATCTCCACATTATCCTGGAGGGAAAACTGGTCAGGCGCATTAGAAATAAGATTCGCTCTGCATATACCCTGGGAAACATAAAAAAATATTGTGTCTCTCGACAAACCGGTTGGGATCGACCATCAACCTGCGTAGGTGAAAACGGATTTCCTCCTTTTCTAGGACCTCAATATCAGAAGCAATGGACCAAATTTTGGAGATCCACTGCCTCATAAAAAGGTTATATATTTTTCCCTCCATCCAATCCTCAAAAGAAGCTTTGGTTACGGCCATGCAGAATGACGAACAATGAACGATGAGAACCACGCCCATACCTGTCACATGTTCAGGACGAAGGAAGCTTCCCATGAGAATTCCCACCAGGCCTGGAAATTGACAGGCTGTAGGCTGTTTTTTGTGATTTTAACCGTAATTTACAGGTGAAATCTTATAGAAACCGTAGACATTAACAGGCTGAAAATTTTGAAAACCGTCCAATTTTTTAAGAGGTTTATTTAAAAACATAATACCTGTATATATAGGTATGAATAGATTATACATATATCTATAAAAATTTGTAGAAATTACAGCCACATGAAAGTTCTAAACCGTCAACAAATTTTGCTTTGACAGGCACAGATAATTTGAAATTCCAGGCCTGATTCCCACCTTCCATAGTTGGACCAAGACATGCAGATCCTTTCTAATAATCTTAACTAAGAAGAATTCTAAATGTTGGGTTAACTTCGATACTTAAAAGCATAGTAGAAACTTTCGTACGGTGAGTATTAAACGGTGGACACAAAATATGGAAAAAAAACGGTCCATAGAAAAAATACGATAAATACGGAAAAAAATACGGTAATTTGTATATATAAAAAATATGGTAATTAATTAATATGGTGCTCACTATGCACTTTCACTGTCTAACTGCCCTTAATTAATATGGTTCAGGCTACGATAGGAATAGAAAATTCTAAACAAATGCCTTCAATTCCCTGTAATTCCTCACCTTTTGGCATTTACGGGTTTTGTTTCCTTGAGTTTCTGCTTTTTCTAATTTTTTAAAATCAAATCTCGAAAATTTCGGAGTTCCATACGGTGAACACTGCAAAACGCAAAAGTAAGATAAAAATCTAAAATACGGCCGTATTTGGTAACTATGCTTAAAAGGCAAGGGGAGGAAATTCCACACAACTCACGCATGGAACCATTAATGCATCCATATTGCTATGAATCCCAAAGTACAAGTAGGGGATTGTAAGCCTGCGTGGGAGGTTCAAGTGGCAATGTAAAATGACTTAATGGTTTAAATCATTAATTAAGGATTTTTGCAAAGCCTTTGGGAAATTATCATTCCATGCCTTTTAGAAAATCCCTTCTCTATCCATTAGACTAACTCCCATATTAGCAAGAAGATCCACATAATAGTTCCCAACCCTGTGGGTGTGAGTGAAAAAAATTTCTTCATATCCATTTAGCCAAAGGAGAATCTCCTAAATTATCAAATTTAGCTTCGAGGCCTTAGAAGAGTGGGAAGAGAGAGTATCGATGATTATACGGGAATCACCTTCAATCCATAACATGATCCAACAAAAATGAGCAATCTTCCTAATCCCTTGGAGAATAGTTGAGCCTTCTGCAATGTTATTAGTGGTGATACCGTAGTCCAGTGCCATCATAAAAACCATCTGATCCTATGAGTTGTGAATTAGACATCCACTACCAATCGGACAAGGATTGCCTTTCATAGCACCGTCAAAATTCAGTTTTACCCAACCATTAGGTGGAGGCTACCACCGATTGACAATTTTTAGTCCATTCATACCCCCATTATCAAGGAGCAACACAACCCTTGTTTATTAATGCACTTCCTCAGCTATTCATCCACCGCCACATGTCAAAACCATATATTTATGTGTGAACAATACCTTAGATACTTCTAATTGTAGTTTTATTTTTAATGTTTCCAAATTCCCTAGCACAATTTTGAATTCACTTTTCTCCCCTTGTGCTTCCTTTACGACCGCTTCAATCACCTTTGAATTATTTTGTAGTTTCTCCACATTTTACTTACATTTCTTGCATTGATCCTCCAATGCAATTAGTTTCTTCTCAAGTTTCAAAATCAAATATTATTTTATCCTTCTAGAGTTAATCATTGAGCACTCATACCTCCTGAACCAGTCTTAACTTCATTCATTAAGTAACGTACATATACGAGGATATGAATCAGATATAAAGTTTATTTCTATGAGTAGGATAATCTTAAATATAAAGGAATGCTAGATTTGAGTGAAAAGTGCAACCCTCGCTCTTGAGTCTTTTACTTAGCATTCTTATTTCAAACAACATATCATAATATGGCTAATATTGTTGAAGGTGATCCTTTCTGGGATGGGAGAAAACCTGTAAATGCAAGACTTTAATAAAAATGCAAAAGTAAATAGTTTTCTTAGATTTTTGGTTTGTGACCAAGGAGATATATATATGCAAAAGCCCGAGGCATGCAACTAGAATGTGAACTATTTAAGCATGTGTTGCATGGGTTTAGTATTGATCCCATTTTTTCCAATTGTTTTGATTGTTTTATGGGGGTGTATTTTTCTAACCTTTAGAAATGTCAAGTCCTAGTTGGAATATGTGTGTTCCCAAGGTTGCGCTTTTATAGAAGTCTTTATGTGCTAGTTCCTTCAACAATTTATACTTTGAGCATTGGGTAATCATCTGAGTTACATGGTATAAGAGGTTAAATTTGACTACCATTGATATATTTTTCATGATTTTAGCTGTAAAATAGTTGCAACTATTTAAATTATTTGTTGCATCCAATTTGCATATATATAATGTATTTGTCATTTTCTATATAGAAGTATATGTAAATTATATTCATATAAATTGAAATATTTAAATAAATATAAAATAGTCAATTAGATATCTTATCAGTAATGTATAAATAACATTGTTTTCTATTTTTGAAGAGCTATTAATTTTGATTTTTTTAAGAGATATTTTTGAAGAGCTAGAAATTTTGATTTTTTTAACAACACTACTATGGATAGAGCCTTCTCTATGATGAATAAAGTTAGTGTGATCTCCAATGTGATGCTTCAAATCCGGATCCAAGCAGAGAAATTTCACCTAGAAGTGGAACACTTATAGTATTTGCTCTTGCATTGGAGGAATGCTTCGTGCATTGTCAATCAGATGCCTCCAGAATCACCACACTACTGCTCCCATTCTTAGAGCCGTGGTGGAGGCTTTTGCAGAAGTTGCTTTAGCAATTAGTGGAACTTCTCTCCCTAACATTGCTTCTCTCTTCCTAGATCTTGGTACCCATCACCCACCCATGATTATGGAGTTTTTTACCAACTCGGTGGTGATGGTGATAGTGGTAGCAGTGGCGGGGTACCCCTTCGCAAGGGAAATTCCCTTAGTTGGCACTTTCCATTTCTCCCCACCACTAGTCCTAAAATGAAATTGAAGAAGAAGAGCATTAACAACAATAGAATGATGGATGGGATCCCATCCTAAACATGACACACCCATCTTGCACTAGTGGTTGGGGGGACAAGTCTGATAGTCCTTCACCTTTGCCTCCTCTGATTGTCATGTTCACTTTTGAGGCTTAGTTTTCATGGTCTTTTTTGCTCTTTGGTGATTTTGTTTCTTGCACCTTTTTTCAATTAAAAATCACACTTTTATTATCTATTCTAGCTTGTTGATGTCTTTCTAAGGTGAGCTAGCCTCTTTCTCAAGGCCTTCTAGGATCAATTTGACCTAAATTCTAGTGTGTGACTTTTTCCATCCATTTTTTGTATGATTAGCAATGAACTATACTTTTCTTATTAATAATAGTGTGTTTTTCAATAAAAAAAAAATCATGATGAAAGTGATATAGACTACCTTCGGCAGTATAAAAAACTGTCACCGCCTAAAAAATTGTTTGACATGCATAGGTGGCCATCCTAGTTGGTACTCTTTTTTAATTTTTATAGTAACCCATTTCCATCCCAACAAGTGCTTAATGCATTATCACCAAAGATAAACCATATAATCCTTAGGTTATGTGTCTACCTAGATTTGAACCTAGGCCATCTAGGTGGTAAAAAACTTGGTGCACATTGAGATTGACTCCTTTTTGAAAACATTGGGTTATCTTTATCTATTATGATGGAATATTACTTTGAATGAAAAGTACACTTTTATTTTACTAGCAATTACCATAGAAGGTTGCAATGGAACAACCGAAGGCGAAGGCATTGCATGGGCATGAATGGAGGAGATTTAGGGTTCCCTTAAACAGATGGGTGAGAATTCATGCATCTTCATAATCCTTTAGACTACATTGGAGGAACGAAGAGTCGTGATGATGAAGGGGATCAGTGGAGGAGAATTTCCAAGTTGGGGAATCTAGGTAAGGGAATTTAGAATATCCTCGTTTTTCTTCCAACAAGCCACATATGGACCATGTGTCACCTTAAGATTTCTTGAAATTGTAAAAAAGTGTGCAAAGACCTAAAGCACTTAATACATTTGATCGAGCATATAAAAAGGTCCATGTGCAAACAAATGTAGAAGCCACACCTAAATGGCAGGGCATTATTTAACAAAATGGTTATTGAATCATTGAAAACCATCCAAATTTGAGACACTGATAAGGAGGCGTGATGATGAATGGAATTTTGTGGTGGGAACATAGGGAATCCTATTGTTCCCTTCAAAAAATCACAATGGACCACACGTCAGTTTTTTGTACCATCACGACATTTTATATTTAATGTAATGCTTGTTGAGTATTAAACCTGACTTGTTTACCACCAACTTGAAAATCCCTAGTTATTTTCCAAACAAGGAGACATAGACACGATGGCCTCTCCAGATTTTTCAAAGGGGTAGCTATTTCCAATGTAGGTAGAATTGTACACTTTTTCAATATTCTAACTTTGATGAGTTGGTTTAGTTATATATATATATATATATATATATATATATATATATATATATATATATATATATATATATCACGGTCTCATTAAAATATTTTGCATATGGAGGAGAACACAAAGAGAAAATATTCTAGGGGTAGATATTGATGAAATAAGTATTGAGTAACATGAGTCCACTTAATAAAAAAAAAATGAGTTTACAAATAATATTGCACTATAGAGGTGCCGCTTGAGCAATGCCATTAACTTGCCTATTAGTTCTTGTGTGCCAAAAACTGCCCCTTACACAATTGAAAGAAATGATTTTTTAGAAAATATGAGGAAAAAAGGGCTTTGTTGTTATTCAAATTTTTACAGCGCTACGATTTTTCTGATGGATGACGCGACTGACATAGACAAAAATGACGATCAGGAAAAAGACGTTAGCAATATCACTTCCACATGCCTAGATTCTACTTTGATGTGCCCCGTCTGTATCCCGACAGAAAAAATCAATCACATCCGTCAATCCTCACACATGTACAATCGAGATTGTTTTTTAATAGACAATTGAGATTGAAGAATTGGTCTTGCATTGCCTTTTATAGATTTGGGCCATCAACATTATCAGTACTAGGGGAACGCCCATTGTAATTTACATCTTCGACGTAGCTAATGTTGTGGTGCATGCCATTTTGGAAATTTGACATCATTAAAAGGCCCTATCATAATTTGAAATACCCATAACAATCATTTATACTTATAATAAAGTATCAACGAGTGCATTTTACTTCTTTGTATGAACTGTCAATGAAACAATTCTTAAAATCTTAATTAAGTACTTATGTCACTAAAATTTCCATTCATTTTGTTTTTCTATGGTAGTTGTCAGCTAGCAATGCTAAGGCTTTGGACATATCCTCATCTATGGGAATTTCTGTCTACTTAGCTCACTTTGTAAAAGTGGTGCCCTTGACACGAATGCTAAGGGGGAATAATTAAAATCACCCGAGAATAAGAAAACAAGAGTCACAGTGTGACTATTCCTTGCCCTAACATTGAATTGTTTAATTGTTTAAGAATAAATAACAATAAATTGTTTTAAAATCATTAGCCTTCAATTATTTTCAAGTAAACAACATTACATTGATTTTAAAAAGTCACTATAATCTTTTTTAGCTATAATAAAATAAAATATAATATATATAGGGTGTAATATAAGGATAAAGTGGCACTATTCTCTAATTTTTTTAAGAAATCCTTTGGAATACCTAGGTGGAATTCTCTAGAAAATATGCTCTCTAATTTAAAAAGTACATAAATGTGTACCATCAAGTTTATACACAAAAGACATTCTATTTTTTTTAATATTATAAGAAACGAAGGAGTGCATAGTTATAAAATTAGGTCAATTATTTGAAGCAATGAATTAAAAAAAAGTGAGTTATTTCGGAAAAGGTAGAAATGGCAACCACAATAAATATGATGACATCATGGTGCCTCAATTTACACGAAGGTGAGAATAAAGACTCAAAGTTTTTAGCCAATCACAAAATAGATACATTTTAAAGATTTTTTGGGTTAAAAATGAGCATGTCCAAATTTTAAGACATTTGAAAATCAATATAGGTAAATAATAGTCATTTGTTATTGGCTGAAATTATGTTTAATAATTTCTTGTTAAAGTGCACATGAAATGTATAATAACCCTCCCAAGGCAAGGACTAAAAAGAAAATCCCAATCATTTGGGAGGCAACAAAGAGATGAATCTTATATGCCTTGTTTTTCCCAATAGACATGACCTCGGAGTTGAATAAGATTTACCTTCACATTTTTTTCAATATTTTTATTTTTTACAACTCTGCTCGTGCCGACAACTCTCCTCGATGTCTGAAAGTCCATTCAACAACCACAATGAATTCTTTAATTCACAAAGAATATTCAATCCAATGTGTCACGTAATTGTATGAGCGAAAGTGCAAAGTCCATGTTTTTCTTTTTGACAATCCACAAACAATTTAATTGTTCATCAAAGCTACAACCAAATGCAAAAATAATGGAATATTCCTTAATAAAAGCGGGATAATATTCTCACAAAAATTAGATACAAAAATTTACAAAATAGAAAATATACATGTGTCATGCTGCGATTGATACAAAAAAAAAAAATTGCTCATGTGAAAGCAATATAATGGCCTTGGCCATTATAATAAAATACTCATGTAAAAACAATATAATTGTCTTTGGGCATCATGATAAAATCCCGAGACACTCGTGATTAGTTCTTAATATACAAATAAGTGCATCAAGTAGGATTGACTTCTATGTTATCATTCTTAGTAATCCATATACCAACATACCTTTGTATAGTCATATACTAGCAATTGCACATTAGTTGCAAAGTACGTCAAAAGAAATGCCAATGTTTAATTATCTCCAAATGGAAATATGTCAAGTTCTAAAATTCCTTTTCCTTTTGGAGATAAAATTTGAAGGGATCCGATTTTTGTGTGAAAGATTTTCACTCCAAAGTTAGTAGAGTTCAATGTTATCACCCCTCTATGAAATTATTAAACATGAATAGCAAATCTCCAATAAGCATATCTAGGCAGTGGTGCATAATATACAACTTTATTACATCGAGTCAACTGTATTACAACTTTATGTCTCTACAAACATTTATAAATAATATTGTTTTCAGAATTTGAATTCAAACACATTCCTTCTTACCACTACAAACATGACACCGTACACCTTGTTATAGTCTCTATTTCTAGCTTGTTTTACTAAGCATTGCCAATAGTATCTACAAGAACATGGTTTTTACTAAACATTATCAATAATATCTACAAGAACATGGTTTACATCTCTCATAACAATTTCTTACAGTAATCTTACAGTAATCTTACTTGTAATGTGGTAGTCATCACATATTGGATTGTTCCTTGAACATCGCTTCACCCACTATTGCATAAATTTTTAATAGAAGACTATAAGGTCCAGAATTTAAGTATCCAACTTAAATAGGAGAGTAGGCACAAATTCTCGTATCCCTATATTGGTGCGTGATCTATGAGCTCTTAGAAAACACACTCACACAATTACATAGGGTATTGTTGGCTTTTTAAAGACCAGCTAATGCATCCATAGGTGCATGTGAAAGGCCAATAGGCATAAAAAAGAGTGCAGTTGTCAGGCCAGAAGTGGCACGGTGGCAAATTCTTCTAATTTTATTTTATCATTTTTACAAGTGCAACATTTTGTGGTCAAGAATTCAATATTTCATGATCTGATTTGAAGTACATAGATATAGTTTTCCTCCATTACAAAGGAAAATCTAGCTATGGAGTTTAAAAATGAATAAAACAAATGTATATCATTATATAGTATTCTTGACTGAGGCAGAGCAAAGTTGATTTTTACCTGAAAATTTCCATAAAAGTTCTGATTCAATCCACAATTGTTCCAATGAGAAACCATGTTTGTAAACTGCAAACTAAGATGCAACATTTCTGTTTTTTGCAATTGCCCAAAATGACCAAATTCTATAAATGAAAAAAACGAGTGACTAATGCCCCTCTAAAAAAACAGAGTATTAAAATTTAACATAATTTCAATATAGACCAAACAGATTAAAATAGAATTTTGGATAGGGGCCGTGGTGGTGTTGCCTGGCATTGCCTTAGTCGATTCTTAATTGGCAAATTGTAACAAAATTTAAGATAGAAAGGCAAGCTCTTGAATTTAACACTTGTTTACTAAACATCAATTGGAAATATATTATAGTGAATAACCAGACTTCAACAATCCTTCCAAGAGGAACAAACGCAATATTTAATAAAATGAATATGGTTATATTCTAGGCCCTAAGCAAAGGCTAAAGTATTACAAATACAGTGAATGAGTTGCAAGCCACACAATGATACATCCTCAAATTCAATTATCTCATTGAGTAGATACAGAAGCCTTGCAAATGGGTGTCCCAGCTCAAAAGCATGCATCCAACACACAGCAACAGCACAGGGCAGCACAGCTGCACAAAAATAACAGAGAAAATAAGTACCTTCACCTGCAATAAGAATGATATAAAAAGATATGACCGCACACGAGTAGAGTATTTTGGACTCCAGTCATTCCTTGAATATCCTGTTTCTCAGGGAAGCGGCTAAATGTCTTGGGAAAAAAAAGGTACTGTAGAAGTTTTTTTTAATTTTGAAAGTCAATTTGAATTCTATCCAAATCATTTCATACGGTTTATGATCATATTTGAAATCATTAAACCACATGGACTGTAGGGAATGACTTGGAGGGAACTTGAATGGATCATAAACTATTAAAAACAACTCTAACAAAAATTTAGAAATTTGACAGTCCCATCCCAATTCTATCCAACTCATTCCATACGATTTATGATCGTATTTGAAACCATTAGACCACTTGCATTGTGAGGAATGATTTGGATGGAGTTTGAATGGACTCCTTGAGGAGGGTAACCCTGCTGTGGATACCCAGCTGGAGGATATCCCTGCGGTGGAAGAGGGTATGCCTGTGGATACCCTGTTCACATGGAAAAAAAGAAATAAAGAATTATGATTGCTGGGGCAAGAATAAAAGTCAATATAAAAAAAACTATGGGATTTACCACTCCATCTGCAGCATGTTTTAACAGCACTATGAAGAAAATATATTTGTGATCATGTTAATAAAGGCAGATGCATCCACTTATGAAGATAACTCATTTCTAATATATTTATGTCACAATCATTATATTAATGATGGGAAAGTAGTAACATAATTCACAGATGAAAGGCACTTCCATTGTAACATTGGTCCAAAACCACGTCGTTTGAAAGAAGAAAAACCCAAATTCAAGATTGAGAAATACCTTGTGCGGGAGGAGGTCCAACAGGTGCCTGGTTCTGATTGTAGTAAACCATTTTCCACGAATTGAAAAAAATGGAGTCTGCATAGAAGCATTAGGACCCTCTAGTTTTGACCATTATAAGCATCCTTTTTTTACATTTTGTACCGCAGATAAATAGAAAACAGAAAAATAGAGAAAATCCCTCCCTTACAATTGTAGTTAGTAGCTACGCTTCATAGTTGTCTCTACCTTGCATGAATATTTACTTTGAATTATGTAAGATGTGTAACTGAATCACAGTAGAGGATGACGCACATTTTCTTTTAAAACTGATGGATATGAAACTCAGACAAATAGGGGTTAAAACATTATTATTTTTAAAGAAAACTGGCAGCAGCTGCAGTTTAGGAGGGATATTATCAGAGGCTTATGTAGAGTGGGGCTAAATGCTTATCATCCCTGCACAAGATATTTATTTCCTAAATTTTCAACTTTACTAATTAATGATAATTATAGATAGTCTCCTGAAAAGCTTTAGCAGGGCAGAAAATTTCAGATCCCATGGGCTTGTTTTTCCCCTACAAAAGATTCCTAAATTTACTAAGTACTTGCAAATAAAATATTTAGAAAATATACTATATGGGACTACAAGATTGACTGAGAAATGGCCCTGAATTACACCAATAACTATCATATAAATGAAATATGCACAATTCAGGTATGTCGCAAAAATCACCCATCACAAAGACCGAAAACAAAATCAAGAAATTTTCTAGTCAGCCAAATATTATCAATCAAGATCTACAGAAAAATCCAAATACAAAAAGACACACACAGTGAAAGCATCAGCGGCTATAACCTTTATGTGTGCTCCTAGGATCGGATCATCTCCTTGTCTAATTTTAGGCGTTTAATATCTCAAATTACATATAGATTGTTGAAGCAGAGAAACAGAGAACAAGAGCTGGAATTTTGACGGGTGAAGTACATACCATGGGAGGTGATATTTTCTTTGCACTTCTTGTGGCTGTTCAGTATTCAGTGTTTTTCTTAATGGACCATTGTCTTAAAATTTGATTTTATTTTGGTTTCTATTTTATTACAGTGAAAATTATTAAGAAAAGATAAGAAATAAAATAGTAAAGGAGACAATGACAATGAAGATGAAAGTTACAAAAAAAAATTGACTTTAGAAAGGCCTATCGGCCAATAAAATTTACAACTACATCTGAAAAATCTCACTTTATTTTGTCATGGCTCTCTATACTCTATTCCAAAACTTCAAATTTGACACAAGCTAAGAGGACGCTGGAAAAGGTGGCAGAGGCTATTTTCCTGATAGAATGCACCGCCCTACATCATGCCCCCATAAAAGACCCAATAAGACACATACATGCGCATGTGTGGGTGGGCCCTGCGGTCGCCTATCATTTCATTGACAAAAGATTTTAATAATAGAGTTTGAAAACATAAGGTTGCATCTGTGAAGCTCCAGCTCAATCGGAGGGAACGTGTGCTCACATCCAGCAGGTCCCCATATTGAATCCCTTTTCAACATTGTTAAAAAACCAGTGTTTTTCAACACACAAAAAAAAAATTATAAAAAAAACTAAGTACCCACATGCCTGCCACGTGGCATTGGATGGGCATCAGATGGGTAAATGGATATTTTATGGGGGCTTGATGTATGGCCGGTGCATTCTATCAACACAAAAAAAATTGCAAAAAAAAATAAGTACCTGCGCGCCTGCCACGTGGCATCGGATGTGCATCAGATGGATGCATGGATCTTTTATGGGAGCATGATGTATGGCCGGTGCATTCTATGGGGAAAGTAGCCTCAGCCAGAAAAGGTTGCCAAGTTTGTCTTTATGAGTGTGGTCCATGCCACAATATCTTGTTGAGACATTTCATTAAAACACTTTAAAATCTTGTCCAGAAAACTATTTTTTTTGTATATCATGTAATTATTGCATTCCATGAGACCATGTTTACTTGAGGCATTTCATCAAACAAATTGGATGTCTTTTGTAAGCTTCTACATTTTGCGTACATTTTTATAATGGCAGTCACATCTACAATATACAACAAAAATTCATTTTCAATTTTTGGAGGATCTCCGTACCCTATTATAAAGTTCCCATTGTGGCACAAGTTGTATCGAGAAATCATTGCATTCCATGAGACTACATTTTGGTGAGGCGTTCTGTAAAATAATTGATGTGCCTTTTGTCCGTGGATCTTTATAACCTATTCCAAAAATCCCTTTCTTGTACAGTTCAGAGTATGTTAGCAAAGCTTGCTGAGCTGGTTTTTACATAGGGCAATTGCATTTGTTTAAAATCCTCCGAGGCCTTTCCAACAAAATTATTTTTTGCCCTTCATGTGCATTGTGTCCATTAAGTTGGGTAAATATAGTCTTCTAACAGTTATGGCCTGCTGCTATTGACTGCTTGCTCATTAATATTTATTCTAACACTAACCAAATTCATTGTAACACCCAAATTTATACCCAAAATCCCCCCTTTTTACTACAAAATGCAATAAGCTTGGAGGAGTGAATTCAGATTTTACTTCCAATTTCTGAGGCAAATATACTGTATAATATGCATTTTCATCCATAGACCCTCATGATAGTGCTCATAATTGACATTAACCTGGTCTCGGTCTTGGTGTCCGATAGATGTATGATGTCACATTCGCTTGGGCTTGGTCTCTTCCCCTGCCATGGCTAAAAAATTTCTTAAAACATACGAATTGGTGTTTATACCCAAATCTTCACCTGCAAAATACATGAGCTGCAATGGCAACACCATGTTCTTTTCCAGCTACCATTGAAGGCAACACAGAAAGTTGTGTAAGCTAGAGTTATTTACAACATGTTTTCAGACATCTGCCGAAAAATGGATGGTATCGGGAAACGAACTAAAACGAACTACTAGCAACAGACGGTACCGGTAAACAGAATTTCAAGGGAAGGTATTCCATAACCATTTGATATTTTCTAATTTGTGTCTTAAGCTTATAGATTTTGCATACACACTAGATTTTCTTTAGCTTGTGGAATAAGATCCCACAGGGACCCTAGCTTCGGTGGTGAGAGATCCATTCCTAGCTAGTAGGGCACTCTTCGATGGTGAAAGATCCACCCTAGTTTGTCATTATTGGAGTTGATTCAGGGCTGATTTGTAGAGATTAATTTCAGAGGAGTTCTTGGCGGATTTTTGTAGCAAGAATTTAAAGAAATATTGCAACGGTTGTTCTTCTATTGATCTCTAGTGGAGCGACCCACTTGTTGGCTGATTTGTGTGCTTTGGAGGTACTTAGAAATATGATTTGTATTGTTATATCTTGAGGTGAATGTTGGGAATCAAAGTAGCTTGTTTTCTTAATTTTTGGAGCTGATTTGATGCCCTAAATGTACTGGGCGACCTACTTTTTAGGGAAAAATTAGGGTTTCGTGTTTGCTGTGCAAAAACTATTTTTGTTATATTATTCTTCATGTTTTTTGTGGCCCAAGATCCAAAGTTTCAGCTCATTTGGACTTCTCCAGCAAAAGATATTAATTTTAGAAGTTTTCAGCTGTTGCAGGTTGGGATTGCCTAAAATCCGTCTAGGGCAGCTAAAATATGTCCATTGGGGACATCTGACATCTACAAAATTATACATGTGGATGAATCTGCATAAATTCCTTTTTGCAAATCATTCTGAGGGGAATGATAAAAATGTTAGGGAGGCTGATTTGTAGCCATGCTATTTAATCCTATCATAGTCGCAATTTGCCTATTAAGATTCAGATCCTGCATCAAGTAAATTTAATCTGTTACTTCATCATAGTATCTCCGAACCCGATTCGTCCATTGCATGATATATCCTTAGCTCAAGAGCAAGCATATGTCCAATTGGGGACACTACAGGTTAATGTTTCTACACGTATAACTGGTATGTTGATGGATCCTTCGATAGCTTGACAACTAGGCTCATATACTGCTTACTCTGATTGCAGGGGATATGCATTGGAAACCACTTCAAAGTACCAATGATCCAAATGTTATGAGATCAAAGTGGGAGAGTTAGGAGGCTCTAGGTTGAAGGTCTCAAATGTGTTGAATGGGTGTCTACGGAATTCATACCTTTCCCTCCTTTTGTGAAACAAAGGATCTCTTAATATGTGTATGTAAATGGATATGTTAAGATGTGTGTAAGGTTGTACATGGAGGGGTCTTGTGAAAGATGTGCATGGAAGGTAACTTATACCTATGTACATGTTAGTCATAGGCTATAGATGTCTATACATTCAATACAATGCTTGAAGAAATGTTGTACAATGCCTATTTTGGAAGTCGAAATGTTTGAGCTCCCATGTGTGAGTCATCATGATTCTAACCATTATGAGGCAGTTGGGCATTTCATTAGGAGTTACATACAAGAGAGGAGCATCGAGTATATTGAGATGGTCATCGAGTCAGTGCTAGAACATTACAAGCCTTGAGGAGGAGACGGTTGGCATGGAAGTACATGGGGCAAAGTGTCCACGTTCCCGGACTGCATGTATGGATGTACATAGTTTGCATAGTGTTAACGGCTGTGTTTTTGCATGTCAGATTGACTGTGTTGTAAATTGTTGATGAGTGCAAATTGTCAGGTATTGTGATGTGTTGCAATATGCTTTGTAGTGTTTTGAGATAATGTGAGTGTAACTTAGTTATGTGACATGCTGCATGAAAGTTCTAGTGCAGTTTGCCTCATGAGGTGAAGCCATCTTCAGAGTTGATCAGTATATACTCCGGTTTTTTAGGAGAATCTGGACTGATGTTCAGAGTAAGCTTGTGATTTGTAGGAGGACTTGAAGTGTCACTGGGTTTGTAATCCTCATGCATGGAAAGCTATGTCTACTTGGGATTGCATTCGTGTTGCACAGGCAAGTTGGGAACTGAGAAGTGAAGTATTTGAATATGCATTAGGCTTGCATTAAGTCCTGCCGCGTGTTATAGAAAAACTCAGTAATAGAGTGCTCACTGTGATTGTCTCTCAGAGTTGTGTATGGTAGATTTCTCCAAATATCTTTCAATTGTTTGAGATCTGCAGTGAATCCAGAGGATCATCTTGAAGGAGTAGTTCTTTCATCAAGAGACCTTTTGAAAATGCACATCTTAGCGACCCTGAATTGATCGCTTGTCTGATGAAGAATTTGAATGATTGAGAAACTACCCCCTTTCTATGATAATTTTCGTTGACAGTTTTTTGTTCCTTGGAAGCATCTGTAATGACAAGAGCTAGGGTTTTGACCAAGAAATTAAATTTACAAGTCCTAATACATGGGACCTTGGAAGTGGACCACAATTGAGTAGAAATCAAGGTGAAAGGAGTTTATTGTTATAGAATTTCCCCATATCAACAGAAAGACAACGATTTTCCCTATTGGACTAAATCTTGCAGTCTATCTTTACCAGTCCCTTATGTCAGACTGTCACAGTTTTTGATGAAACCTAGCTATGGGCTTAGAACGGATGAAATTGGAAGGAAACTTTACTGAAGAAACTTGTATTGAAAACTTGCTCACATGGATCATTCACGGAAAATGGAATGTTTTTAATATGGGTCTTCCTTTTGATCTTAAAACCCTTTGAGAAGAGTATAGTGATGGAAATTGTCTGAAACTATCAGGGCTAGTTACACCTAGTGAAAGTGCACTTTGAAAACAATCTCTTAGTGGAGTTAAGGGTTTCTCATAGACTAAGGAGTTGAGTGTCTGAAATTAGTGATGACTCATAACAAGGATACACCTGGGTGCCTTTAGGTTGGATTACTTGTGTCAGTTGTAGGGTATGACTAGGTGTACCAAATCATGGATCTTGCTTTTTTGAATAGCCTATGAGAACTTCCATTTGATATCAGGGCAGGTTTTCCCCATAGCAACTATGAGAGATCAATGAGTTCTTTCAGCATGTCAAAATCACTTTTGTTGAACTGGATTCATGTGGTAGCTTCTTCAAAGCTAGGGAATGTAACAGTACAAAGGAGAATTGAAGAGCGAGGCTAGAAAGGATAAGACAGAAGACAAATTTGTGCTTGGTATTGGAACTAATGCAAAAAAGCTAGTGAATTGTTGAGTATAGAGGTAAGGCAGAGTTTCAAAGGTAGTCCTTGCATAGTGTACGATGTTTGTTTTATCAGTTTGTACTTGGCATACTATTGAAAGGTGACGGAGCAGGGTGATGGTGTTGGTAGGGTAACATATTGCCTTGTGAGATCAAAAATTGCAATTTCTTGTCTCGTTAAGAACCTTGGGTGTCTTCGACGAGAGTCGAAGTTTTCCAATGATTGTGTCAATGATCTTCTCCATCTTGTCAAGCTTTCATAAGGATTTGGGAGATGCTTGCAAGATCCGCTTCCAGCTTCAGAAATCTCTCTTCTTGATCATCACATGCTTGGGTTATGTTTCCTTCTTGAGCCATGATTCCTCTGGCTTGACAGTTCCTTCTTCTTGAGGAGATATCCTGCTACAACTGTAGTAATCCACCTTCACCTCTTGTCTTCACAAATCTGGTCAACACCATTAACTGCAACTTGTAACACCATCTACACTCCAACGAACACTTGTAAAACTTAGATACCAATAGTTACCATTCGTAATTATCCAGATTAGACCAATGTCTAATTCATTGACATAAATCTCGATCTTATGACTCAATTGTGTGATTATTGCATATTTGAGAACTATTTCTATGCAAATCTATTTATAGAGTGGCCATATTGCATGAATTACATGAAGTACTGTGAAAAGAACACGTAAACATTGGAAAATAAACATTTACACCACATCCACAAGATTTAACACAGAGAATCCGAGTGTGTGAAAACTCTAGCAAGTGGGTATCACAACGAATGCAAGGTTACAAGATCACAAGTCTATATCGTACAACAATCAACCCAAATTCCTTATTTTGCATTCCACATTCTCTTTTCTCTGCTACTCTACATCCATTTTGCTCTGCAATACTGAATTCAAACTCTAGACAACTGTTCAATTCCCCTCCAAGACACTCTTTTAACCAAAGCATAATGAAAAACTAACACAGCGCTCTTAAATTAACATACCAACCCAGTAGACAACATACCAATTGATCTATTTTAAAAGCTGGGTGCTTGGTTTAGTCTGTCTTATTCAGGATGGGTTTGGTCTTGAACAAACCAGTTGCTATTTTATTGACACAAATTTCGGTCCCATGGCTGAATTGTGTGATTATTGCATATTTAGTATGATTTCTATACAAATATATTCGTAGAGTGGCCATATTGCGTGAATCACATGAAGTACTGTGAAAACAGCATGTAAACATGGAAAATAAACATGCAGAGGACACCCAGTAGAGTAAGCACACAAATCACATTAAGTACTGAGAAACGTACATGTACACCATACCTGTTAGAGTACGCACACAAGATTTAACCTAGAGAAACCCTGTGTAGCAAAAATCTAGTAAGTGGGTTGTGCCTACAATCCACTATCACAATGATCCAAGGTAACAAGCTCACAAGTCTATACCATACAACAATCAACCCATCTTCCTTGTTCGTCATCCCACAATCTCTTTTCTCTACTACTCTACTTCCATTAAACTCTGCAACACTGAATCCAAACTCTAGATGATTGTTCAACTCCCCTCTAAAACACTCTTTTAACCGAAGCATACTGAAAAAGCAAATTGAAAGGGCTCATTAGTTTAGTATGTGTCTTATTCAGGATGGGTTTGGTCTTGAATGAACCTGTTGCTAGCTTCTGGTGATGAGTTCAGCTCTGCACGAACCCATTCCAGTGCTTAGCTATTTCTAGGATGCATTTGGTCGTGACCAAATCCATCATGTGTTATTCTGGACGAGTTCATTCCGACACAGACCCATCTTTAAGGCCTCGTTCCTTCCCAGATACATAGAAACCCATTTCAACTCTTTTTAGATACCTGTACGATTCTGCCTTAGTCTATTACATGTCTAGGAGTGATCCAATTACATAAGGATGGTGCTGTAAGGCTCATAAAATCCTCTTACAGTTGTTGCAACAACACATATACAACAACAGTGATGTGAATTACAGTACTGCTGGATCCAATTTTAGATCATTAATTCCAACTAATTTCTGTGTGAAATGTATATAGTATATACTACATACCTGTTATTCAAGCAGATGCGACACAAACTTTTAAGTTCAGTTCATTATAGTTGAATAATACCATTTAATATATGTAGGCTTATCCTTCTATATCATTAAGAAGTAATTAACTTTAATTATTGTTCAAAGCAGTAGGCAAATGGAGAAAACTGGAAATATTTCTCACCATTATTTTTTTCTACTCATGATCTTTTCTTCAACCAATTTTAATGGAACGCTGCCGCTAGAGCTTGGTAACCTCACTCAGTTGGAACAACTGTAAGTTTGATGTATTTTATCTTGAAAATGTTAAGTTTGAAATATAACATTGAACAAAAAATGGGTCTCATAAAATTTGTGTATGCAGGATTATTCTCATTTTGATATTTTGTTTATTTTTGTGCTTTTTGTTTGTTTGTGAGTCTTTAAAATTGTAAAATTTTCTACTTCACATGAATGTAACAATTCATTTGAATAACTTCAAATTGTATCATTGATTTGGGAGGGAATTTTATCACCAAAGTTAGGCAAGTGGATGAAGATTTGAAATTTGGTAGGGTATATAATATCATAATAAGATTCCCTTTCTACAAGTGTTCAATTTTTTTTGGATAAGGTAAAAAAAAGTTTGGTTTTGAAGGGGCCAAGAAAACCCTTTACAAAAGAGAAGCCAAGCAAAAAAAAACCACCAAAAGAGAGAAAAGGGTGCCAGAACGAAGCCAAACCAAACAAGGGCCTATATCTTTATATAATATATATATTTTTACAGTAATACAAAAACATAGGCCATAGCTAAGATAGTAGAAAAGACCAGCACAGAATATTGCCTAAAGGGCAGCCAAAGGTTCGCATTCATTTCGGTTTTCTGGGAGGAACTCTGCTCTGGGTCCTAGTACTCTGGCCACTTTCCTTTGAGGCTGCAACTTTAATGATCACCCTTTTTGGAGTCTTCTCTATGTTCTCTTTGACCTCAGTGTCCATGGAATCTTTGTCCTCCGAGCTACTCAACACAAGCCTCATATTCTCCTTACCTCCCTCGGCCTTGCCAACTTGGTCTTATAGGATGGAAATCCTTTGTTCTTGCATTACAATTTCAGCAATCAAACCACCAATCCTTTTATTCTAAACCTCGATTTTGTGATGACATTCCCTGACTTCCTAGACAAGGTTTTTGTTAACAAGTAGGATGATGTCCACTGTGGATTCCGCCCTCAATAATCTGCCCTCCCAATCCACAAAGGTTTAATCTCTATCTTTGTTGGTTGAGCATTCACCCCTTTCCTTGACAGCCTGTTTCAAATTGCAAAGAATGTCCGCAATGTCATCCATGTTGTCCTGCCCCCCACCTTTTTTGAAACGTTTCATGACCACAGCTAGGGTTTCATTGTTAGATTCCGTTTCATTGGGGGTCGGAGGTTGAGTGGGGATTAAGGGTTTGCTATTTTGAAACAATAACAAAATTAGACCTTGATGCAGGGGCACATCCACTTTAGCATTTTTGAAATCATAGATAGATGCATTAAGGGAGCTCAATAAGAAATAGGGAAGGCTCATGGCTTGATTTCTTCTTAGGTAGTTGTAAATTGAGAGGTGATAGGAGAAGATTTTCCTGAACTTGCCTTTTAAGGCAAGATATTTAATTACCACCAAACAAACATCTGCACAACGCTAAGAGGCAACTTCTGGTAATGCCATCGTCATACATCAGAATTCTCTCACTAGGGTAAAAAAAAAGTGGTCATTTCATGTTTGCACCTAGTTTTGTCCTTGAAGAGTTTGAGTCCCTCCAAGGATAAACCAGTGACTTCAGCTATGGCTTCCTCCATGATACAAATCTCTACCCCCCTAAAATTAAAACTGCCTTCCACCCAGGCATTTCCAAAATCAATTGAAAGTTGAGGGTCATTACCTTTGAGATGTTGGATATAATTTGAAAGACCCCCTCTTCACAAAAGTCTCCAAAGGGTGGCACCATTCTTGAGATGAAGGAATGTAGTCGGTTTCATCCTAACTCTGTCTCCGCCCATCCTGAGTCGAGCACCCTACAGCTGGTTTGGACCGGCCAAATTGAAACCAAAAACCCAGAGTAGGAGGGCTAAGCACAAAAATGAATTATTCATTTCCCTTTCCGAGAGATGAAAGATCTCACGGTACAAAACACATGATACTTGGGTACCATCATTACTAAGCCTGCAAGGTCTTGTCATTATTAACCAGATTTAAAATGTTCAGCCACAGTATGAGATCACCCGGCCACACCAGCTTTCCTAACATATTGTTTCCATAATTGGCTAAGCCATCTGTGGGTTTATTACCCGACTTGTAAGTATGATGAATCTCCACTCTCTCGAATGATGTTAATAAAAGCTTAGCCTCCATAATGATGTTGTTTAATCTCCAGCCAATGTTTCCGAGTTTCTTAAGGGCTTTGACAATGCATAGTGAATCACCTTCTATGACAAGGGATTTGATGTTCATTGATATACATTGTTGTATACCCCAAAGCATAGCCATTGCCTCGGCATAGCCATTGCCCAAAGGGCCCATGTAAACCCTTATACATACCCCTAAGTGATCACGTATAAGGCCTCCCCCAGCAAGACCCTCCATCAGTTTTGTTGAACCATCAAAGTTTAGTTTGAAGCTACCTTCAGGTGGACATTTCAACTTAGTACAATTTTTATTAATAATCACATTTTTGTTTTTATCCTTACTTGTGGGACTGAGGTTCAAGCCATGCAGGATGGATCTTTCCAAGACAGGGCATGACTTAGAGGTTTTTTATTTAATAATCTATGAGTTATCCTTAAGAGTTTGCCTTATTCTCCCAACAACCTTTTTTATATTGGAAGATTGAGTGCGAAAAATATGGTTGTTTCTCTCCAACCAAATACCCCAGAGAATATGAGGTAGTGCACATTTCAATACCTCTTTAGTGAATTCATGTTGAAAGTTGAAACACCATTGTTCTGGAAGTAGAGAGACATCTCCAAGAAGGACCACTTGAATCCTGAAAAGATCAAGGACAATGGAGAAGACTTGGAAAGCAAAGGTACATTCCAAAAAGAGATGATTAGCAGTATCATCATGTTGTTTGCACAAGTTGCATCTATTTTTAATAATCATACCTTTCTTTTCGAGTTTATCCACTGTCAAGATCTTTTTTGAATCACTTCTCTGAAGAAATTAATTTTAGGGATAAGGTTTTTATTCGTGATCTTCTTCTAGTAGCTATTTGATTCAATTTGCTCAAAGTTCAGAAGGTAACCAAATTTTACCTCATAATTTCCAGATACCATGTCCCGCCATATCAATTCATCTTGTGCTCTTTTGTGAGGTATATGACATTCCTTAAGATCTTGATTTAGAGCATTAAAAGGGGGTTGAGGACCTTTGTAGTTTGGGGGTGGAAGAATCTGAACCCAACTTCTCTCCTCATTCCAGTAGTTGCACACCATCTCACCAAATTCCAAGATAAAGAAATGTCTTAAATGGCTCCAGGGATCTTCCATTTTGAGGGATTTGTCCCTGATCCAAGGATCATCCCAAAATTTAATCTTTGTGTTGTCCCCGATATTCCATTTAGATCCCTTAACCAACAACTTCCTAGCTTGACTAAGGTTGTTCCAAAATATCGAGCTTTTTGGGAGCTCTTGTTCAGAAAAAAAACCCCAAAGTGTCGTCAACATTCCGCAAATATTTTGTATCTTTCCAAGTGCCTTGTTCTTTGTGCATTCTCCATCCAACTTTTGCAATTAAGGCATGATTCATAAAATGTAGGTTCTTCAATACAAGACCTCCTCTGTCCTTAGGTCTAGTAACCTTATCCCAAGCTATCAATGGTATTCTTGTCTTGCCTTCCGAAGACGACCATCAGAATCTCTTTTGAATACTCTCAATGGCTTTCCTGACTTTTGTTGGAATGATGAAAATTGACATTATGTAGACAGTTACTCCCTGCAAGAAGCTTTTAAGGAGTTGTGCTTTTCTGGCTTGTGACAACAAGAAACCTTTCTAGGATGTTAATTGTTTGTCCTGTTGTTGCAAATCAGCAGCACCCCCTGGATGTTGATCAGATTTCTAGTTTGATCATTCTAAGCATCCAGTGTGATTGCACAACATTGAATCCTCTTCCCAAGTGTGGGAATTGCAAAATGGAAGAGGAATCTCTAGATTAGAGGCTGGTTCCTCAACTCCTCTGATCACCTATTTCACTTGCACAATTGCAAAGGTTTAAACTCCTAAATCTACTCTAAATTCCAAGGAGACAGAGATAGAGAATGCAAAAAAAAAAAAAAGAACTAATGCTAATAGGTGATGCACCAAAGGAGTTGTAGACACCTAATGCTGCATGAAATACACAATCCACAAGGAAAAACAGCACAAAACATGCACAAATGCTCAAAATGTAATGAAATATCAAGAAAGCAATGATAGATATATGAAAGGATTGAGGGATTTTAATCACAGAACATATATCAACATCTCAGATCCAATACAGTACATTACAGTGATCCAGAGGCAAGAAAAGGTGCTGCATTACATGGAAAGGTAAAATTTCTTCACAAATTCTGCCGAGGAAGAAAAAGGAAGTTGCAGAGCTAAAAAGTGTCTCTTTTTGCAAAATGAACTCATTCTGGCTTTTACAGTGCAAACCACGACCCCAGGAGAGAGAAACGCGGGAAAAAGTGCAAGGGGTTCAACCATTGACCAAAATGCCATCAAAACAGTATGGGCGCCCTGACAGACCCATTCCCTGACATTTTTAACCATGCTGGGAGAGAATGCGAGCCATTCTTCATTAAAAACGGTGGTTGAAACGTCATTTCTGTCCATGACCACGTGTCAGAGGCGTTTTTCGATTTTCTCTCTCCAAACTCTATCAAAATGTAAAAATGACCCCAGAATCTTGTAGAGAATTTCACCAGCTTTCCATTGATATAAAGAACGCGAAAAACCGAGCTCTGGATCAAAAGATATGGCGATTTGAAATTTTAGGGCAAAACAGGGCCAAATCGGGTCGGTGGGAAAAAATTCAAATTTTTGCACCTTTTTGGTCATTTGGAAAATTTTCCAAAATTCCCCCGCGCTCCACCACTCTAGGTGCCACGTGTCGGCATCTCATTGGCCGCGAGCCTTTCAGGGGAAACTTTTCCCAAAAAACTCCGCCGAGCCATAACTTCAAAAATACATCGAGTTAGGAGGAAAACTTTACCTTTCTGGAAAGCTGAGAAAGAGCTCTATCCAATGGTGCCATTTCCAGAAGGTTTTGAGTGCCCGAAAACCAAAATTTTGTGACTGAAGCACAACAGAGGGAAGAATGGGAGGAGTTAGCCACAAAATGAGCAGGGGGCACATTTTGGATAACAATTTTGGCGACTCAGAGGGGTCATCTGCCTGCTGGATGAAGTTACCAGTTGCCTGAAGCATCCATTGGGCAAGGAGTCATGAGTTGTAGCCTGCAAACTGATCTGAACTTTGAAAACCTCCTCTCTGAGCCACTTGGAAACCCATTGAAATGGACTATGCAAGAGCAAAACCAGCACCACAAAAACTATGTACAAAACTAAAAGTCATACATGCTCCAAAATGGAACATGCAGAGTGTGCACAAGCACTTCTTTTACTAAAAGCAAAACTACCAAGCAACTGATTTGGCACTGAACATGGCTGATTGGATGAGTGGAAAATCAACAAGAAGCTGATCTTCTACCCAAATCATCAAGGTGTCAATTGAAAACAAATCCAATACCTCTTTTAGTTGCTCTGCATTTGGATTGAAGAGGTATGACAGCTGATCCTTGGTACTTTGTAGCTCACCCGCATGCTTAGAAGCAAGCATGACTGGTTGTGACTTCTCCTTTGACTCCAATGAAGTCAAATACCTTATTGGGCAAGGTATGATCCGTTTGATATGCCCATAGCTCTGATTTTCAACTTCAAAAATGGAGTCTTCTTGTAGACCTTCTTGAATGGATGGTGCAGAAGCAAAGGTAGAACCTTTTTGCCCTTTCTCTTCCTCCAATGAAGGACATGAAAGATTAAAATCTTCCAATCTTGGTTCCAAAGAGCTGCTATAAGATGCAGGCTGTTGCAAATGGGTGCTCTCCTTCATGACAGTAGGCTCAGGTGTTTGGAACGTGGATGATGAAAGAGAGAATGGTAGGAACTCAACCGGTTCTTCTTCATCAAAATAGTCCTCTAAATCTGACAGATAAACTACCTCATTGTTGTCCTGCTGCAAATGCTCAACTTCCTCCACGGTATCCTCTTGATCTGTAACTTGATCATCATGGTTTCTTTCATCCTCCAACATTGAGTTTGAGAGATCAAACTCTTCTTTAGCACTAGAACTCGAGAGAGATGAAGTAGAAAGAAGAATTGAAGGTTCTCTTGTAGCCTGCTTTGCGCTCAAAGCCCTTGGATCTGCAATTTTCTCCTCCACAACTAGAATGTGCTCCTCTTCTTTTGGATTTGGAGCAGCTTCTCCCTCTTCTACTACTTGAAGACAATCTTGTTTTTGATAGAACTCTTCCTCTAGCACGAAGTTCGTTAAGTCAAACTCTTCGATCTGCTGTTCTAGAGGACAAGTTGGGACTGTAGGATCTTCTTCAGAGCTTTCTTCCTCCATGGCTGATTGTGCAACTTGAATTGAATCAACATTCTCTTCAAATAGAATGCTAACATGGACACTACTTTCTGAGCAAACTGATTGCTGATCTGCTTCTTCTTTTTGCTCTTCTCCTGCTGCAGCAAATTCAGTCCTAACCACCACTTGTTTTCCAACTCCAACCTCTTCTAAAGGCTTAACCATCAAGGGGATCTTTGTCATCCCAAATTTAAGAGCCCAACTCTTGAGACTTCGAATTTCTTCATCCTTGTTTGGCTTTTCTTTTTGCTGTTGTTTTCCTTGACTAGAATTCTGATTTTTATCCTCCCAACATGGATTTGGGAATGCAAGAGGAGAAGTGGATTGTAACTCAAATGGCTCGGCAATTTTTCGTGGTGGTGGAGGAGGTAGAAACTCTTGTTTCTTTGGAGGAGAGGGTATTTCATGTTAGCTTTTGTGGAGGGGATGACTATTTGGAAGGAAAGGGGAAGGAAGAATTGAGATGTAGTGGAAGACTAGGGAATGGAGAAATGGAATTAACTCCTGGGGCAGCATTGACTGGATTTAGAATTTGAAATTCCAAATGAGATGATGCTACTTGAGTAATGGGAAGAGAAAAACCAGATGATGGTGTAGAACGTACCCATTGACAAGGTTGTTCAACACCAAGTGTATAGGCCTCTATTTCTGCTGTCCATTGTGCAAGTTGGGGCAGCATCTTCATCATGAAGTCCAGCTTCTCCTGAGGGCTGAAGTGTCTTGGAAAAGGGCCTCCCCATGGACAAGGAGTCCTGCAACCAATTCTGAAAGCTTTCATTTGTGCTTGAGCCCTGGATTGCACCATGTTTACCTCCATCTTTTGGATTTGTTCCAGCAGATCTACATTTTCTTCTTGACTGCCCTCACAACCAGCATACCCTTGTGCTTGACATGCTTCATATCCAAACTAACTTTGGCACTGCTGCTCATATGGGTAGACATGCTGATTTTGAATTTGATCAAAATGCTGATTTGGAGGATTTGTAAAACATGTTGGAGGTGTGATATACTGCTGTTGTAAATGTGAATTCCATGATGGAAATGAAGTCATGATTGCACAACTTCATGGAATGGAAAAGAGTGAAAATGATGGAAAGAAGAATGGGTGGAAATGAATGGAAAACAGGTCTGCAACTTAGAGAATGAGTTGTTTACCAGATGGAGTCACCAGATGTGCTTTTGAAAGTGCCTCCAAAAGGCTGAATCTTTAACAAGAACACACCAACCTATCGAAGATAAAGTGAAAGACCTCTAAGGTCCCACCGGGCGTGCCAAAACTATTGTTGCAAATCAGCAGCACCCCCTGGATGTTGATCAGATTTCTAGTTTAATCATTCTAAGCATCCAGTGTGATTGCACAACATTGAATCATATTCCCAAGTGTGGGACTTGCAAAACGGAAGAGGAATCTCTAGATTAGAGGCTGGTTCCTCAACTCCTCTGATCAGCTATTTCACTTGCACAATTGCAGAGGTTTAAACTCCTAAATCTACTCTAAATTCCAAGGAGACAGAGATAGAGAATGCAAAAAAAGAAAGAACTAATGCTAATAGGTGATGCACCAAAGGAGTTGCAGACACCTAATGCTGCATGAAATACACAATCCACAAGGAAACACAGCACAAAACATGCACAAATGCTCAAAATGTAATGAAATATCAAGAAAGCAATGATAGATACATGAAAGGATTGAGGGATTTTAATCATAGAACATATATCAACATCTCAGATCCAATACAGTATATTACAGTGATCCAGAGGGAAGAAAAGGTTCTGCATTACATGGAAACGTAAAATTTCTTCACAAATTCTACCAAGGAGGAAGAAAAAGGAAGTTGCAGAGCTGAAAAAGTGTCTCCCTTTACAAAAATGAACTCATTTTGGCTTTTACAGTGCAAACCACGACCCTAGGAGAGAGAAACACAGGAAAACAGTGCAAGGAGTTCAACCATTGACCAAAATGCCATCAAAACAACATGGGTGACCTAACAGACCCATTCCCTAACATTTTTAACCATGCTGGGAGAAAATGTGAGCCATTCTTCATTAAAATCGGTGGTTGAAACGTCATTTCTATGTCCATGACCACGTGCCAGAAGTGTTTTTTTATTTTCTCTCTCCAAACTCCACCAAAATTCAAAATTGACCCCATGGAATCTTGTAGATAATTTCACCAGCTTTCCATTGATATAAAGAACATGAAAAACTAAGCTCTGGATTGAAAGATATGGTGATTTAAAGTTTTAGGGAAAAATAGGGCCAAATCAGGTCGGTGGGGAAAAATTCAAATTTTTGCACCTTTCTGGTCATTTGGAAAATTTTCCAAAATTTCCCCGTGCTCCGCCACTCTAGGTGCCACGTGTCGGCATCTCATTGGCTGCGGGCCTTTCTAGGGGAAAATTTTCCCACAAAAACTCCATCGAGCCATAACTTCAAAAATACATGGAGTTAGGAGGAAAACTTTTCCTTTCTGGAAAGCTGAGAAAGAGCTCTATCCAATGGTGTCATTTCCAGAAGGTTTTGAGTGCCCGAAAAGCAAAATTTTGTGACTGAAGCACAAGAGAGGGAAGAATGGGAAGAGTTAGCCACAAAATGAGCAGGGGGCACATTTTGGATAACAGAACCTCTCAATCAGTTTATTCCATCCCCCTTGTTCCAATTTTCTCCCGCAAAATGGCATACCTAAGTAGTTGTTCGGGGAAGATTTAATATTACGCCCCAAGAGATTTAATATTCTACAAGTTTTCATATTCACAATATGGTTTTGAATATAAATGTCATTCTTAATGTTCTCATGAGACATAAAATTATGAGCAGCGCAAGGCATACACACATTAAAATCCATTCACAAATCATCGTCTAACCAATTCAACCTATATGAAGCAAACTACCATAGATATATTAAAACACAAGAATTTGGAAGGAATAACATATCTCCAATAAAATTCTTGGAGGAAATAATATGTAGCTTCTCCTCTACCATCGAATTTATTAGTGAGTTATTTACATACAAACACCCTATGAATATTAACGGCCCACGAAATATTAGTACATTATTCACGACACACAACTTGAAATGGGATGAAAACAAGATCCCAATTTAAAATGGCCATGTCCAATGAAGAAATGCAAAGAACAGAGATAAAATTGCTTAATGAATGGTAAAAAACTTGTTCTAAATGCATGAATAATCATGATGATGCATTTACAAGAGATGAAAAAAGGCACTACCTACAACTCTCTCCTTATGGATCAAAATGTGTGGAGCGGTAAAGTTTAGTGTCAATTGAAGACTAAAATGCATTCCAAAATTCTAAAACGAACTTAAGTTCACCATTAGAAATTGTGGAAATATGCAATCCGAATGAATCCAAACATGCACAAATAATGCTTTGACAGTTATAGGTGATGTTATACTCTTCAAGTAAGGAAGCACCTTCCTAAAAAGTAGCTTTGCATCTTTTCCTCCAAAGTAAAATATCTTCTTAAAAGTCGCATCTTACCAATCTAAGTAGGGAAGTATATTCTTGAGAAGGAGATTCACATCTTGTCCTCCAAAGAAAACTGATCATTACCTACCAAATTGTATTCCATATATGTTTGCAGCTTTCCATGAGCATCCAAAAATCCCCTAGAAGAGGTCCTTGCCAAGAGAGAAGGGCACTGAAAAGGAAATTGAATTCAGCATTTAACCATCCCCAAAACCTTCTACTTGTAGAACACTTTCAAAAGATATGGTCAGATATCTCCTTTTTTCCTCACAATGCAAAAAGCATCTGCAACAGCCATTTATTCAAACATCTTTGAAAGGTATATCTTGATGCATTACTAACCATCCCATCACATTGTATTTGAAGGAGTTTCTTTCTTTCCAAAAGCCTTGACCCATGATGCAGGAGCATCAAGCAAAACACAACAAATTTTGGTTTTATTTTCAAATTTGGTCTTGAAGTATCTTAGGGAGTCTATTTGAATTGTTTTGTGAGGATTCCAATTCATTTTGGTTATCTTAATAAATGGAGAGCGGTGGTTAGGAGTTTCCCTCCAAAATGCATTTTCAAATATTTAAATACTTAGTTTGTTGACTAGGAGGTCTAGAGACCTAGGTGTGAAGTCTTATAATGATCAAAAAGTTCTAAATGGTTACATGGCATGTATATGAAGTCTTCTTGCTTGACCAAGGGGTATTAACTCTATTCCAGTAAATCTTTACTATGATTAGGGTATAAGTTAGTTGTAAACTTCTTCCTTTGTTGTATGGCAAAAAGAACCACTCATTCGAATAGACAAGGAAGGGAGTTAGTTGAAAAAGACTGGTAGAGGTGCTAATCAGGGGTAGAAGAGCCAACAAGGCTCAAAAGAGTCTGTATGTAATCAGAAAGACCTTGTAAAAACAGACAAGTGATGGACTCAAATCTTGTTGATATGAATTATGAGGTAAATTAATGATGTTCGTGAATGCACTGTTATGATAATAATGATATTCCAATCTCCATGTTAGTCCTAACCCCTGTTAGATAAGGTAAATGCTACGGCTCTATATCTAGTAATAAAGAGTGGTGTGTGTTTTAACTCATTTTAGTACTGTTGCAAGAGTAGGTTGATATCATATGTTATGGAAGTTTGGAGTTACAATGGCACCATAGAGAATCATCGGGGTTGAGAGATTTGTCAGTATATTCTCACTTTGTTGAGGAGAATGCTCAGTGGATCTCGGGTGTACAAATAATGGCCTTGATGGTAAACTAAGACAAATTCAGAAAATACAGTCACTAGAGGACTGGTAAACTACCCTTTGGAAGAATTTTAAGCATAAATGGTAGACAAACATCTTGGGAATCCTTAGAGGAGGTGTGTAAGGGTTTTTAGAATAAGTTTAGGCCTTGGATAAAGTTTCAAACCTCAATAAAATAAAAAGAATCTAAAATGGGGAGTCTCGGGTCTGTGCAACCCTGAATTAGGGTTAGTGAGGGAAAGAAATTGATAGCCTGATTCTTCACCGTTGAAAAATCCTAAGACTTTGAGGACAGTTAGTTTGGGTATGGAAGAAGGAGATTCTCGAGTTTTAAGTCTAATGAATGATATTTGGGGGATGAAAACACAAAAACTCAGTCACACTGTTATAAGTAACCAATTTTTGAACCAGAAAAAGTAGCTTTCATAACAAGAAGTGATAAACTCTTGTAAAAACCAAATGGTGTGGAGGGATGGAATAGGGCAAGATACAGTCTCCAAGGAGTAAATAAGCTCTGAGGAAATGTTTTATGGACAAGTTCCTTGAAGGTGTAACTGACGGTTATAGACAAGCCAAGAAACTAGTCTTGTGAGAACAAACAAATGAAAATACTTCCAAATTCAGTCTATAATACTTGATGGAACTTCGTAAAAAGGTGGATATGAGACTAAAGAAGGTATGAACACAGTATAAAGAAGGGGATACACAGTGATTAAGATGAAAACGTGGAAAACACAGTCCCACTGTGTTCTCTAACAGTCTTGTGACCCAGTCTTGAGAGCAATTATTCCTAAAAGTCAAGTATAAGAGGAGAAGCTTGGTAAGAAGGTGTCCCATATGATACAATGACATGTGCCAGTGCCAAGGGTATGATGAAGGTGGAAATCTGGTTTAATGATCTAGAGAAGAAATGGTGAAGCCAGTCTACAAAGAAAACCAGTCAAGGAAGGAGTTAGGACGTAGTAAAGGAAACTGTCTATTATCTCAGATTTGGTGTAAGAACATGGTCTAAGACCTAACAAGACTTGAGTGGAGATATTGGAAGTTTCTCAACCTATTGTAAGTGATTATGAAACCTTTGGCAAATGTTAGAGGTTGTATATCCTCAAAACTCTATTTTTAGTGTTCAAGAAACCTAATTGAGACATGAGACAGTCTAAACTGAAGAACTTACTTTATGAGTTTGAGTCCAAAATTTGGAGGAAAGCAAGAAATCAGTAAAGGTTGACAGAAAAGGTACAGAGTTTTTCATGAATCCCTGATTGGTGCTCAGAACAATAAGACTTGTATGAAGAAAGGGCTAGTAAACTTCTCCATAAATATCTCAGCAGGTGCTGCTGAGAAAATTTAGGAGCATTTTAGCAGTTTTAAGATCCCAAGTTTTTTTATAAGTTTCCTCAACAATACCCGCTGAGATATTATATGATCCCATTGGATTTTTATGTTTATTTGTAGGTAAATAAAATCATATTTCCCTCTAAAATCACCAAAAAAAAAATGGCGTGAATGCATATTATATTCCACATGGACAAAACTCAGCCTAAATTGTAGTGGGAATCTCCCGTCCCCCCCCTCTCCAGCCACCTCTTAAGTTTAGGGGGCAAAAAAAGTGGAGCTCCTATGTTTTGGGCCTAGAATCTATAATTTCTTGTAGCTTGCTTTAAAAATAATCATGGGACCTTCCACTGCAAGAAAATAGGAGTTGCAGCCCCTCCATGGGACCATGCTCTTACAATGCCCAACAATCAATCTTGTCCCAATCTCGACAATGCCATTACCCAGTTACTTGTTCAACATTTATTTTATCAAGGGGGATGACAATGCGCAAAACTAGAAGAGGAATGGGGAACCATGTCAATGCAAGCACCTACAAGAGACAGTTCATATCAAATCCATCACCAAAAAGCAAAAATAATTTGGAAAGAAAACTCAAAATAGGCTCATCAATCCTTGGAAATTGGGCCAAGGAGATCATTATCATATGGAGCACTGCATATTGCAAATTAAATACCATTAGCACTGTTGCAGGGAGATGCATCCCCCACCACTTGGGACGCATACTAGGTACAGGAGACGCGTACGGAGACGTCTTCCGTATGTGGGAACCTTTGTTAACGTCTCCTCCCGTCTCCACACACAAACACGCACACGCGCACAAAGATTGTTTGCATTTTTCTGTTACAATGTACTCTTCCCAAAATATGTTAGATATCAAATATCAATAGAATTACTCATCTTTTGTCGACATTTGATTTCCTTACTTCAAAAAGTATAGGTATTTTTAAATTTCAGTGCGTTCTGAATCTAAATAAATTAATAATGTACCATAGTATTTTTCTAGTTATTTCATATATATATATATATATATATTGCCATCTCCCCATACCTTTCTCCCACTTTTCTAAAAAAATGTCGTACCAATACCCGTATCTGTCTCCACATACCCCTACCCGTACCCGACTCATGGTAACTATGACCTTTAGATAACAAGCTCTAACATAAACCGACTTAGTGCGATTGGCATAAACAAGTGTTTATGAGCTTCTAAAAAGACCGTTAAATCCTCCACTAAGGCATAATATTCTTTGCCATAATCATAGAAAGAAAAGCTAGATTGCACGAAAACGCCCTGGGGCCCTTTGTACTAACCTAGAAACGTACCAAGTACTGGTACGAGTCTTGGTACACTGTGGGTACGTACACACAATGGCAGGGTACGCTACGAGTACGGTTTTTCCATACCCATAGCATACACTACCACTTTGGATACATTCCCAGACCGTACCCGTGGCAGGAGCACGTCTTTTTTAAAAGACAAGTCATTAAAACTTAAAAAATATGCAATTTTTTTAATTTTAAAGTATCCTATTTCTAACCTAATCCAAAAGGACCCCCCCAAACACTTATTTAAACACCCAAACCCTCTATTTTTTTCTCGCATTCGATCTTTGCTATTTTGCTAATATTGACTTTTGAGCTTGTAGGAGAGAAAGAGAGGTTGAAGGAGAAAGAGAGAGTGTAATGTCCCCTTCTAGGACAAGTTAGAAATTAATACAAATATGATCATGCATAGCTAAAAACAATTAATACTCAAACCCTGACTGCTGCAATTTTCAAAAATTAATTCCCGCTTAACCGTCCAAGCAAAAATCTTCAAACTTTGGATTTTGGGTCACAAAAATATGAAGATCAATGTCCCAACACCAAATTTTGCACAACCAACATGAAACCCTAATTTTGACCTAAAAAATAGGTCGCCCAGCACTTTTAGGGCACCAAATCTCCTCCAAAAATTATGAAATTGCTTTCTCTTTATCTCTCCTAATTTCTACAACCAAAACCAATATTAATCTGACCCCAAAACTGCAGATCTGAAATAAATATTAATTTATAAAAACTAGAAAGTTTGTAAACAGCTGAAAACTTCTAAAATTCATAACTCCTCGAATACTTAGATTTTTGCATGAAATAAATTGCCGAATAAAGTAGAAATAAAGATCTTTCCAATGAACTAACAAACTGAATTTTTATCCCACTGAAACCCACTCAAATCTGCCTCTGAAATCTGAAAATCAGTCGCTCGGTTCAGGGAAAATTAATTAAATAATTTCCAGCTCATAAAACCCTTCCAAAAATCCTTAAACAATCAACCCTTGATCTGAAATAATTGATTAGACACAGCAGCAAATAGATCTAGCATAAATAACTTCAAAATATGAAAGATCAACCCCCATTACCAGTTGCTATGGCTAAATAAATTGCAGCAGCAATAATAGTCATAAAAGTACTTCAAACCCTTCACAAAAATATAGATTTATCATCCAAATAAATGCGCCAATACCAACACAAGAGATCACAATGAAGAAAACAAGAGAGAATACTTCAATTGATCAAACCAGCTTACTAACTTCCCACGCAAGAGAGAGAGAGAAAGCTTTAATGGGCGTGCATCCCAACTCCAAGCATGGAGCATAAAATATATATCATAACATGAGTCTAACAATGATCCTAGCACTCTTTTTATAAGCAAGGAGACACAAAATTCGAAATCCCTAGGAGAGGGAAATTATTAAATAAAAGTAGCTTATTTCCCCTAGGTGTGGCATCCCCTTTTAAAAAGGGTGATTTTAATATTTAAAAGCCACATAATTATTATTTAATTAATTCCCCTTTTTAATTTGCATTTTGGGAATTTAATTAAATAATTAAATACATTACTTGCTCCATAAATATTAAATAATTAAATAAATATTGTTTTGTAATGTCAAATGATTAAAATCACTCTCCCGGCAATATTATATAATTATTTAATATATTTTTCCCCTTGCAACATCCCTAAAGCCCATGGGGAATAATAGGCTAAGGGTCTTCAAAAATGGGGACATTACAGAGAGCTTTGAAGAGAGAAAGACAGCTTGGAGGAGAGAGTGATTGAGCTTGAAGGAGTAAGAGAGAAGGAGAAGCAAGTCTACAAACATCAAGGAGGATTTTTCCAGGTATATTTCATGCATTCAAGCATTTTTTCTTTAAAAAAAATTTGAGCAATGTTTTGTATATGAATATGATCAATGATCAATATCATGAATGATGTGTTTCAAATCAAACACATCATTCACGATTATTGATCATGATCTAAATTTATTTTTAATATTTATTTATTTTACGATTATTAAAATATAATATATTAATTAATTTTTCCATATTTTAAGTTTAATATTGAAGTTTTATTTAATTAAATGTCTACCCTATGTGTATGCTCTCACCTCGCACCATTTATGGCAGCGAACTTGGTGATCAGAATCAAAGATTGACATATAGGGCTAATTGTTTAATTTTTTTATTAGTTATGTATTCTTTTTTTAATTTTAATGTTTTAAATTGAATTTGTTAAAAATTTAAACATCTACCCTCTATGTATGCTCTCGCCTCGCACCATTTTTGACGAACTTGGTGATCAAAATAAGAGATTGACGTGTATGGGTTAACAAATTAATTTTCTAACTTGTATTTGTTGTTTTTAATTAAATTATTTTAATATTTAGCAATGTTTTAAAAAATCTCTATTATTGTAGGTTAAAAGTTAAAACAAATTAATTCTACAATCATGTCATCCAGTTCAGCTTCAGTGGGTCAAGAGGGGGAAAATGTTTCGGGTGGTATGGTAATGAAAATGGATCCAAATTCTCCTTTATGGAGGCATGTGGAAGTGGTAGAGCTTGTTGCCAGTGGTGGCGTCCATGTTTTGACGTGCCCCCATTGTGCCAGCACATTTAAATCCTCATATACCTGTTTCATATCTCATCTAACTAGGGTATCGGGGACGGATATTAGACTATGTAAGGTGGAAAAGAAAACCATAGCCATGTACCTAAAAGAGCAAGAGGATGCAAACTTTGAAGCAGCAAGAGCTCGCTCTAGAACTATTTTTTTACAGCAGAGGACCATGGGAAAATCACAAACATCAACACCATCATTTCATCCTTTCATTGAGACTCATGTTGAAACTGTTCCAGATGATTCCCCTTTTGATGCAGATACCTCAAGGCCATCAAGCAAGAGAACAAAAGGCCCACTAGAAAAAGCATTTAACATTGAGAAGAGGGAAATTGCTGATGAATTGGTGTCTCGGTGTATACTAGAATGTGTACTACCATTCAATGTTTTAAGATCACCTTATTGGCAGCAGATGGTGAGAGACATTAATGAGGCACCACAGGGGTATACAAGCCCTAGCTATAATAAGGTTTGCTCTTCTCTTTTGAAAAAATAAGTGCAACACATTCAGACATCTCTACAACCAATTAGAGATTCTTGGACTGAATCAGGAGTCTCTATTATATCAAATGGATGGAAAGACTCCAGAAACAGACCTCTCATCAACATTATTGTAGTATGCCCTAAAGGGCCAATGTTTCTGAAGGCTTTTAATTGTGAGGGGGAAGTAAAAGATGCCCAATTCATTACAAATATTCTCATTGAGGTTGTTGAGTCAGTTGGCCCACAAAGCGTTGTCCAAGTCATCACGAACAACACTAAAAATTGCAAGGAAGCAGGATTGATAGTAGAGGGTAGGTATGAGCACATATTTTGGACACCATGTGCAATACACTCCCTGAATCTAATGATGTAGAAGATTGGGAAAATTGCATGGATTGAGCAAATATACATGGAGGCAAATGAGATTCAGATGTTTATCACCAACCATCACATGTCTCAAGCCATATTCAGAAGATTTTCAAAGTTGGAGCTATTGAAGGTAAATGAACAATTCATTTTAAATTTAATATTTGATTTTAAATTTTTACATCAATTTCAATGTGTTGTTATTGAATTGTTTCCATTCTTTTTTAAATAGGTTGTTGAGACTAGGTTTGCCTATCACACACTCGTCTTGAGACCACTTGTGAAGGTGAGACGTGCTTTGAACATGATGGTGATTGATAATGTTTGGACCATCAGGAGGCAAGCTAACACAGAAAGAGCCCAAAAAATAAAATCATGGATCTTTGATGAGAATTAATGGGGAAAAGTTGAATATTTGTTGATTTTCACGGAGCCTATTTTGAGTATGATACGATTTGTAGACAAAGATAATGTTTGCATTGGAGAAATATATGATGGCATTGACTCCATACTTGAAAAAATCCATGATATCATATAGACCAAAGAGCAGGACCCTGAGGAAAACTTTTACAATGAAATTAAAAATGTGATCGTGAAAAGGTGGAACAAAATAACCACCCCATTGCATCTCCTTGCTTATGCTTTAAATCCCAAATATTACAGCAGTGAAATAGTTGGGAGAGATGGTAGGCAGCGGCCATATGATGACCATGAGGTTGCAAATGGAACGAGGGCACCATTCAGGAGGTTGTTTCCTAATCCAGCTACATCTTGTGCAGTCCACCAAAAGATGTTGATGTTTGTAAATAGACAGTCCGCCAAAAGATGTTGATGTTTGTGACAAACCCACCATGGATCCAATCACGTGGACTTGTCATGGCCATGATGTCAAGTACTTACGACCAGTTGCAATCAAATTGCTCTCACAAGTATATACTATAAATTTTGTAACTTGTTATTTGATATTTTAATTACCAATTAAGAATTAAAATTCAAAATGATATCATTCTTTTTTTTAATTAATAATATTAATACTTTGTTTTTGTGACAGGTGGCTAGTAATTCTTCTGTAGAGCACAACTGGAGTACTTATGGCTTCATCCACTCAGCCAAACGCTCTAGAAGTTGAGAACTGGAATACTTATGGAGTACCAATGTTTCACTTCTTGGCGTCAATGAGGAACTTCCAGGGAGCCCTTCACAAGGGTTCGAAAATGGAGCTAATGGGAGTGGAGCTACAAGTGGCATCCATGAAGATGATTTTGAAGATCATATGCTCTAGAAGTTGAGAACTGGAATGTATTCTGTTATTTACTATCATGTTTTCAACATTATGAATCAATTCAAACTCAAGTCTCAATTCTCAAAGTACAGGAAATTTCAAATGTGTTTTCATATTCTATGAATGATTTTAAGTTGTATGACTCTATGAGTATTAAATTTCAATAAGTATGCAATGTATGAGAATTAAATTTCAATAAGTATGCAAATGCTTCTTTAAATTTATAATTTACATACATATTTATATATTTATATATATATATATATATATATATATATATAAAACGTATCCAAAAGCATACCGTACCCGAGATTTTTAAAAATTTGTTGTTTCAGCGTACCAAAACCGTACTCGTACCCGTACCGAGACAGTCTAGAAGAAAAGGATTAAAACTCTCAAGGTAAGTGTCACCTTACAACTTGGAAGAATTTTTCCTTTGTAATTGACACCGTCTCTCCTTTCTTTCATATTTACACTTTCATGGTGACATGAAACATATAAATAGAAAATGTGGTTGACAAGAATGTGTATATGTGGATTTTTGGAATGTGTCCCTTGATTGTGAAGGTTCGGGGAAGGCATTTACTTTTAATTTACTAACACAACACAATTTTCAGACACAACACCGCAGGAGGATGGGAGGAATACGTCAAAGCAAGGGTTAAATTTGACGACCACCTATGCCTGTGAAACAATTTTTGGATGACGATAATTTTTCAATATTGCCCTTCAAAAATATAAAATAATAGTTATTTAAACACTACTCATTGGTTTTTTATAAGCAAATTCAAAATATGTGGAAAATAGGCTTTTGATGTTTTTCTGCTCTGCAAGGGTTTCCTTCATGCGCCTGTCATTCCATAGCCTTTTCAGACACTGCGGGATAATTTCTATATAGTTTTTTATAGGGTTTCTCACCCTCTGGGCATCTCTATATAATGATCCCCTACACTTCATGCCCGATTGTTGAAACCGCAGCTAGATATAGTGGAGCTTTTAACAAATGGCACCACCACTGAAATGCCCTCGTAAGTTTGTCCCGAAGGTTTTTCACGAGGTTGCGCTTGTCCCCCTAATGTTGTTTTACCTATTCCTGAGTTTAATGTTGTTTGTCAATGGTTGAAAAAATTCTGTCTCATTGGGTATTTTGTGGGTCGCATCCCCTCTGAAAGCCTACTCAAATCTTGGGTTAACTCGGCCTCGGCTCCTCATGGGATCCGGCTTGAGAGTGTACAGAATATGACCAAAGGGTTCTTTCCTTTTTTGCTTCACAGACCCATCCAATGCCCCTGCCATTTTGACTTGCTTCACCATATGGTATGTTCGCAACTCTTTGTTGGTCCTATCTTCATCGACCAAAGATTTCATGGTCTCTAACTATTTTGCACTCAAAGTGTCTGTTTGGGTGGAATTCCCAAGCCTTCCCTTAAATTGCCTCTTCTATCAAGCGGGTAGTCTGTCAAGAACCAAAATGTTTTTACAACACTCGTCCACAAAATTGTGTTTGTGTTGAAGTGCATCTCTCAAGAATTGAAAGAGTTTGTGGAAATCCAAATGTGAGACATGAGTTATTCCCAGCGTATCTTATATATCAACCTGCTTAATACTTGCTTCTACTGTCAGGCCTCTGATCACGAGATCAAAGATTGTCCTCTTTATGTCCCTCGCAATCGCCCAACACCAAAGGTGGCTCCAGAAGCAGCCAAACCCCCTCAGGAGGAGGGGTGGCAAACAGTTGGTGGCCGGAAAAATAGGAATAAACCTTCGCAACCTAAGGCCTTCGGTTCAAATGGCCCACATGAGCCAGTTGTTAAAGAACAACCTTGTAGCCCACAAGAGAAGGAGCCAGCGATTGTTGCCAACTCGCTAGTCCAATTACCTAAATTCTCCAGCACGCCCAAGGCAGCCTCGATTCTCATGGACCAGATAAATTATGTTAGCATTGTCTCTGTTCTTCCACAACCGGTGCTACTTTTAACCAACAACTCACAGGGCCCGTCTAAAAGGGCCCCGAAGTCCTCGCCACTCCCGGGGTCATAGCCCGGCATGCAGTGTGGATTCAACGGAAGTGGAGTACAACATTGAATATGTTGGGCGGAAGAAAATTGGACTGCAGGATTTCTTAAAGCATAACAATGCTCAATTCCTGCACAACCAAGTCGACGCTCTAGATGGTTTGGATACGGATGGTATGGCACTTGACCATCGTTTCCAATGAATTGCCTATCTTGGAATGTTTGGGGTTGTACAGACTCCAGTCGAAAGTATATTGTTCGTGATGCTCAGCAAATATTTGCCAATTTAGATGTGTTGTTTTTGCAGGAGGTGAAAATTACAGGGTTTCAATTACAGATGGTTTGTAAATACATTTGGCCTGACAACATGGCTTTTTGCAGTAATCATGATGGGGTGCATGGGGGTTTAATTTCCCTTTTTGCTCCCAAATGGTGGCCTTTTTGGATGGATCATGGTGTCGACCCCACCAACCATGCCATATGGGGCCTCTTAAATATTAACGGTCGCCCTTTTGGCCTCATTAATATTTATGCCTCTAACGGTGCAACCAAAAGGGTCAATCTTTGGCGGTGGATAGCTTGCACAATTCCCAATTCTTATTGGGTTATAAGTGGTGATTTTAATATGGTTGAGTTACCCACTGATAAGTACAGGCACCTACAAATGCGATGGAAAGTTGGCGAAAGAGGCATGGTTTTTCATGCGCAATAAATTCGGGTTTTATGACCCTAATACCTCTCGTAATCCCACTTCTAAAGCTTGGTTCACTTGGTCAAATCGTCGAGGAGGATTAGATCTTGTTCTTAAACAGATCGACAGAGCCATGCTGTCAACTCAAGATTTTTTTGAGTTTGACAGCATTTATTACTTACCTGTGGAGGTCATGCCTAACTTTGTCCTTTCAGACCATTCCCCCATTAGATTTCATATCACTTGGCATGCTAGGCGCACTTTTTGTCATAAAGGCCAATTCTTTCTTAATACTGCCTTGATGCATCATGGGCCCACTCTCACCCACATCAAGCAGGTGTGGAACCTGTCCCCTCGGCCAAGTCATTGTCAGCACTTTCATCCACCTATAAATGTCAGCTGGACTCGATGGTGGGAGGATGTTATGACTAAGACAACTAGATTCCTCAAAATCTATGGCCGACAGCTGGCTAAAATTAGGCGCCACTCATACTCCGCTACCACCTACGCCCTTAGCCAAGCGGTGGTGGCGCTCCAAGGCAATCCCTTCTCTGGAACTCTGCAATTTCAAGTGGCAGAGCTTCGCCAGAAAATTCAAATTGCTGACAACTACAATGCTTGTTGGGCCCAAATTCATGCTCACATGCATTGGCTTAAGATTGGCGATCGGGTGTCAAAAGAATTCTTTCTTTCCCTTAAGAGGCAAAAAACCTTCTCAGCAAATTCATGTCATCAATGATGATGGAAGGCAGGTTACTAATCCGCAACTCATGCCTCAAGCGTTTGTTCAACATTATAAGTTAGTGTTTCAAGCTCAACCGCCCTTTGTTGAATGCCAAACAACTCTCAACCAATGTCTGGCTATTATTCTATACAAGCTTGCGACCGTATGCTTACCATCGATGACCTCCATGAAGCGGTCATGCAAATGGCTAATGACAAGGCCCCTGATTGTGATGGTTTCCCTTGCGAATTTTATAAGTCACTATGGGACACTGTCGGCCAGCACCTTCTTCAAGTCTATCTCGAGGGCTTCCAGAACTAGTCACTAGGCTCACACATCAACAAAGGGAATATCAAGTTTATCCCTAAACCAGGAGATCCTGAGCAGATTACTAATTGGCGGCCTATTACCTTGTTAAATGTCTCTTACAAGATCATTGCCAAGGCTCTGGCTATTCAGCTGCACCATATCCTTCTTGTTGTCATCCAGCCCGAGTAGATTGGGTTCATTCAAGGGCGCTCTATTCTTGACAACATCATTGTTGTTTGGGAAGGAATAGAATGGGCACGCAGATCTAATTAGTCTTATATGTTCATTAAAATTGACTTCAAAAAAGCATTTGATTAGATTGAATGGTCGTTCATTCTTGCCATGCTTCAAGCCCTAGGCTTTGGTCCCATCTTCATTCAATCAGTCTGAATCCTCTTCGCCAATGCCTATGCTCAGATCACCATTAATGGCCATAGTTCTGAGTCTTTTGGTTTGTTTCATTCCATTCACCAAGGGTGCCCGCTAGCACATGCACTTTATGTGCTCACTGCGGAAGGCTTTGGGTATCTCCTAGCTCAAGCCAAATCCTAAGGGCTCGTCAGGGGAATAACGTTGCCATCTTCGAACAAATCTCAATTGCTTAATGGTCATTTCGCAGATGACTCTTTCTTTACCCTCATTGAAGAAGAGACCAATATTCACAAAGCCATGCATTGCCTCGATATTTTTTGTCTAGGATTCAGGTCCTCCATTCAATGGTGAAAAACGTAGTGTTACAAGAAATCTTTCCTTCCTGCGCCCGCTTGGTTGGACTCATTTGACTAGAAGATGCTCGCACACGATGAGATGTTTAAATTCCTTGGTATTCCTTTTGCCTTTCAGCTGTCACCTGCAGAACTTTGGCAGTATGTGATCCAACGGCTGGCCAAAAAAATGGAGTATTGGCTCACCGGACCATTATCTTTGGCAGGGAAATTCCAAATTTGTTCCAAAGTCCTAGCGGCCACCCATGTTTACTACTCCTCATGTTAGGTGCCTTCCAAAGCCTCTATTCAAAAATTGGAAAAGCTCTTTAAAGCCTTTCTCTAAGCCAATGCTTCAACTGGAAAATGCTTTCACAAAGTCTCTTGGGAAATCTGTTGCCTTCCCCGAGACTCTCGGGGGTTAGGTATTATTGACATTCAATGGCAAGGGCAGGCTCTCTGTGTGAAAAGGATCATTCAATGCATTGAAGGCCAGGAAGCATGGAAAGTACTTCTGCACAACGGCGTCGAGGAGGGCCCACCTTATCGCCACCCTTCCTGGAAAGGTTTAGGGTTTGTTAATCTTCTCATTACTCCTGTCCCTATTAAAGTTGTTGGCACTTTCGTGCTCAAAAGTATTTGGAAAGCATAGGAATGCATCAAGTTGTGGCTGCAATGGGAAGGAAATAGCTTCCAAAATAGTCTTTCCATTAACCACCAATCTCGGTGGTGGTCGCCGGTCATTCAAATCCAAGATTGGTGTCTTGCAGAACCCTCTGGAATTACTACACTCATGTTCTTCAAGCGCGAAATTCAGACTGCTCAAGATCTGTTCTGTAAGCACTCTCAATCCTGGCATTCTTGGCCCAAGTTTAAAACTCAGTTTCGGCTCGCCACTCAAGATCGTGCTAGCATTACCGAAATTATAAGCTCGGTCCCTGACTTTATGTTACATAAAAATTTTGTGCATTCCTCCCGCCCCTGTGGATGGACTGGAAGTGGTTTGTTGACACTCCGTTTCGCAATTACACGGTCAATAAAGGTTATTGTTGGCTCTTCCCACATTTGCCTATGGTTGAAATTCTCAACACTTGGTGGGGGTGCATTCTTCTTTGTCATGTTGGAGAAGGAGGTTTGACACTGTTTGGTCTGTCTGTAAAGAACCAAAAATTGCGTATTTTCTATGGTGTATTCTTCACCAAGACCTTCCTATTGGCTCTCGCCTTGTTCAAATTGGGGTTCCAACTCCCAAGTGTCTATTTTGTGGCCACTTGGAAACCTTGTTGCACCTCTTCTAGTTCTGTCCCAAAGCACAACGTGCTTGGAATTAGATTCACTCTTTTTTCTTCCCTCTCAAACCTGAGTGTTTTACTTGGCAACACATTCTGTTAGGAGATAGCCCCAGAATTCCGCATATGTTCACCCAGAATTGGCATGTTTTCAAAGGGGAAATTTTGTCCTGGATATGGAAAGAAAAAAAGGCTTTCTTCTTTGCTAATTCTGAAGTTGATCAGCAATTTTCAGTTTATAACAAGTCTATGGTTATCTCCAATGTGCTTCTGCAGATTCAAGTCCAGGCTAATAAAGTGGCCTTGGTGGTGAAACATCTTCAGACTCTGTTGCGACATTGGGGTGATGCCCCATGCAATGTCACCTAGGAACCGCCCTCGCCTTCTCGGCACTCTCTGCCACGTGGTGGCTGTCCCCATGGATGTCGTCGTAACCACTCGCAGCGGCGTTTATATACCCATGCTCACAACTCTCCACACAACCATCAACGAAGGAGCGCTTCCCCTGCTCATCAGCTCAGTTAGGGCTCCCCCTGGCTCGCCATCTCGGTTGGGACTCACCGCTTCCTCCCAAGCCTCATACCCACGATGGCCGGAATCTGCCGCTTCGACCTCCGCTGCCGTCGAACAAATACCCCCCCAGTTCCCCTTTCCATCTCTCCCACGTGGGTAGCATTTGACAACGAAGAAGAGGACCCTGGATCAGGATGGGAAATTCCAGATGCTGGCAAGAACCTCCCTGGTTTGGGCTGGCCTGATGATCACGATCCCCCTTCTTTTGGGATCTTTGTTGCGGCAGTCTGATTCTACTTCTATTTTGATGTTTGCCTAGGCGATGCCTAGTGCTTTTGTTGTTTTCCTAGGCTCGTCCTACTTTGTTCGTGGTTTTGGGGTGTGCTCTCATACCGCACGCTTTTTTGTTGAAAACTATCTTGTATCTTATTGCATTTAATATAATAGAAGATCCTTTTCATCAAAAAACACTACTCATTTATATTTTTTATTTTTTTTGCAATGTAAATTATATATATTGATGTAATTTATATATAAAACCATATAAAAAAATACGGATATATTGTAATGCAAGTCAATCGCACATATCGACATGTCTGACACACAAATAAGGGGGCATATCTTGTTTGTTAGTTAATGAGCTAATTTAGTTTTAACTTTGCAAAGTAATACCTTGTAAAAAAACCTATAAACTCTTATTATTTTAATATTTTCCTTGCAAATCACATTGTAAACCTCGCGTTCTTCTAATAATTTAGTATTAATGTCATTATCATGGTAAAACTGTATTAAGGCTTTCATTTCATAGAAAAGATGTTGCACCAAAATCCAATAGGTCCTCAAGTCTGGACCAAGAAGACAATATATAAGTAGGTATTGAGTGTAAGGATGTCTGAGCAAAAGTTTTCTAAAAAGAATGTGTCAGTTATGTACACCCGTGACCCAAACAACAATAAGGGGAAAATGCAGCCAGAAAAATAAAGACCCGAAAGGCGTTGTCACAGCATAACAGTAGTAGAAAATAGAAATACATGCCACCTACACCAAGCCTTACAAAACAGATTATATTGCACCATGATAGCTCCAGGACAAACTATGAGTGTTGTTGTGGTTGCAGACCAGCCCAAAGGAAAATATGTGATGGCAACCAGGCCATATGTAAGCTCAGATGTCCCATTTGACAACACTACAACTACTGCAATCTTTAGAATACACAGGCCTAAAACCCTCCGAAACCCATGACAATAATCAGCCCTATTATTATGCCACATCTCCCACATATGAGAGACACAAACTTGTCCCACACAGTTTTCCACCAATTTGAGAAGCCTGAATTCAAGAGAATAACCTTCTCAGGTCCCCAAACAAATCGACACCCACATCATGTTTACAATTGCACTTAACTTACAAGACTGTCCAAAAGGCCAGACCTGCAAAGACTACTTTGGGGGAAGATTTTTCGCATCTGTGAACAATCAATCCTTTCTTCATCCAGAGATTGCACTTCTTCAAACTGCATACCACAACATTAGTCGGGTTTTCACTCCTGATTTTCCAAGAAGGCTCCCCCCCAAGTTCAACTACACCGATGTCAGGCTTTCTCTTAACATGAATCCCGAATTTAGCACCAGAGTGAAAGTAATTCCCTACAATTCAAATGTAGAGCTAATTTTGCAGGATACTGGCATTATGGGTACATAAAACCACCCCTATTCACATCCATGGCTTCAACTTCTTTGTGGTGGGCGAAGGATTTGGAAACTATGACCCCACCAATGATCCTGCTCCTTTCAATCTGGTGGATCCTCCCGTAAGGAATAACATTGGAGTGCCAACTGGAGGCCGGGCTTCTCTCAGATTTAAAGCAGATAATCCAGGTAAAGAAGGCAGTCGTGATGTTTTTTCTTTGTCATTGAATCAAATTGTATTTAATATTAAAATTTTGTTGATTCATTGGTAAAGTTGCTCAACTCACAAGAATTTAGTCTACCAAACCCATGAGGGTTTTGGGCTAAATAGAAACGCTCAAAAACCAAATAAATCTGAGCTCCCAATCGCACTGGACTTGGGCAATGACTCCACTAAAAATTATTGAACTGAAAGTTTGTTCATTGATTGTGAATAGCCAAATCTTGTTGTTTTCTAGATTCTAAAATGATTTGGATATTGTTTCAGGGGTATGGTTTATGCACTGCCATCTGGAGGTACACACAACATGGCATGCATAAACCCATACCCACAGCAGGGGCATGGGTTAGCAATGGCGTTCATGGTAGAGAATGGCCAACTGCTCAACAATCAATTCAGCCTCCGCCTAGCTGGGGCCCCATGCCCTTGTACTACAACAATGGCAGTTTCCCCACCAGTGATTAAATTTGAAGGGCTAGTTCGAATTTTATTATGAAGGGCAAGTATTGGACCAGCCCTTCGATGATGAAAAGTAATATGATTATTTCACACTTCATATGACATTCTAAAATAATGAATACACATTACTAACATTGAAAACATTTTTTTTAATGAGATTTTTTTTCTAAATAAGTAGCCAAAATTATTGACAATGAAAATAAATTTGGCTAGAAAGTGACAAAATAAAAATTTAACACCCTTAATGTGCCCAAAAACCATTAATTGTACATTAATCAAGGTGGGAGACCTTTATTCATATGAAGTATGTATTTCAAAGTATTGGGTTATAATTGAAAATTTTCCCTATTTTCTTTTGGCCGAATAATTCTGGTATTCATCTAAACTCTAAAAGAACATTAATACATTAGGTTCTAAATTACATTCTGGATATTTTTATTATTATGCACATTAGAAAGTCAAAAATCAAAGCATTAAATCAATATCTAAGTCAAGGCGTGGAGATTTTTTTAAGGATGGCTATTTATTCTTAGCAGAAATATTAACTTGGAAAGTTGGATGATCTTTCAAAGATATCTGTCTACGCAAAAAAATAATAAGATCTCTGTTTTTATTAATATTAGAGAGTTCGCACGAAACAACTCACCAGACGAGTTACACGCCAACACCTGCTAACACCTGCTTGACGTCACATTTCTCTAGCGGGCCAGATGTCCTCCGTGCATTGGAACTTTGGCTCAATCATTCCACTAGCTACGAATTTGAAAAACTCCCCAAGCGCAAGATTCCTACCTCAGCTTGCCATCTTTCCTGTGAACCAACTTGGCGCATTGGCTCCCGATCCCCACTTTTCCACCACAGCTTCGGCCTCACCATGCTCCACAACTCATCTCAGCTCGGTTGAGCAAGCTAACTCGCCGAGTTCTCCCATCGATCCATTTTCTTCTCTCGGCCCAAGGGCTTCCTTGCCTTAGCACTGTGTTTGGTCACGTATTGTGAGCCTTTATTATGCAATGGATTCCCTGTAGTACAAGAGACGAGTGGCTCGTTTAAATTCTACGAGCTCACTCTGTGACCGAGATTCTTGTTTCATTCATCTGAGCCGGTTATGGTTTCATACATCTGCGAACTTATGGCTCGAGCTATCTATTCTTATGGTGGGATTTGTCACACTAGGTTCATCATTTTTCCCACAACGTGAAACTTTTCCATTTCTCTTCCCTGACTCGATTCTTCCTGCACTTTCTTGAGCCCACACCTGAATGAATTGATCTGTGCATCGTTTCCTTGAACTTGCCGAGGCGTCGACATTGTGCTTGCGGAATAGAATCACTTATTTTTTCGATACCACGACCAACCTCGTGACATTAAATTGAGCTCGCACGCAATTCCTGGTTGGCACTTTACATTTTCCCATATCGTGGTTTGACTCGAGGACCTAGGGCACTCTTCCCCAATGAGATCGCTTCATCTGACAACGTCGAAAATAACATACCAAATATGGCTAATATGAAGGTTATGGGCCATTGGATAGTGGGCTAAGGCTCCACTTTGATTATTGCCAGACTCTCAGTGCTAGCCCCCTATTTCACGGTTCACCCATAGTCCACTACCAATAAATAAATAAATTTCTACCCTATCAATGTGCCACTACTAGATAAGACACCATTAATTGATACGATTAAAATTTAATATGATGCAAGTTTTTATGTAACTTTTTTGCAGAGTGAGACTGATTGGCACTTTATTCTATGTTTCCCTTCACATGAAATTTTAAATAAACGTGGACCTTCTTTATTGTCAAATAGCTTTTACATTTTGATTTTTTTTTTACGGGTAAATTCTTGCTTGCACTTTTCTGACGTGCTAAAAGCCTTTTGACGGGCTGTGAAGGGCACAACTTTGATCGTTGTTCCCCACTACTAGTAGATCTCAATTCTTTTGGCAATAACGCAATAAATTTCTCTGGTATTCATCTAAACTCTTTTTCAGGAAATGAACACGTAGTCCACTTTCTTTTATTTCATTAGGTTCTTTCTGGCACCTGCAACATTACATTCTGGATATTAATTATATTTGTTATGACATAACTCTCCTAGTCTCCTATCATTCATTCTAGCGGAAGTCGGAGCAATACAAAATAAAAACCATGGTCCCATACAAAATCATTTAAGCGGAAGATGGAGCCATAAAAAATAAAAACCACGGTCCCATACAAAATCATTCTAGTGGAAGCCAGATCCTTTCCGGTGGAAGTGAGGGTGATGACCCAGCTATTAGGATATTTCAAAAAAGTGGAAATCATGAGGGATTCCCAATGGCCTAAAATAGCAATTAAGGAAAAGTTAAACAAGAAGAAGAAAACCTATATGAAGCAAAACAACGAGTGGATGAGCAAATGGGGCATTAGCATTCAGGAGTGCCCTAGCACTAATGAAGAAATAAAGAATTATGTAACTTGAGAGAAGTTCAAAAATAACATGATGGAATACGCAGCTTGGTCAAAAAAGAGAATATCTATGTCAAGAATTTTAATCCCACTTGTGATCGCATGGTCAAAAGCACTACATAAGATCGACGATAAAGTGGAAGGCTAAGATGTTAATTGTACAACTAAAAACTAGTTCACATCACCTTAGGTGTGAAACTGGGAGATGGAAATTGCCCAAGGAGGAGTGGTTTGAAAGGGTTTGTCAATTTTGCAAGTCGGGCGCAATGGAGTTCAGAATGGCACTTCGTCATGGAATGTGTCGCTTACAGGGACATAAGGAGATACTTACATGGATATTTTAACAGGGACTGATCTTACAACTTTGTTTGAAGAGGAAAGGGTGGCAAGGGTAACCGATTTCCTGATAAAAATTCATAGCAGAAGAAGCAAAATTACACAAAGAGCTGGAAGAAAGGTTGACGTCAGTGGATTTCTCTAGGCATCTTTTGCGTGTTTGGATGCCTTGCTCGTGTTTACTTTGGGTCCCATAGACTGCTCGGTCTCGTGCACGTCATTAAAAACTTTGGCATTCAATCATTCCAATCTAGCTATCCCCACTTCCTTGGAAATAAGCGAAATCCAAATCCCCAGCTATAGAAGTATTAGCATCATCTCAGGAATAGGCATAGCAGCGAGATTCTCATCTAAAAGATGTGCCATCTTAACTACTCCAACATTGAAAAGACTTCTCATACTTAGCACAAAAACCCATCTTAGAAGAAATTAACACGTTTACAATGCCCAACAATCAGTCAAACCTAATGAACAGGCCATCATCTAATATCCAGTTAATTGTTCAACATTTATTTTATCAAGGGGGCTGACAACGCACAAAACTAGAAGAGGAATGGGGAACCATGTTAATGCAGGCACCTACAAGAAACTTGTTCATACCAAATCCATCCACCAAAAAACAAGAATAGCTTCGGAAAGACACCATGCTCCACAACTCAGGCTCGTCAATCCTTAGAAATTGGTTGAGCAAGGAGATTATTACTCGCCGATGATACACGAACTACACACATGAAGAATGGAAAGATTACTTAATTGATGTGGAATGCTCCCTTGAAGTCGATTTGATCTCGAAACAAGTATTATCAACTTAGACAACTGTACTAACCAAGTGTTTGGTATGCTTCCCACGTTAATAAATTATTACCCAGATCTACAATCTCCAAGCCAGAATTTATTTGCTGAAGACTCAATGACAACCTTCCCTTAAGCATATTGTACATTGAGACGTAGTGGCTCGTTCAAATTTTTACGAGCATTTCTACTCTAGGACCGAGATTCTTGTTGTCATTCATCTGAGCCGGTTATGGTTTCCAAATTTACATCTTTCGAACTTATGGCTCGAGCTAGTCTATTCTTGATGGTGGGACTTGTCCACTAGGTTCATCATTTATTCCCATTGAGACGATCCAAAACTTTTCCATTTCTCTGTAGATGATCAATGGAGGAAGGATTACTTCCGGTAAGCTTACTTTCTTGAAAGCCCACACCTGAATGGCATTGATCTGGTGCATCGTTTGCCTTGAACTTGCCGAGGCGATCGAATTGTGCTTGCGGAATAGAATCACTTATTTTTTGACAGATACCACGACCAACCTCGTGACATATGAATTGAAAGCATCGCACGCAATTCCTGGTTGGCCACTTTACAAACTTTCCCATATGCGTGGTTTGAAACTTCGAGGACCTAGGGCACTCTTCCTTCTTCAATGAAGATCGCTTCATCTTTCAACGTTTGAGGCCCATACCAAATTGTTTAGCTAATATGACTAGGTTATGGGCCACCGTATAGTGGGCTAAGGCTCCGGTTTGATTATTGCCAGACTCCCAGTGCTAGCCCCCTAGGTATCATTGGTTCTACCTCATAGTCCACTACCAATAAGCTAAATAAATTGTATTACAATGATCAGAGTGCCACTACTAAGATGAAGACACCCTAAGATACGATTAAAATTTACATATGACCGCAAGTTTTTATGTTACACTTTTTTGTCTAACAGTGAAGCTGATTGGCAATTTGTATTGGCTATGTTTCTACTCTTCAACATCTGCACATTTTAAATAAACGTGAGACAACTTCTTTATTGTCCGGAGAGTTTCCATAGTCATTTACTGATTTTTTTTCTTACGAGGTAAATTCTTGCTTGCACTTTTCTGAATCGTGCTGAAAGCCTTTTGACGGGCATGTCTAAGGGCACAACTATTGATCGTTAGCTATCCCCATGTACTGAGTAGATTTTCAATCTCTTTAGCAATAACGCTAAATGGTAGCATTTCCACTACTATTGGACTTCTCCTTCAGTTCAGGAAAATGGAACTGTACTAAAAACTAACTTTCAGATAGTATTTCATATGTTGTTTCTTGTTACCTGCAACATAACTTTGATTTAATTATATTTGTTTGACAATCAGCTAATCCTGGTCTCCTATCAATGCATTCTAGCGGAAGCCGGAGCAATACAAAATAAAAACTGATGGTCCCATACAAAATCATTTCCAGCATGAAGATGGACGCCATAAAAAATTCCGTGAATGCCACGGTCCCATACACTAAACTCGTTCTAGTCGAAGCCAGAGCCTTAATTCGGTGTGAAGTGGCGTGTGATGACTCAGTTATTAGTAATATTTCACCTCGCAGTGGAAATCATGGAGGATTCCCAGTTATCCTAAAATAACAATTGAGGAACCAGTTCCAACAGGAAGAAGAAAATTTAGATCCCATCTTTTTCCAGTTAAAACAACGAGAATGGATTTGGAGCAAAGCGGGGCATTAGCATTTCCAAGAGAACCCTAGCACCCATGAAGAAATAAAGAATTATCACAAGATTTAGATAGTTGTAAATTTAACAGTTTGGAATACGCAGCTTGGTCAAAAAAGAGAATATGTGTTTGATGTGCAAGAATTTTAATCCCACTTGTGACATCATGGATCAAAAGCAACTACTATTTTGAAGCGACGATAATTCCGTTGCAGCTACGCTAATCTTTGTTAACTGTACAACTAAAAGATCTATCTTCCGCATCATCCTTAGGTCCAAATGAATACTGTAGGAGATGGAGGGATTGAACCAAGGAGGAGTGGTTTGAAAGGGTTTGTCAATCTTTGCAAGTCGATAGTTCGCAATGGAATCAGAATTGAGCACTTCGAAGCATGGAATGTGTCGCTTACAGGGACCATAATCTTCATCGCCTGGTCATATTACATGTGATGCTTCTTAACAGGGCACTGATCTTACAACTTTGTTTGAAGAGGAAAGGGTGGCAAGGGTAACCGATTTCCATTCTTAAAAATTCATAGCAGAAGAAAGCAAAATTAGTTCGGTAAGAGCTGGAAGAAAGGTTACAAAATAGTGGATTTCCTAGGCATCTTTTGGTGTCATTCGATCTCCTTGCCTACGTGTTTACTTTGGGTCCCATAGACTGCTCGGTCTCGTCGGACTTACCTCATTTGGAAAATCTTTCATTCATTCATTCAATCTATCTGAGTCCCCACTATCCTTGGAAATATTATGTGGTGAATGTCCACATCCGCAGCCGATATAAGTCTGTAGCATCATTCCGGTCTAAAAGGAAGTATTCCACACTAGTATTGCGTAATATCTCTACTCTTCAATATGTGCCATGCTATATTATATAACTCACTCCAGCATCGGAAAAGACTTCCACTGTCACTTAGCACAAAAAACTGCCATCTTAGAAGAATCTTAGCACGTTTACAATCAACCCAACAAGGTAGCAGTTCGACCTCTATTGAACAGCTGACATCATTTGAATATTCTGGGTATCTTTTAAACAATCATTTAAACGGTAGCATTCCCACTTCAAGGGGGCTGACAACATGTAAAACTGTAAAAGATGGACCTGAGTGAAAATTAGCTAACCATGTCAGTATGCAGGCACCTACAAGAAATCTGTTCATACCAAATCCATCACCAAGGGAACAAGAATAACTTGGAAAAGACACTACTCAAAAGGTAGGCATCGTTGGCTCCTTAGAAATTGGGGCAAGCGAGATTATGTATTGAGGATGTTACATCAATCTAACACATAATGCTAGAATGATAGCGATTCCCACTTAATTGATGTGGATTTATCTTTCAGTTGGAAGTCGATTTGATCTCTCTAACAAATATCATGCAACTTAGAAAACTTGTACTAACCAAGGTGGTATGCTTCCCATTAATAAGAACCTTAATTACCCAGATCTACAATCTCCCATAATCACTTGACAGTGTAAATTGAGTTCACAATGAAGACCTCCATTTAACTGGCAACACTTGGGATTAAGCATATTGTCATATTGAAGGTGTTAGTGTCTTCAGATTCCTTTGAGCACGATATAAATCTATCTGGGTTGGAATTTTTCCTGTCAAATCAATATTTTCCAAATTTAATCTTTCCAAATCAGACCAAGAAGTTAGGCTTGATGGTATTTTACCAGATAATTTATTCATTGAGAGATCTCAAAACTAGTAGCCTATGTAGATGGTCAACTGGAGGAAGGAATACCACCGGTAACATGACTTATTTGTTGAAAGTCGACTTAGTACTCATTGTCAGGTACAAGTATGCCAATTTTTTGAGTGGATAAAACTTCTGCTTCCATCCATGCTTTGTGACAGATTCAACAACTGTTAAATATGTCAGGAAAGCATGGATTTGCATAAGGTTTATCCACTCAACAAACTTTTATGCAAGTCTAAAACTTGTACCTCACATCTCCCTTATTTGTCACTTTAAGTTGGAATGAGCTTACCGTTTGATGATACCTTCCTCCATTGTTTAGTCTACAATATGGTTAGTTTAGTTTCACCGTATCTCCTTAATGAATACGGTATTAAGGGGAAATACCATCAATCCGCTAGGTATATTGGTCCTACCTCATTTAGAAAAGCTTAAATTTTGAAAATACTGATTAATGAGCAGAGTGGAAAGTATCCATCCTGAAATCATTATGCGGCAGAAATATGCCGATATCTCACCGACTTTTTTGTTAAACATTACAGTCTAACATGAAGGTATTCCAATTGAGTATTTAGCAACTATCTCTACTCTTCAGACATCTGCACATCTGGGTAGACAACTCATTGACCGGAGAGCATTCCCCCTAGTCACTTTTTACAGTTTTCTATCTTTGAGGATATCTTGATCTCTTGAAATGAAATTGGCTAAAAGGTAGCATTCTAGCTCCTATTATGTTAGCTATCCATGTCTGAGGATTTTTTATCTTTTTCACATAATCAATTTAAATGGTAGCTATTCCCACAACTCGCTGGTAACTTCTCCTTCAGCTATGGGAAAATGGATCCTGACTAAAAACTAACTAACAGATTCTCATTCCCACTTGCTATGATGTTAGCTTTTATCTTTGAAAGAACTAGATCTCACGTTGAGCAATCAAAGCTAATAGGTATGTTTGTGCATTGTGATGTCAGTTATGCCACTGTAACTGCTGATGTTGCATGTTTTCCATCATGAGAGGGACGCCCTTCTCGCTATCCGGTGAGATGCCTCTTCCTTTACACTAAACTCGTTGAATTGGAAGGGGTTTAATTGTTGTGAGTGGCGTGGAGTTCAGTGCAGTAAATACACCTCGCATGTCATCCAACTCCATTTATCCAATTTTCATGGGAACCATTTCCAACAAAAAACACTTAATCCCATCTTTTTCCAGTTAAAATACCTAGAATATTTGGATCTAAGCGGGAATGATTTCCAGGGTACTCTACCCATAGGTACTTTCAAATCGCAACATTTAATATTTGTAAATTTAAAGTGTTGATCAATTCAAAACAAAATGTGTTTGATGCTGCAGAAATTTGAGACATCTGGAATCTCAGCTAACAACTATTTTAGAGATAGGTGAAATTCAAATTGCAGCTAACCGTACATAACTTTCTTACACCTACAATTTTTTTGATCTTCATCTTCCGCATATCCTCAAATCCAAATGAATAGTGTAGGGTGGATTGCGGAGAACCTGCAGGAATTAAAATGATTTGTGGATCTTTCAATGATAGTTCTTAATGTGACCAATTGAGCAGTTGGATAGGACCAGTCAAATTGTCTCATCTCCAATAATCTAAAACATCGAGACTGGTCAGATTACTGTGTGCTTCTTCTCTGGGCATGCATCCCTTGAAGTCGATTTGATCTCAAAACACCTCATCATCAACTCTCCATTCTTGAATTAGGTACTGGAACAAATTTAGTTCGGTAATACCTTCTTGGTTACATAAATATGATTAGTTTAGTTTCATTCGATCTCCTTTCCGGAATAGTTTCGAAGGGCCCATTTCTGCTAGGTTTGTCGGTCTTACCTCATATTGTCGAAAATCTGTAATGTCTTCAGTATTTCAATGAGCTGAGTGGAAATATAAGCTGAAATATTATGTGGTGAATGTCCACATCTCACCGAATTTAATCTGTTGCACATTCACGGTCTATAAGTTAGGCTTGATGGTATTCCACCACTGTAATTGGTAATATCATCTAAGAGATCAACATCCAACATGCTTTGTAGACAACTCATTAGCTGGAAGAGATTCCACCTGTCAGCTTACTCAGCTGCCATCTTTGAAAGTGATCTTGATGTAATGAATGTCAACTAAAAGGTATGCCAATTTCGACTTCTATTGGTCAAACCTGCAAATCCATGTTTGTAACAGATTCTGTATCTCTAAATATGATAACAATCATGGATGTAAACGGTAGCATTCCCACTTCTATTGGACTTCTCCTTCGACTGGAAAAAATGGACCTGAGTGAAAATCAACTAAACATGGTAGTATTCTAGGTCCCACTTCTAGTTGGCCTTGCAAGCTATTCATCTCTAAGGGAACTGCATGTCTTTGACAATCAGCTAAAAGGTAGCATTTCATCTCCTATTGGTCGGCTTTCATTTCTGAGGATGTTGTTTCTTTTTAACAATCAGCTATTTTATGGATAGCGATTCCCACTTCTATTGGATTTATCTTGTCAGTTGGAAGAAATGGACCTCTCTAACAACAACCTGCATGAAAACTTTTCTCTTGATGTTAATTCAAACTAATAAGCAACCTTAATTAGAGTTGTCTCTCTCCCATAATCACTTGACCGTGTAAATTGAGCCAACCAATTAAGGATACCTCCATTTAACTTGCAACACTTCAAGAGATTAGCTGTCTTGTAGGTTGTTTTCAGAGTGTTATCCCTCCATTCCTTTCAACACGATATAGAATTCCAATCTAATTTGGAATTGTCTACCATGAATAGCTGATTGTTCAGAATCATTCAACATCCTTGGCTAAGGGATTTTCTAACTCAATGAGAAGTCTTAAATGCTACTCATATAATAGCTGATTATCAAGGACATGAACTTCCCTCCACCTAAATAACAGTTGACCTATAGAAGTGTCGCTTACTACTTGTATAATTTTTTTTTGAGTCAGGTCAACTTCTGCTTCCATCCAAAGGAGAAGTCTCATATTTAGAAGCTGTTGGATTTGCTCACAAAATGGATTTAGCATGATTGTTATCCCTGTGCAAATTGGCATACTTGTACCTGACATTGATTACTTGTCACTTTCAACAAATAAGCTTATAGGTGGTATTTCTTCCTCCATTGGTTGTCTACAAAGGTTGTTGGTTTTGCATCTCTTAATGGCAGCTAAATTATTTGGTGAAATACCATTAAGCCTAACTTATTGCTGTGATTTGGAAAGATTAAATTTGGAAACATACTGATGTTGAAGAGTAGAGATAGTTCCATCCTAGATCATAATGCTCAGAAATACTGACTGATACTACACCTCAATGTGCAACAATATGTTTAAGGAGAAGTGGCCATTCATCGCATTGAGTCATTTCACTTATACTGTTCCAGCTTAGCTCATTGTAGATCTGGGTAGTAATTTGTTAAATGAGGAAGGAACGATAAACCCAGCTTGGTTTTGGGCAATTTTCTAAGTTGATTCATACTTGTTTTGAAATCAAGATTGACTTCAAGGGAGCATTCCAAAACTAATTATGTGACATCTTTCCAGTCTCTTGTGTTTTAGATGAGTTGTCCGAAACATAACAGATGTTGACAGAGTAGAGATATCCCACAATACAGTGTGGTATACTTCCTAAAAGCTATGACCGGAATGTGCAACAAGTCAAATTTCAATCAGATGCTTGCAATTCATCGCATAGCATTTTACTTACAAAGAAGAGATCCAGCGTGATTGCAAAAAGAAATTAGAGAGGGTGTAAATGTCAGTTATGTTCTGTTAAACTTAGCAGAATTGGGCCCCTTGATCTATCTGCAAGAAAGGAGACTATCAGGTGAGATTAAACTAGTCAAGATTTTCTAGCCTAAGAAGGTCTTACACGACATTGAAGTTGTATTAGGGAACCTAACTTAAGAATGGAGAGGGAGCTGAGGTTTTGGATAGGAATGGGGATGTGCCTAGACTAGAAGAACGTAGAAAGGTCGAGGTGGTGGAGATTATGGAGATGAGAAATTGATGCTTCCAACTGCTCAATTCTCACATTCTGAACCACCATTGAAAGATACAAATATTTTAATTCATGCAGGTTCTCCCTCCACCCTACACTATTCATTTGGATTTGAGGATATGCGGAAGATAAATCTAAAAATTGCAATTGAGATAGATTACCTAATTGCAACGAAATTTCACCATCAAAATAGTATTTGCTGAGATCTAGATGTCTCAAATATTGGTGGCCAAAAAATTCTGCACATCAAACACATTTTGTTTTGAATTGATCAACACTTTCAATTTACAAATATTAAATGTTGCGATTTGAAAGTACCTATGGGTAGAGTACCCTGGAAATCATTCCCACTTAGATCCAAATATTCTAGGTATTTTAACTGGAAAAAGACGGGATTAAGTGTTTTTCGTTAGAAATGGTTCCCATGAAAATTGGATAAATGGAGTTGGATGACATGCGAGGTGTATTTACTGCACTAAACTCCACACCACTCACAGCAATTAAACCCCTTCCAATTCAACGAGTTTAGTGTAAAGGAAGAGGCATTCACGGAAGCGAGAAGGGCGTCCCTCTCATGTGGAAAAAAAGGCAACATCAGCACTTACAGTGGCACATGTCATCACAATGCACAGACATATCATGCCCCATTCCCAGTATTTCTCCATTTTATTAGATTTTTCTATTATTTCATCTGCATCAAAGTTGAATAAACGATAAGGAACAGTTGCAGTATAGACATTAGTTTCATTTTAAAAGAAACAAAAAATGAATCAACAGAAAAAAGCAACATACCTAGAATGAAACTGAATTAGATTGGAGAATGGTGCATATGCAAAGAGAGGCAAATTAATTTATAAAAAGAGGAAATCATCAAACACAGACCAAATAGACTTGCAAAAGTTTGAATTCTTCCATTTTGTAAAGAAGCGTTTAATATAAAGTTTGACCCCGTGTTGTAGACAGAAAATGAATGGAATTCCATTTCCTCGAATTAACCTATTTATCACATTTACACTTGTAGGAGGTCACTCTCCAACGGCCTTACCCTCAATACCTACTTATATATTGTCTGCTTGGTCAAGACTTGAGGACCTATTATCTGCTTGATCAAATGAAAGTCTTAATACAGTTTTACCATGATAATAACATTTGCACTAAATTTTTAGAAGAAACATTAGGTTTAAAATGTGACTTGCAAGGAAAATATTACAATAAGAGTTTACAGCTTTTTTACAAGGTATTACTTTGCAAATTTAAAACTAAATTAGCTCATAAACTAACAAACAAGATATTCCCCCTGCCCCCTCGTATCTTGTATCCTCGTGTCAGACATATCGATACGTGGGATTCACGGGTTTCATCTGTCAAACATGCCTCGGATACATGCCATGTGTTGGACATGTCTTTTACGTAGGCTGGAAAGGGTTGGACACGGGAGACCCATGTGTCCAACATGGGGGCTCAAAAAACAATTCCCCCACAGTGAAATTGTTTGTCTTTAATATAGTTTTGCCCAACAATTAGTCACCATTCAAGCATCGAGGAAAATGTTGTGGAGTTTGACTTATCTTCGAGATTCTTGGCGTTTGGTGAAAAAGAAATTCGCATTCCATTTTAGGAATTTTATTACAACCGAGTGTTCTTCCACTAAAACCATGGCTCAATCATCAAGGATTCTTACTCAAAAGAAGAGTAAAACTCTTCATGTAGGTATTCCTCCTTCCCCTCCATGTCCAAGTGCTATTAATGTTAGTGTTTCGTTTGTTGCAAGTGGACAACGCCTTTGAGCAGGCATTGGACAACCTGATCTTAATCAACCGGTCCTAGAGTTGGTCAATGATGATAATGGTGATTCTAATGAGGGGTCATCCGCAACACTAACAAATGCAGATCTTGGAATGAAGGGCCTGGAGGAGGAAGGAGAGAAAATTGGCAGTGGTGGAGATGTTGATAAATTTGATTATGATTATGAGATATAGTTATTATTATCAACTATCATGCTTATGTAATACATTTTGATGACACTGAATGGGAAAATTACAAAACTTTTGATTCACGAATCTATAGTTTGATTATGATTCTATATTATCAGTATGTATGATGTATGGTTTTATTTTTGTCGACTTCGATTGATAATTTTAATCTTATTGTATAAATATCATGTTTCGAACTAGGTAGCTGGTACAGATACGGGGATGGGGGCTTTGTACGCCGGTACGGTGATTTTTGTTTTGGGGATTTGGGTACGAACGTACAAAAAATATAGCTAAATAAGTAAATTAACAATATAACATACATAGAGTTAACAAAATAAGCTAAATGACCACAAAACATATTGATAATTCAATGTCAAATGTCATAATATTCATTGGTCGAACTTGGAACAACTACACCATGTAAATTCTACAATATATACACAAAAATAAAGACAAATTGAGCATATAGATTTATTCATAATCATAATACTTCCCAGTGCATTCAGCGAGAGCATCATTAGAATCATCATGTGGTTCATTAGAATCACAAGGAGTAGTACTGTCACTCCCTAACTCTATCATGCGAAGCACCCTCTAGCTCTGGATCTACCAATGAAGGGTGCTCATCGATGCTTCCAAGTTTGGAGTCTTCGAGTCTACATCCCAACACTTTTTTTCCCCTTGATTGTACCCATATTGCTTGTGTGTTAGAATACACATGTTAGAAAGCACAAAGACCAAATCCTACACCTTTTTTGCTTGTTGCACTTAACAAAGTGGATAAAGGATTAGGTGCCCTAGTTCCCACTTAGTTGAAGAAGAACTTGCAACCTATTTAGGCAGGCCACTAAGTCAATGCAAAATTCAAAATTGAAATTTATAAAACTAAAAACTAAAAGAAAAAAAATTAAAACAAACCTAGAAAAGAAAGAGTTAAAAAAATTAAACTCTTACTTGGCACATAATTTTCATTGCAATTTTTTGGAGGTGGGGTATGCTTGCCTATGGAGGTACCACCACGAATATCCATCCATCTTGTACATGTCATGACGAGTGCTAATGGACTGATCTCTTCCAAATATGAAATCCACAAACTCCTTCATAACTGTGTCATGTACTTTTTGATAGGGGAAGAGTCTAGTCAAGGCTGCCTTGTACCCCTCACCAATCTATATGGTGGGACCCTCTTGGGAAATAAAAGATCTCCACATTTTAGTATTTTGGAGTCGAGGAAAAAGAAAGAAGATGGAATGGGCAGTCATTTTGTTCCACATGTCAATGAGATGCAAATACACAACCTGGAAGCTCTCTGTAGGATTTTTTTTGTCATTTATGGTCGACTTAATTGACTCAATCTAGTTGATTCCATCATAAATCTCATCCAAACATGGATGATCCATATCAAAAAATTTGAGCATACCCATGATGGGCGTAATAAATTTAAGAAAATACTCCACATGATCCCACCATCTGTCATCGAGGATCAACACTTTCACCTTTGCAGTCCTCTCAATATTTACATGCATCCATGCGACTCTATGACACTTTCACCTTTAAGTATTCTCAAGAATGATTTGAAAAATGTATTTAAGTGACTCACTTAACCACTTTTTATCATTTTCATATACCTAAAAACAAGCTCTCAATTTCCCGTATTTAATAAAAACGATTAAATTGGCCTTAAAATGGAATTAAACTGTTAAAACAACAAACAAATTGAAGGAAACTATAGGACACAAGGCAAACCGCTTGATAACGAAGTTCACCCAATATGGGCTTTGTCTCCGGGTCTAGATGAGCTCATGAATTGATCTATTATGATGCAAAATTGCTTCATACAATTAAAATTACATCAAAATGCACTTTTGATACGCTAGAATTCTCTACAATTTGTTGGTCGGCTAAGTCCTTGTTTTCATTATTGAATGCCATTTCCAAT
>CM034155.1:123169542-123205563 GCA_019776745.2 Taxus chinensis | reverse complement strand
GCTCGGATGTGCTGTTGAGGATCCTCATTACTGTAAAATTTAATAAATTTTGGGAGGTCCTAATGAGGAGGATAAACTTTGTAGATAATTAATGAATGAATAGGTTCATTGCATATTTTTTCATACGATCATGTATTTTTAGGGCCCATGGAAGTGGCTTCAATACTAGATATAGTGTTCATTAAAGGCTTGAAGAGGGTCAGTTTGTGGTTGTTTTTATGTACTGGATGAAAATGAACCAGGTTGATTGAATGAGAATTGATTGGGTTGTTGATATTGTTGTGGGTGATTTTGTTGGAAAGGAATGTTTTACTAGGGAACATTTATAGGGATGTTGTAGGTGGGTTGTGAGACTAAAATTTGTGACGGTTGGATATATTGATACTCGGTAGGGATGGATGTGGTTAGAAGGGATTGTGATTATTGTGGTATGTGTTGGGAAGGAATATATGTGTAGATAAGAAGGTATGAATATTGAGGTTCATGTTGGAAGGGGATGGACATGAAAACAAGGGGTTGCGATTGTTGTGGGATGTTCTAAAAGGGAATAGAGGTATGGATAAGAGACTGTGATTGTTGTGGTATAGATTGAGAGGAAACAAGTGGTTGTGATTGAAGTATGTGTTGTGAAATAAAAAAAATTGAGTATTGTTGTGAAATTGGAAGGGTACTTGCAATAACACTAGTGTTGATTAAGGGTGTAGATGTAGGGATAAACATAGTAACGTTTTGGATAGGTGGCATGGTTTTTTGAGAGGGTGGTGATTGAGACATAATAATAGAAACAAAAAAAGAACTCACATGAGGTGATTGAATAGTAGAGAAAGTTGGGGGGGTTTGTGTGGATGAAGAAACATTTTTGTTGTTTTGAGGTGCCGTGGAACCAGTTGAAGGGTCTGGTGAAGATGTATATTCTTATGTGGTTCTTGTGAGGAAATCATGTTAAGGTTAAAAGTGATGATGGGAACTGAAGACACAACATTGGATGTTTTTGATTGGCTGATAGTAGGATAGGAATATATATTCTGGATAACTGGTTCACGGTTTGGATCAATGAGATGTGAAAACCCGCATGAATGATCAGGTATATAAGGATGTGGTTTAGGTATATATGATTGAAGGTGAACATCCCTAGCAATGAGGCATGCATTAAGAGAAATGGGGTTTGAATTTATTATTTCTAAAAAGATAGGATCCCCACTATCAAAGAAACTGGTGATGAAAGGATCATGTATCTCAGATGAAGAGGATTGACTATGAGGAGAATGTGGTTATTCCTGATCTTCTGGTTGAGGTGATAGAGTAGCCTTCCATTTCTCAAGTAGACGCGAGGCATCCTTGAGGTTGGTTTGAAGGTTATTAATAGATCGTTAGAATTTTTCTATCATGTTATTGGAAGTTTGGATACGGGATTGTTTTCTTGTAAAAACCATAGAAACAAACCAAAAATCACCTAAAGAAGAACAAACTAGATAGTTGATTACAAATAACAAAAAAATCACGCAATTTTTTTTTTGATTATCTTGATTTACTTAGAAGAAAAATGAAATGTGTAAAAGTAATGATAAGGTTCTAGAAAATGGCCATCTATAGATAGTTTCAAGAATGTTTTAGGCTAGATTCCTTGATATAACTGAAGTTACGTGAGGCCAAATTATGTGTTGGTTCCAGTACAGGGCTTGGTATTGGTGCCTAGACCCTCACTTCATGGTCCCACAACAACAAGGGAGTTGGGTGCTTATCTAATATACCAACAACCAATTAATTTTACTCGTCCATAACACCAAATTGGCTTCCCTATCAGATGATGAGATCCCAATAGTTTCACATGGGTAGATATGTTTCAATGCAATTTATGTTTGATGTGATTCGGTTATGTGTGAGGGAGATTAATTGAATATAATATATTCAACTCCTATTTAATCTATGTGATCAATTACTATGAAAATTTTGTTTTAATCTCAAAAGAATAGTTGATTTTGATGAGTACAAACAACAAAATACAATTCTTGAAAATGAAAAGAAAAGAAGAAGAATCACTTGAAGAATGCGTCATTTTTAATTTTTGATATTTTTTAGCAATGCAATAACACAAGCACAAGCCACCAGAGCAGAAACTTTCAAAGGGTTAACAAAAAATAGAAAACAACAAGATAAAATGATGTTAGAGGCTGAATGACAAAGTAATCAAAAGCAGTCACAGAGATCATCAACGATTGACAGGAATCACTGGTGATTCACCCCAATCACTTGAGATTACAAAGCAGAAGGCCTAAAAATGAATTTTTAATAAAATTGTAATGAAGAAAGGGACAATAGCTCCCACCGGGCGTGCCATAATTTTCAAACATTTTTTTCTTTCCTACTTTACATTAATGAATTTAAATAACAAAATCAAAACAAAACTAAGAAGACGATGGGGTTTACTGATACCCACAAGGATGATTGATGATGTTAATGGTTAATTGAAGTTTTCAAGTTTGAATGAGTGTATAATTACGTGTATCCTGGAAATCAATCTGTGATCAAAGACACTAAATAGAAAGAATTAGATAAATGGATAAATGAGCTACTCATAAAAGGTCGATTTAAGGAATCCAAAGGGACTTCCTTTGAGTATGTCAACTCACTTTGTAATAATTAAGTCAATTGATAATGATAAAGATATGCAGTAGATAAAAATAGATAAATGGTAGATGGATGGAGAGCTCTAGAACTCAAGTTTGAATGGAAGGTCCTATGTGTCTTCAAAGGTATCCCATGAAAGTGTGGATGTGATCTAAACAGACTCAAAGTAATTGTACCATAACTCCTTAGGTTCTTCCTGGATATAATGGAGGAACTCAATCTGATCCTCAATGTTGTGTTTGTCAATGGGGAACCAGATAGTGCATAATGTGAGTTCATGTAAGATGTTGTACTCTTCCCAGAAAAATGGGTTTTGGACTATGGAAATATCATAAATTCTTGTAATCAGGTGTGAACAGCCAGGAAATGACATCTAACAGTGAGCCATACTTGTAAAAAACATGCTAAATGTAGAGGAATTGATAAGAAAATGATATAAAGATGATAAATTTATGAAAATATAAATTTTGACAGGAATCATTAGTGATTTAGGCCAAGTGCACGTGATTAGTGTGAATCGCTAACGATTGCTATTAAAATGAAATTTTTTCTAAAAATGATGATTAGATCTCTAAAATGATGTTTTTTTATTCCTTTTGATTTTTCCTATGAATTGTGAAAGATAAAGAAATATGTGGGAATACCTTTAGATAGAAGAGGAGCTAAAAGATGCCTCAAACCTTCAGTGGGAATGATCAAATTTATGGCATTGCTTTATCACGTTTCTTGGAGGTTGAATGATGGAGATGGATGAAAAAACATCGTCATAAATTATTGATATTGATGCCTAATGATGTCTGAATATGTCTTAGATTCTATAATGTCAAAAGCAAGGTACATACTCAAACAAAGGGGTCCCAGATCAAAGATTGAAGATCCCTAAGAGAGACGACAAAGGTGTTATTTATAATTGTTGACGATTAGGTAAAATTATTGACAATCTACTTTTTTGGGGGCAAGTGATTGAAAAGTGGTTAAAACCACTTCTAAACAAATATTTTAGTTTGTGACAAAGGTAAATGGTTTAGGGGAGGTTTGGGATGAGGTGTAGAGGTTAGGATGTAGTAAGAAAATAGGTTTGGATGGTTTTGAAATGGCTAGGCTTGATTTAGGGTGGTTAAGTGGTTTTTGAGAGGGATAGAATAAGATTTTACAGTTGTAAAGTAGTATTAATGGGGTGTGTGAAAATATTTACATGGAGTAAATATTGTGAAGGATTTTAAAATTAGGATAAGTTTTTATAGATTAAGTAATGTGATTAAATTATTTTATTATTATTGTGAAGATATTGTATGTGGTCAGGGAAATTAGTTGTGTTTATTTTAGGTGCCTATAACCTCTTCAAATATTACTCATAACAAAGGGCTTGTATTATTATTACACATCACATAGGATTTTTTGAGTGAGGCACTAATCCCATAAGGAGCACAAACCCTTATTTTAATAGGAAACCTATCCTATAAGGAGACTAAAACCCCTTAAGATAACTAAGCACCCGCCTAGAAACCTGAAATGGATGATCACTTAAGATATGTTGCTCCCATTAGTGATTGTGATCACAAGTTCAGATCCTCTCTCTAAAAATATTCTCAAACATCCCTCTCTCCTTCTTTGCTCAAATATGGTCCTTATTTTACTGATTAGGTCATATGACCTTCAGTACCTTCTCCAAAAGTCTTCTCAACACATCTAACCTATTCTCATCTTTGTCCTTGACCCTTCTATACTCTTATTCCACATTTTCTAGCTCACTCACATCCTCTCCATCTTAACAATTACAAATGAGTCATTACACTAACCTTATATACATGACTCAACTCCTAAAAACCTATAGGTTAGCCAAGACCATATAGGTTAGTCTTATCAACTTTAAAAAACACATGTAACATCCTATATATTCACTTATAATTACCAAGTATGTCCGTATAGCTCTTACAAACATGAACATGAATAACTAGCCCAAAATAGACCTAAAACAAGGTCATTTTTACCAACGAATGAATCATGAATGGCCAAAAATATGCCTAAAACAAGGTCTCACATATCCAGGTCTTCTTCACCTGGATAAGATAAGTGGGATTTTATTCCTTATTAGATAAGTGGTTAGATAATGGAATTTTGTTTGATTCTTTGAGTGGAGTAAAATCCCACTTACCTAAAATAGACCTAAAACAAGGTCTTATTCACCTGGATAAGCATATGCAAGTAGTTCGACAATGCTATACATAGCATCAAAAATGTTAGGTTGAATTTTGAGACCTATATCTTCAAATTTATCCATTGCACCTTCTTGAAAACTTCCATGGAAATATAGATCACATCCCAAGCTTCTTGGAACAATTAACTTTTCTTCATGAAGCCTCCATCTCAGACCTGAAACTGTAAATGTACACAAAATAAGGGTTTTTATCCTACTTCATGAAATATATGGAACATGAAATTACCACCAAAAATATCCATGAAGATTCCTCTACATGTTTGAGTCATAAAATTTTCCTTTCTACTTTGTTTAGAGACCATACTAAGCAAATCTCTCATATCGCTATGTTATAAGGGTTTAACTAGGGTTTAATACCAACTTTACTTCTTAACAATTGTTAATACATGTTAGGGAATCATTTAACTCCATTATAACTCTAAAAAAATCTTAATTTCATGCACAAAATATGGTGAAAATATTAAAATCCAATGAAAATATTTTACAATAAAATGAGTACTCTAAACATGACCTCAAGCTGGGAAATGCAATTCTAGAAACGTGATATGACCGAAATTAGCTTATCTTGCAATTCCTTCAAGTAATTGATATGAAACTTGGCATGAATCACTATGAAAACCTACTTAAACTATCCCAAGTATCATTTTTACTTGTTAACTTATTATATGTCTCCAACCATGACTTATCTTGCCTTTCTACCCTTGTCTTCACTGTCTTGCTCCAAAAGGACCTTGAATATGCACTAAAACTCTAAATACTACTATGAAACACATATTACATATACTATGAAACATAATAACACATTTCCCATGCTTTTACAAGAATTCCCTGCTCAATATCTCATGCCATAATACCATCCTGCTTGACCTAGGTTTAGGACTAGGCCTAGAATGACCTAAATCAACACATACTTAGCATGACTTGACCATGACAACAACTTTTAGAAACTTAGAAACCTTTACCAGATCATATTGAATATATTAGATCTTATGAGGACCTTTGATAACATTTGGAGCTCACAAATAACTCTCACTTGGTTTAGAATGCACTAAGACAACATACTGAAGACTCCAAAACTAGACACTAGCAATCAACCTTCAATTTTGAACATGGATAACACCTCATAGATAAAGCTAAATCACCAAGACACCCTTTTAAATCAATGTTCCATTTGACATCAATGATAACCATAAAAACAATTCACAATACCCCTTGATTAGATAAGTGGGATTTTACTCCTCTCAAAGAATCAACCCACGAATGTCACTATGGATAACATTGGATTTAATCCTCACAAAGGGTATCCTAGTCAAGTAAGTGGGGATCCCATTTTATTTCCCAATTCATTCAAGGTACCAACTACTTTGGGTATCTTATATTACTCCTCAAAGTGAGTTTCTAGCCCCTGGCCATGCACTTCCCATAATTACAATCAAAGGGTGAATAAACCATTCTCTGAAAAAATGTAATTAAAAGAGTTTTATAAAATTTAATAAAATGGTGATAATTTTTTCATCATTCCACGAGCAAGGAAACATGTAGTTAGTAGTTTTAGTTTAAAATAAATCATTATAGAGTTGGTTATGAAAATTGTTGACAGGGTTCTTCATCAAATTTTTGATAAGCCACAAACATTAAGAAGAAGCCTCCAAAGCTTAAAACAAGTCATGGAGGATTAGAGGAAGCTGCACATACAAGGATGAAGCCACATTATATTAGAAAAGCCAACTAATTCTTAGGAAATCCATGATACACTATAGGGGGCCACATAAGTTGACACAAAGGCACAGAATAAATCTAGAATAGAGTAGAAGCCGAAAGAGGCATGAATCAAAAGAAGTGAACCTTTGAATTTTTTATATTTTGTATATTTATTCTAATTAATCCATTTTATATGTGTGTGTGTGCCACAAGAAATGTATGTAAGCATCACCAGAATTATATGAAAGAGAAGACAAGATTTTTTATGAGAATGGGACTAATGTAATGAATATTAAACTATGAATGAGAACTGATGTTTTGGAGAAAAGTTTGTAATGTACTTTTACATTCTTTCTATTCACAAGTTAGAGTAGTTTGCTTTTCCCATGTACATCACTAACAATAGGTCAAACTTCCTAAATATCACACTACTGTCAAGGTTTAGGGTTAAAATTTGGTGTTTGAGCCTAGGTTCTTGTCAGTAGGATTTCAAGAAAAATATCACCACTAGGATATTGGAAACCCACATTAACAGAAATTGAGGATTGATGCAAATCTCAAATTCAAAAATTTGTTTAAGGAGAAGTAAAATGACTGAAAGAATCATATAAAGTAGTAGAAGTGGAAGTTATGGGAGAATATGGAGAAGCGTTTTGGTCACTGTTTCATATTTATTTTGGCCCTGTATACTAGCACATGCCAAGAGAACAGAGTGGTCATGATTACATTTGAGAGAGCCTTTTGAGTGGATTGTAGTAAATCTAACTATACTTAATCATCTTGATGAACCTTGGACTAGAGAAATCAATTACTGGTACTAGACTACACTAGATTCATACATAATTATTTGGGCCATACGGGGCTGGACAAGTTTTGATCACCTTTAGTTTTAAGTGGAGAAAGAGGAAAATTTCTCAAATTAGTTCCATTTTTAAATAAGGTTTTGATGGTAGAAAAGGGTTTAATCAGAAGTGCAAAAAATATCCTTTAGGGGATAGGCACAACGGGATGGCGTACATGAAGGGGGAAGATCCAAGAGACACAAATTATTATAATTAATGTGGTGATGGTTGGGATATCAAAAATAGGATGACATGAAGAAAATAATAATCAGAAAAGTTAGATAGTTGGAAAAAATAAAATTAGGAGAATTAAAGAGAAGTTAGTATCTTAACAAAACCAATCAGAATGAAGAGGATGGAAAAAGAGCTAAAATAGCCACAAAAAAAAGGAGTTAGAAGTAGCTAAAAATGTAGTTAAAGAAGAACAAAATAAAAATTCCATAGAGGATGCAGAGAAGAAGAAGAAAGAATAAATAAAGAAAAAAGAATTAGAAAAATAGAAAAAAGAACAAGAAGAGGCAACAAAGAAACATGCAGAAGAAGTAGAAAAGAAAAAGATATAATAGGAGGCACAAGAAAATAAGAAAAGGAGATAAGAAGAAAGAAGAGAGAAATAAAAGAAAGATGAAGAAGGGAAAAAGGAGAAATAAAAGAGAGAGAAAGAGGAGGTAGAAGAGGAAGGCTGAAAAAGAGAAGAAGGAGGAGGTAAAAGAAAGGAAGGAAAAACATGAGAAGGAAAATAAAGATAAAGCAAAACAAGAGAAGAAATAAAAAGAGGCAGAAGAGAAGAAGAACCATGAAGAACTAAAGAAACAAGGAGAATAGAAGAACACAATACCATCAGCGCCAGTCATAGAAACATCTACAAGTATGTTACCTACACAAACACTAAGGGATTCACTAATAAAAATCAAGTTGGCACTACAACAATGGAAAAAGGAGTAATCAATACAGTTGCAGTAAGGGGTAGTGGAACAAACCACAAAGGGCTATAAGGTGCACTTAGAAAAACTCTCCTCCTTACAAAAGACATCCTAAGGTCAAATAGTAGAACAAAGCGCTAAAAAATACTAGATGCAATAGTGCGTAGATTTGGAAGAAGATATGCAGAAGATTTTATCCTCCATCCAAAAAGAAAAACCACACAACACCACTAATCCAAATCTATAAGTAGAAGTGACTATAGAGAAGGTAGTAAGTGACATTTTAAAAGATTGAAAAAGTCAATTTTGTAGCAGAAAAGAAGAAAATCCATGAGAGTGTTGTGGAAGAGTATAAACAACAAATTATTAAGCCACAAAGTTGGGAGAATTAAAAAAGAAGGAAAGAAATGAAATCTATGGTGACTAAGTTAGAGAAAGAGTTGCAAAACGGTGTGGCCTATTATAATTATACAATCGGATGGCATAGTGAAACTCATAAATAAAAATTAGAGCTAGAAAATTGGAACAATAGATTCATATAACATCAACAACATATGATATCAACTAGGACAAAGATGGAGTCCAAAGACATAAGATTACTGAGTTGACAAAGATATATAAAAAAAATCCAAGGGTGCAGTTTGAAAATATAATGGATATGTAAGAGTGTAGCACACCATTAGATAGAGCCATTATTAGAATGCAACAAGAAATCACAACCACCCAAAACAGATGGGGTCAACTGTAAGAAAATTCAGCACCATCTGACATTATTCAGTTGATCCAAGAGAACTCAAAACTACAAGAGTTGAAAAATTAGATAGATGCACATATAGATTTGTGGTATACTTTTTAGAAGAACATTATATCCGAGATTACTAAGTACATCCCCCCAGCTCCACCATAAAGAAGAGTAAGAGGCAGGGTGTCCCATAAACCGAGTCAGGCGAGTCGAGTGACGAAACTCTTACTTATGTCAGATGTCTAAGTTTATAGGGGTTGATGTGTTTACCCTCCAAAGTTGGTGTCCCATAAGTCCAGTTGGGTGAGTTGAGTGAGGGAACCTTTCCCTACGCCAAACATCTAAGTTCTGGGGTTTGATTCCTACTTAACAATGTTTGGAGAATTTTTTTGAGAAAAGGACAGGGTTATTCATTAGTTGTTATCTCAAGGATGAGACAAGGTTTAAGTCTGGAGATGATGTTGACAGGGTTCTTCATCAAATTTTGGATAAGACACAGATATCAGGAAGAAGCAGCCAAATCTTAGAAGAAGTTGCAGAGCATTAGAGGAAGTCACGCATAAAAGGATGAAACCACGTATAAAAGGATGAAGCCACGGTACATTAGAAAATTTGTCAAATTCTAAGGAAAGCACACGATACACTATAGGGATCCACGGAAGCTGACACAAATCTAGAATAGAATAGAAGTTGACAGAGGCGCGAATCAAAATAAGTGACTCTTGGAATTTTGTATATTTATTGTAATTAATCCATTATATATGTGTGTGTGCCACGAGAAATGTATGTAAGCATCACCAGAATTTTATGAAAGAGAAGAAAGGATTTTTGTATGAGAATGAGATTAATGTAATGAATATCAAGCTATGAATGATAACTGATGTTTTGGAGCAAATTTTGTTATGCGCTTTTACATTATTTCTTTTCACAAGTCAAAGTAGTTTACTTTTCCCAAGTACATAAATAAAAATAGGTCAAGCTTCGTAAATCTCACACTTCTATCGAGGTTTAGGGTCAACATTTGGTGTCTGAGCCCAAGTTCTTGTTCTTAGCCAGATGTCAGTAAAATAATCACCACCAGGATATTGGAAACCTCCATTAACAAAAATTGAGGATTGGTGGGAAATTCAAATTTAGAAATTTGTTAAAGGAGAAGCCAAATGCCTGAAAGCATCATATAAAGCGGTAGAAGCAGAAGTTTTGGGAGAATAGTTTTCCTGAGGTGAAAATCAAAATTGAAAACAAAAATGAAAACTCACATTTTTTATTTTCAAGATCACCCCAAGGGTGCAATAAAAGAGAATATGCAGGAGTTTTCCTAAATTAGATGAAATGAAAATCCAAAACAAGATAAACATTTAAAAATATTAATTATCAGAAACTTCCAAGAAAATGATTAGAAACAAATAAAAAATGAGATGAAAATAGATTAGATTAAATCAGAATGCTGGAAAAGTACAAAAAATCATAAAAACATAGTCTTAGAACAATGACACATATACCGGTATCCTAGATCATGCATCAGGGTGGGATAGAGTTACATAATATGTTAGTGCATGCAAGTGAATGCGCTTGTGTAATAAGGAAGTTTTGAAAATAGATATCCAAAAAAATTTAATGTTAGCACATGAGTAGATGCTCTAGAGCATGCAAGGGAAAACATTTACATTACAAGTTATTTTTCTGTGAATAAAGAGTATGAAAAATGGGTTAACACTAGTGCATGAACAAATGCGCTAGCGTATGTAAGTGTTGATGCTAGTACATGCAACACTACGCTAGTGCACGTAACACTACAGTAGTATGTAAAGTGTTATGCTTGTGCACTTCACAAGTGATGCTAGCATGTATAGTAGCATATTAGCACATGCTTCTTGTAGGTGGTAAAAAAAATTTGGCAGTAGGTGATTTTGACTATTATTTAATAATATTTTTAAGTTGTTTCCACAAAATGCTCTCAGATTTGGAAATTTAGTCTACCATAAGACAAAGAAAACATAGATGAAGTTAGTCTAATAAAAAACAAACTAAAAATGAAATAAATTGTGTGTTATGTCCTACCGAGCATGTCAGAAATGTATACAACGAAAAATTCAAGCAAATGAAATTTTAACAAACATAGTACTTATAACCTTTCTCCAAGCTTTTAGATTGCAACCTTAATGATGAGATAGATGAAGTGAAAATAAACTTGTTGGATATCTTGAAATGGTTTGGTTTTGGATGCTCTAAATTAATCTCCAAATGAAGGAATAATGTTACGAGAAAGAAATGAACACAAGAGCATCCTTTTGGTATGCAGATATTAAATGGAAAATGAGAAGAGGTTTTTTGTAATTACACAAAGCTTCCAGGGTTTGTAAGAGGATTTTTGTGAAGGATATATCCTGTTATTAAAAATTGGAGGAGAAGGCATGGAGTGAATGAATGTTTTTAATTAGATAATGAATGCATTTTACTGAAATAGAATTTTAAATTGGTTATAGTAGTTTGAATGAATTCAATATCCATTAAGGGAAATAAATTTCTGTTTTTCTTCAATAAGGTGGTTGTACGTGCTTTTTTTCTACTTTGACCTTTGTAGGATTGTAGAAGTGGAGTGGAGTGTGATTATATTAAAAACTTTATTTCTATTTAAATAGATAATTAAATTAGCTAAGGTATGTGACTGGGTAATTAACTATTTAATTAAATAAATATATAATTAAATTAGCCAAAGGACATAGGAGTATAGTTTAAGAATTATTAGAATTATTTTAATTAATTCTAAAATATGTGAGAATGATAGAATTAATTTAATTAATTCTAAAGGAATTTGGATTAGCATATTATGCGTTGGATATGGATAATTAGGAATAACTAGAAATAGGTATGTATTTTTAGGGTGTCTACATTTTCCCCTCTTTAAAGTGTTATTTCTTCGTAATATTATATTAAATATAGTAGACACATGTGGATTAGTGAGTAGAAAAGAGGGAAGTTGGTGAAGCATTTAGATATTTTAGTGAGTGTGGATTCCCCCTCAAGCAGATGGGTCAAGCAGAAAAGTGGCTAACAACCACTTGATAGGAAGAAGGGAAAGGTAATATGAGTCATGGAGTAGAAGGATAATGGGAGGGAGTTTTTACTATAGCATGATCTTCCATTGATAGAGAAAAAGTTAAAAAAAATATTTTTTCATTGTTGCACAATATAGTTGTCAACGTCAATTACATAATAGAGTTGTTACAGGACATGCAAGAAATGTATATAAGGAAAAACTCAAACAAATGATAGAAACGAAACATAGTACTGCAAATATTTCTCCAAGCTCTTCTTGTAACCTCAATGATGAGATATTTGAAGTGAAAACACACTTGTTGGATATATTGAAGTGGTTTGGTTTTGGATGATCTAAATTAATCTCTAAATGAAGAAATAATTCTATGAGTAAGAAATGAACACAAGGAAAAACATTCGGTATGTAGATATCAAATGAAAAATGAGCATAAGTTTGTTGCAACTGCATAAATCTTCTAGGGATTGTAAGAGGATTTTTTTGAAGGATATGGCCTGTTATTTATTATTGAAGGAGAGGCCATGGAGTGGTTGAAGGTTTTTAATGAGATCATGAATGTATTTTCCTAAAATATCATTTGAAATTTCTTATGGTAGTTTGAATGAATTCAATATACATTGTAGGGTAATGAATTTCTATTTTTTATCCAATAAGATGGTTGTACATGCATTTTTGCTACTTCCACCGTTGTAGGATTCTAGAAGTAGAGTGGAGTGAGGTAGTTTAACTTGAGTGACTAGGATAAGTTCAGTGGAGTGTGAGTAGATTAAAAATTTTATATTTATTTAAATAACTACTTAAATTAGCTAAGGGATGTGAGTGGGTAATTAACTATTTAATAAAATTAGACAAAAGACATAGGAGTATAGTTTAGGAATGATTAGAATTAATTTAATCAATTCTAAAGGAATGTGGATTAGAATACTATGCATTGGATATGGATAACTATAAATAGCTAGAAAGAGGTATGTATTTTTAGGGTGTCTATAAAAGACTGACACTTTTGGGTTATGTAATATGTATTTTGATGGTTCAATAAGTAGGAACAGAGTTGGGGAAGGTGTAGTTCTTATCTACCCAATGGATGAAAAACTCTTCTTCACTCATAGAATACAACTTGCATGCTGAAGGAATGTGGTGAAATATGAGGTGTTGGTTTTTGGTCTGTTGATTGTGAAAAATACCCAAATTAAAGCTCTGTAAATATTTAGGGACACTAAATTGGTCATTCACCAAGTCAAAGGCAAATGTGTGACCAATTTTTTTTTTTGACAGGTTATAGGCATGAAGTATGGGATCTCTTAGAAACTTTTCAAGTTTTCAACCTTCAGGTAGTGCCACAAAACCATAATAAGAAAGCATATCGAATGAAATTTTTTGGCTCTTTGTTTTCTCTCGTGGAGGACCTTCTTCAAGGAAAAACATATGTCAGAATTATTGGAAGGCCATATATTATGGACAACAATTTCAATCGACAAGTTTTTGAGAATGATGAGAAAATAGTCTAATTTATACAAAATGAGGGTGATTTATTTTCTAGTTTGTGATCTTGTTTACAAGAGAGTTATGGTGATCAAATCATTTAGCTGTGGAAAAACAAACTACCTAAAGTATTGGTTACTCTCGAGAATATCTTCAATCATGATGATGAGATCAAATTTCTGAACAAAAGCATATCCTTGGGTTAGGAAGATTGCAATCCGGTCTTCATTGCATAAGGTAAGGAGCTTATGCTTAGAAGGGTGTGTGATAAAAATTAAGAAAAATATTTTATTTCCTTGTGTCAAAGATTTCACGATGTTATGAATACATTATATTTTTTTACCCCAACATTTCTAAACATGCCATTGATATTGATTCCACGAATAAGCTATTCAGATAAAAAACAAAGCCTTGTTAAACCCAGGATCAAGCCTTTAATGAGGAATGAGTTATCTCAACTAATGCAGTCAAAAATCATGTTCATTATCAAGTATTCCTCCTAGGTGGAAAATTTGGTCCCTATTCAGAACAAGAAAAAAGAAAAAAGTTATGGTGTGGAATTTAGGGATTTGAACAATTCCTTCTTAAAGAATCACCATCCTCTGTCCTCCATAGAACAAATCCATCAAATAGTTGAGGGTTCTAAAATATTATGTATGCTTGATGGTTACTCAGGATTCAATCAGATTAATGTAAGGGGGAGGATCAATTAAAAAACTACATTCAAAACCAAATGGGGAATGTATGAATATAATAAATTTCCTTTTGGTTTATCAAATGAAGGTGCCACTTTTATAAGGGAAATAACAATTACTTTCCATAGAATCATCAATCAGTTCATCCTTGTCTATTTGGATGATATCAAAATTTTCTCAAAGTAGGGAAAACATCACATGAAACATTTAGAGAAAGTTTTCATGAGATGTAGAGAATTCAAAGTGTCCTTAAATCCCAAGAAATACTCTTTTGCAGCTCCATAGGGTAAATTATTGGGTCATGTTGTTTCAAATGATGGAATTGCAATTGACCCAAAAAGATTCTTTTTCATTCTTTCTCTTTCTTTTCCAACTCACAAGAATGCCTTTCAGTCCTTTCTAGGTAGGCTTAATTTCATTAGGAAGTTCTTTCCTAACATTAGAGCATTAATGAGGCCCATCACATTAATGTGTAGGAAGGCCATACCTTTCAAATGAACTGCGGAAGGATAAGAAAGATTCACCAAGATCAAAGTCATGATTTCTCAAGTGCCAACACTCATCAACCTATATTTTGAAAAGGACTTCATCCTTTATGTTTATGGTAATTTTCTTAGTGTATTTGTGGTCCTCACTTAGAAAAATAATGAATACTTAGAGCATCATGTGGCCTTTTTCAACCAAACATTGAAAGATTTCGAGCTCAAGTAAAGTCATTTAGAAAATCAAGTTTTTTCCATCTTGTGGGCTCTCAAAAAACTTAATCCCATGTTAGCCGCCAACCATATAAAATTTTTAGTCTCACATCCTATTGTGAGAGACTTCATCATTGGAGCAGAAATCATTTACAAAATGTCTATATGGGTGATTAAAATCATGGAGTTTGACGTGACCATAATGGCCACAAAGTTGGTAAGAGGTAGAGCACTATGTGAACAACTTTCTATAGATGCTTATCATATTCAAGATTTTTTTTCTTCATGGAGGAAGAGAAAGAGAAAGAAATGAAGGATCCACAAGACTTAGGGGGAAATCAAAATAAAAATATTTGGAATTATAAAAATCCACAGGATGATGGAAATACACACAACCTAGAAGACATGTGGAACATTACGGTTCCATGTAATGTAGAGTTTCCACAAGAAAAAGGAGGTCAACCTAGCCGCAACACTTCGATTTATGATATGAAAACATTTCTATCAACTGATGAATATCCTCCTAATTTGATAAAATATAAGAGAATGAGTTTTATGTTAGTGTCTGTTCTTTATGTATTAATTGGGAAGATTATCTTCAAAATAAATATGGATGGTGTCCTACTACGGTGTATTTAAGCAGAACAAATATATAAAATCTTGAAAGAATTCCATGATGGTTTCTCTAGTGGACATTTCTCATCCATGGACACAATAATAAAAATTATTATAGTAGGATAGTTCTGGCCTACATTGTTCAGGGGTGCACATCAATGGGTCATAAAGTGTAAAGAATGTGCCTTCTTCATTGGTAAGAAAAAAAATGTGGTCCTTCCCCTTCATCCTATTCAGATGGATAAACCCTTAATGAGGACTTGATTTTATAGGTGTGTTTAATACTTTATCAAGTATGGGTCATAAATGGGTTGTGAAAGCAACTGACTACTTTACCAGGTGGACAAAAACCATACCACTCGAGGAGGCTACTGAATCAGTCATCCCCGATTTCCTAGAAGACATTGTAACAAGGATTGGGGTTCCCCAAACCATCATTTATGATAATGATAAAACCTTATTGGATTCTAAAATTTATGATTGGGCTCTCAAACATGGCTTTTATTTGAATACTTCCTCCAAATACTACGCACAGGGTAATGGATTGGTGGAATCCACCAACAAGAACCTGATAAGGAGCATGAAGAGGAATATGGAAATAAATCAAATGTAATAGCATTCCAAGGTAAAAAAATGTAATTTGGGTGGATCGAATCACTAGGAAAAGAGAAATGGGTAATTCCCCATTTGTGCATGTATATGGAAGAGAAGTGTTGTCATGCAAATGTGCAAGAGGGAAATTGACAATTTCTAAGCATGACAACGATACCCCGGTGCCAAAATTTTTATGTTTTATCCTTTTGAGGCACCTTGGGTCTACACAGTTAGTCCGATGACCTTACAAATGATGTTAACTCAATTCCCTTGGTGATTTAGGAAAGTAAAGTCAACCTCCCTACATGTTTTTAGGAGTTCTTGAAAAATGCAAATTTTGGATAGTTTTGGAAAGGGCTATCACTAGCCTTCCTAGAACTAGAACAACCCCCTAGAGTGGAACAAAGAAGAAAAACAAGAAATGGATGTGAATTGAATGCATAGGAACATCATGGAGGTGATTCAGAAAGATTCAGAAATGATTTTGAAGATTTGGGGTAGTTTCACCAAAATTAGGGTTCACAGGCATAAGCAGTTCACATGATCAAAAGAGTTGCTGAACTTTGGGAGGTGATTTTGGGAGCTTCATATGGAGTTAGGATAGAAAAAAACATCTTCAAAAATGTTCCAAGACCTAAAATATGGTGAAATCATAGTTTTTGCAACACATTAGTGCAATATTTTTGCAGACAGGATTTTTCATGCATAGGTAAGGGACCAGATCAAAACTCTAATTTTTCAGGCCTCAAATGGAGGAATAAATACCTAAGGCACCCACCATTGGATTTACAAGGAAATTTTTATTCATGATAATATAACATTTTATCAAAAAATTCCATTGGGAGCTCAAGTTATTGCTATTTCAAGTTGCCCTCTAGGAGCGAGTTCTGGAGTTAGTCAAATTTGATGAGGACACGTGTCAGCTCCAGGAGCTTGGTGCATTTTCATGTATTTTATGTCCCTCAAGAAAATGTGCATGAGGGACATAAAAATTCTCCCAGCCCCTATGATCCATTTGGTCACCCATATGATGTCTCAGACCGCTAGTTCAACTCCCAGGTACTTGCCAAGCTCATTCCCTTGTTCGCTCAGATCGTGAGAAGTGGCGGCTTCTGGTGCACCGTGAAATTTTATGACCCTCATGTCCTTTTTTTCTAGGAGAAATTAGGGACATAAAAATTAACCCATCCCCAAGATGTCTTTTGGTCAACCATATGACCCTTTCTAGTTTAATTTATTAGCCCTTGGGAGCTAGTGGAGCTAAACGGACAACCGTTGGATCGTTGCCAAGTGTCAAGCTAAGGCGCACTATGAAATTTGATGACCCTCATGTCAATTTATGATGGAGGACATGAGGGACATAAAAATTTACCCATCCTAAGGAATGGCTCCTGGTCCCTCATATGACCTCTTTCCAGCCCCCAGGTGCTTCAAAGTTACTTTTTGGCCTAAACCCTCAACCGTCAGATTATCGCCATGTGTCGTGACTAGGTGCCATGTGCGAATTGATGTCCCTCTCATCCTTTAATTTTAAAGGGAAATGAGGGAAATTAAAATGTGCCTCAATCCCTACTTTGTAATTTTTGAATTTTTTTAAAATCCTCCTACCGCTTTTTCTCTCGCTTATAACTTCTAACCTTTTCACAGCTTAACACTACCATTGCTCTGTAACTTGCTCTTACCTGTGTACTATTCACCATTTTTATACCTTGTACAAGCTCTACCACAGTGAAAATATCATCAAATCCACAATAGCATGTAGGTTTTAGAGAGGAGGTTGATCATAAGAGCTTGAAGAATGAAGAACGACGGGGAAAAACATCTGAAGACTCTCATGGCCATTAAACGAAAATTCCAACATATCTAGCAAACCAGTGCACATATCGAGATGAAATTTTTTTGTGTTTGTAATTTTTAGAGACCATTAAAACCATCATAATATATCTTCCATCCACAGAAAGGAGTTTTTGTAGCGAAGAAGTCTCTTTCTTAGCACAACGAAGAAAAAAGATCGATTTCCCATCAAACTGACAATCGGATCGAAGAGATATTTCACCGGAAGCACATGAAGTAAAATCCCATATCAAAAACATGATTTTAATCATGAATAGAAGAGAAAACCAGACCTGAAATTTTTGACGTCCATCAATGGCTACAGTGTTTAGAAGTGCTACCAGGTCAAAAAAATTGAAGTTTTAAAATCTCCCAAACTATTGATTGGGTAGGTCCAAGATTTCAGAGGGACCATATTGGTCAAAAAACTTTATTCTACATCAATCCGACGTCCAGAATCCAAATTTCTAAAAATAATAGTTTTTCCACATAGAGAACTATCATTTCAGGAAAGTCATCAATTAAAGAAACTGTGAAAAAGGCATTGACAACAGAAGAAGTGTTGCAGTGGAAAATTCATCAAAAATCACCCTAGTCCAAAATTGACACTTACTAAAAATAGTAATTGATCCCACGATCCCCTGCCAAAAAGAGAAAATTGAACCAAAAGGTGAGAGAAAAGCAGGAAGAAAAGGAAATTTGAGTTGTAACATCCAGCTAAGGTTCAAGGCAGTTGATTTTTCACACTTACTAAAAATAGTAAGTTTATTTTTCTAAAGAAAACATGAAGTATAAGTGAACAGAACATAAACTGGCACAACCTTTCACTTGTGAGTATAAGATCGAATACAATGATGTCTCATACATGTACCTAAATGACCCAAGGGCTCACATGACAGCCAAGGAACAAGGGAATATCGAGGATTAGGTATTCACAAGTGGATTTTTCATGTCAGAAGGACACCCCGTGTCTATGAAAATCCTTGATTTGGTCTTAGCTTGTTCGCACCACTATGAACTAGAAACAAAAAAAAATCAAGATGACAACGAAACAAAAATGGAGTTCATCAATCCCAGAACTATCTCACTTTCTCTACAAATCCCAACATCACCTAGCATGGTCATGATCTCAAAGGATAGGGCCTTGCATGACGTGGAAATTATGTATGCATATGTATAAGGGGTTGCACCTAGATCATGGATAAAGATAGGAAAGATCAAGAATTCCCAAGACCCTTTTGAGGTGTGAGTTTTGTGAGGGGTATTCTGATGCAATAACAATCCTCAACAGGGTGATGGGAGAAGAAAACACAAGATGCTTTTAGGAGTGGATGGGCATGTTCATATTGACTGTGACTAAAGGAAAGAAGAGAATTAATTGGGTTAAGATCAACAGTGAGAATCTGCATCTTCAACTGCTCCAAGTACCCACGAAAAAGAAGTTCCACATGACTTCTTACTTGGTGTATTTTCTTGACAGCTTGAGATCATTCAAATGATTGGATCTCATGAAAAAAATTGTTTCCAAGGTGCCCACACAAGAGAAAATTCCAAAGTTGGTGATGGAGGAAAGCCACAGGAACTTATCTTGCGTGAATGATGCATTTATGATGCATGTGGTTTAAAACTTGGAAGGTGATTTGGAGGCCAAGACGTCACCATAAATGGTGTCCCTGATCAAGAAGTATAGCTCGTACTTCATCCAATTCTCAACCTTCTTCTACCTACGAGTTGTCATCTTTGACCAAACTTCGCTAAGGTTGCCAAAGTAACTTAGCAATCAAATTATAATATTCGAGCTATGCAGGAAGATCATTCAGGTGAACAATAGACTTAGGAGCAGGAAGAAGAATCTGATCTCATTTCCCATCTCTCTCAGAGTATTCACATGCAAGAATTAAAATGATGCATTGTATCTGGTGGATTCCTTTTCTCATTTGAATTTTCAGTCCTACACTATCAGGCCTAATTTCAACATCCGAGATGATCCCAAATCTTTCCATGTTATGCACTTGCGACATGAGCAACAAATCAAGGACTATTGGGCCAATTCTACTGATGAATTTGAAGTGCAAGAAAAATGCCATATGAAGATGACAGTAAATGAATGAATAAATTCAAGTTCTCTTAGTACAAAGACATCTTGTAGGATGATGGGATAGAGATGTATGATCTTGAGTACATGGAAGTCAAAATATATCCATTTCCTCAAGGCAACTGGTACACTCATGAATTAGGGGATATAAAGGAGTGGAATGAGAAGGTGATGAAGAGAATGAGGAATTTTTTTCTGAAGAATAGAACCATGATCATCCAATCACGAGGTGCATCCATAGGTTAGAAACAAGCCTCTCATTAGTCATCATTAAGAGTCATGGAAGTTTCCTCAAGTTTAAGACATCCTGGAGCAAGTTCTAAACAAATATCTATAGAATTGGAGACTTCTTCTCACGAAATGTCACCAAAGAAATCTAGGGTAGAGGAAGGCTCAATTGCAACAATGCAAGAAGAAGATACAGTGACAGAAGCACAAGCAGAGGAAGAGCATGTAGTTCAAGACCGCGTCTTTGAACCACCATAGGAGGCATCACCTCTTGTTAACACCAATGTCTCTCCCATCAAATATGTGCCTTCTCTTCTAGAATAGGGAATGGTTAATGTACGTATCATAGAATCTAACTCCGATGAGATGTTTCCTTGGATGCATGAAACAATTGCTTTGGATACCCACACTATTCAACAAGTAGCAACCCCTAACTTATCAACAATTGCCTCACTGGCTAAAGGATACAAAAGGAAGTTCACACACACGGCCTCACGGTTCTATAGTTGGGAAATAAGTAATCAGTATATCAAGTTAGCCATGCCAAAGGTGATTAATCCAATGGATGAGATATTATTGGGTGACTATGAGATGAGCACAATCCAAATGGGACCGACAAATCATTAAGGGGATTTGCACATGTATTAATAATCTTCTACTCACATGGTGGTAAGGTATAAAGAATATAAGAAGAAGGTTGATGAACTAAAGGAACAAGTGTAAACTCTGTCATCCTACGTACAACATCTAGTTGAGCCAAATGCTATGACCATCTCCATTTAATAAGTTGCACCCATCAGTAGCTTTAATCCAGAATCTATCAAGAGCACACACGAGTTCACAATGCATGGCTGAGTGAATAATGAATAGATCAATTAAATTTAAAAAAATAGGAATTCAGTGCTCCAAGAGGTAGTCAAACTCTTCACCAACATGTGTGCGATAGAAAACTAGATGTAGACACTCAAAGAATACTTGGAGAAATAAAGGTACTACTGAGATCCTCTAGGTCTAGTAGTGAATGAAATGAGAAACACTCATCATCAGGATTTGATCAACAAGAATATTTTTTAAACTCTTTCAGAAGACTTGTCACATGTATGGGTGAGGTCTTTACAAATAATATTTGAAGAATTCAATCGCTCCATCGTTGAACTAGAGGAAAAATATGGCCAAGTGTACAAGTTTCAAGATAGTATAAATCATCAAATTAAAAAACTTGGAGTACCTACAATAGGAGAAGACACAACTACTAATGAGCTACTTGGTCCATTTAAGGAACATGTCAAGAAAAGGGAAAACAACCCATTGTCCTTCACTAAGGACACCCTGGAGTTCCTCTTAGAGATTCAGGATGTCATTGCACTTATTGCAGAGAAACAATAGTGCATCTGATGGATGGACACAGACCCTAAGCAGTATTTTAATTCCTCATGCTGACAAAGTGGAACCTGCAACAACTCATTTCTGTAAGGAATTTGAAGAGAAAGAGATCTTCTTAGGAGTGTGAGATGGAAACTAGTCAGGGAGTGAGATAAAATCTATTATAGTGGCTCATTCTTCTACATAATGCTTCTTCCTCCTTCCTTCTTCTTCTCCATCCTCTTTCTCTCTCTTCTCTTCTCACCCAACACACTCTCTCTCTTCAATGTTATAATTCTACATTAGGGTTTGCACTTTTTGATATATGTTTAAGTGACTTTCAAAACATAATGTAAACTTATCAATAGTGCAAAGATATCAATAGTGCTTATGATGGATGGACACAGACCTTGAGCAGTATTTTTATTCCTTATGCTAACAAAGTGGAACCTACAGCAGCTCATTTCAACAAGGAATTTGAAGAGAAATAGATCTTCTTAGAAGTGTGAGATGGAAACTAGTCAGGGAGTGAGATCAAATCTACTATAGTGGCTCATTCTTCTGCATAATGCTTCTTCCTCCTTCCTTCTTCTTCTCCATCCTCTTTCTCTCTCTTCTCTTCTCACCCAACACACTCTCTCTCTTCAATGTTATAATTCTACATTAGGGTTTGCACTTTTTGATATATTTTTAAGTGACTTTCAAAACATAATGTAAACTTTAAGTCACCTTGTTTTTATAAAAGGGACTTAAATATTTTAATTGGAATATGAACAGTCTAAAGTCAGAATATGGTATTCGAAAATTCACCAAGAAGATGAAGAGTTATCTTCTCTTCTATAAATTGTAGTAAGCTCGTCATTTGAGGGCCTTCTTAGATCTTCATATAATTTTGAGCTGTTTTTTGTGAATTCATGAGAGATATATTCTTGTGAAGAGAACAAAGAGATAGAAAAATTCTTCCATTTCCCTTATTCTAAAATGTCTCCCATTTATATGTTATTCACAATTTTTTCTGAGCATCAATACAAGAAGAAGGAATTTTATACTTTTTTGACTAAGGAGTTTAGAGATTCTTTGTGCTCAGTAAATTATATTTGGTCTTGTTGTTGTTATGTAGATTTATTTCTTCTTAATTTCAGTGCATGTGATGTAATTTCTAACTGGTGTATGCAAGTCTTTGATTTTCTACTTGCAACATTAGTTTCTCTTTTCTATCTTTCTCACTCCCTTTCCTGCTCTCCTAGAAAATTCTTCCTTTACAAAAAATTGTAATCTTTTTCCATAAGGTCAGCAGAGTGCCCTTATTGGATCCCCGATCAAAAGGATAGCCCAGAAAACCACCATTTTACTCACACATACATTTATGACACCTGCACTAGTTAAGTAGAGGTACTTAGACTCCCAAAGCATTGGCAAGATATCCACCAATTTTTCCTTGACAAATTTTCTTGCCAATAAGAACCTAGTCTCCCATTTTCACTTAAGTTAAATTCATGGGAGTTGGATCAATAGCTAGAATACGAGGGTGCAAATCAAAGATAAATTAGAATGGTGTAACTGATTGAATTTGAAGAATTGAGACAATCTGACATGATTAAGCTATAAGAGCATCATAGGTCAACCAAACAATGGTTTAACAAGAAAGATAAGTTTAAGGATTTCAAAGCAGGTGATCTAGTTCTCAAATGGGATGTAAAAAGAGATAAAATGGGTGGAACACTAAGTTTGACGTAGTTTGGGGTGGGACATAAATCATCACTTCTTGCAAAGAAACCAACTCTTTTGGTTTTTCCAACCTCGATGGAGAAATATTTACAAATCCCAGTCAATGGGATTTAAGTCAAACATTCTCATTGAGTTGTTCCATTACATCTTATAAATACTTGTGTTTGTGTGTTGTTGGAGGTTACCTCCTTTTTGTTCTGTGTTGATCACTAATTGAGTGCATTTTCCTCAGTCCTTGTGGTGATCATCTTATTTGTAATAAATTTGGTACACTCTCTGCATGTTTCACTTGATGCATGTATGATATTCCCTTTTGTACATATGTTTTGGAAGCCCCTTGCATTCATATGCGGGTATTTGGAGAAATTTCAAATCATTTGAAAATTTATTATGAATCCAAGAGATGGATTTTAAAAGTTGAGATTAGTTTTCAAGATTATTCTTGACTCCATACCCAATATATGCATCAAGGCTACTAGTCTCTATCATCTAACAAGCATGTATCCCCTGGAGGTCAACAAAATGTTGTCTAAAATTATACCCCATATAACTTTAAACAACTCATCAAACATGGAATCAACCATATTTAGCTTAGGAAAAGTCATGGGACACTGATTTAGTATTCTATGGAATGTAGGAACCAAGTGTTTTGTGTGTTATCCTAACCCATAGAACAAAGGAATGAGCAGGTTGTGAGTTAGGAGTAAAATGGAAAATTTAGTGTCTCACGAAGTCCTTTAGATCTTCACGACACTAAGGAAATTATTACTCTTAGGTGAAAGGAAAGTTAGAGCTCTATGGGATCACTTACTCACGTAGAAATTAGAAATCGGCTAAAGACATAATCCGCGAAGTGGGGAAACAAGGGAAGTAGTAAGAGCTTCAAAATTTGGGAAAATGGTGTTTTGGAGAGTTGGTTAATTCCTTGAAATAAAGGATGGGTTCCACTTAGGAGAAAAAATGATGCATAGAAAAAATGTTTGAGTCACGTGACAAAAGATAAATAATTACGAGTGACTAAGTTTGAAATCCACATAACACTAACTTATTGTTTTATGAGTTTTCTAATATTGAAGTGTTCCATGGACCTCAAAATCTATTGAATAAGGAAAGGTTCATCAGGTCAAATTCTGTATAAGGTCTCAAAGTCACACCTATTCCTAAACTAAAGGACCAACCACCCCAACCACAAAAATTTAATGAAGTATGGTGTCTTTCTACATGGTCTAATGGTGTGCAATATAATCAAGGTATCATACTATGGTTTTTGTCTCTCCTCTAATGGCACCCATTTCTATACTAAAAGTTAACTCTGCAAAGAATCATGATGCCTATGCTTTTCGAACATGATTTCAATATATCTGTACTTCAGTGTGGTTTTCCTTTCTTCTTTCTTCTCTTTCTCTTCTCCCTCCCATAAATGGTATAAATGTAAGTGCTTGCACACATTGTAATGGTTATTCTCCCATTTTCTTCCTTAGCAATTTTCGGTCTCTTATTTGTAATCTCAAAATTTTATGCAGTTTGCCTTTATAACTCATAAAAGCATATTTTCTTGCCTCAAATCTATATGTAAACTGTAAAGGATCGATTAATGCAAGTGTAGTTTCTCTCTATCCTTCAAATACTCTATATTTTGAATGAATATCTCTTCCCTCTTGCATATTTTATATTCTTTTTCCTTCTTACATTGAAACTACGTGTATATCCATGATCTTCCTCTCTCAAAACTTGCATTTTTGTCACTTGGAGTGGGGGGATTTCCAGCTTATTTCTATTTCTATCATCACCCCTTTTAGCATAATTTTTTTAATTTCTTGGAAATATTAGTGTAGGATTAGTTGTAGGAGTATTATTAATATTATATTAGATTGTGTTCTGTGGGTTTTCCCAATCCACGGAATAGAGGAAGTGGGCCTTTTCTAGAGGTCTATCTCAAGTTGCAAGTCCAAAAATTGGAGACACTCCCATGCTTCCTCAATATTATGAATCCTCCATGATTTAAAGAAGGGTACAATTTAGAGATCTAATAGAACCTTGTATTTTTTAATTGTATCTAAAGTAATCAATTATTGATCCAATATATGTTCATCAATGGATTTAAGCGTCTCCCAGTGAATGGAATAATGTTTATAAAGTGGTGTATTTATCCCCAACTATAATAATTCCAAAATTATGGCCCGATTGCTACAAATAGAGTTAGGCTAAATATTTATTGAAACCCCTGTAAAGTTGAAAAGGTAACAAGGTCTTATTTCCCCTACCATACATTTTATGGGTATAGATTGTATGTTGCGATTTTGGAGGAAAATATGTATCAATTTTCCCCTAGTTTAGATCATTTGAGGGTAAAATTTGCAATATTGGTTAGAATTTGGAATTTTTCCCATGATTGAATTTTGTTGAGTATTAATATTTGGTTGAATTGGTGATATTAAATTTTAAAATTTTGTTACTTACTCAATTGAATTGGAAGGGTAGACATGTATGAATACATATATATTTTCCCACCTTTAAGAGAGGGTGAGATGTGAAGGATAAAACAACTGATTCAAAAGGAGAGATAAAGTAATTGAAGGGTGTAAATTTTTTTGTAATATAATTGGGAGTATAAATAGTATTGGTTAAGTATTGAGTGTTCCTGATAAAATAATTGAAAGAGTGGAGATAGGTGTAGAATGGATGAATTAATGCAATAGATGCTGAGAACATGATCCTAACTCTGCAGATGGCATTAAAAAGTGATGAGATTGTCTCAAGATATAGTCCATAAGGTGTGAGTGTATTAGTTGGTGAATAGGTTACTATAAATAGTATATTTATATAAGGACCTTGGATTTGATAAATATAATAAATATTAAAAGGTGAATAGTAATTAAATTTGATACTATTGGACATTATGTTAGAGAGCTCCGAGTTGCAAAAATATCACATACAAGAGATGTGATGTTGACTAGGTTAGAGAGATATCTAGAGGCCATTCAGATTTCGATAACTGATGAGCTCGTATGTAGCATGTTTTGATACAAATATATGTAGAAAATCAGTCTTTATATTGAATTTTGTGAATTATGTGTTTTGTGAATATTTGTACATTCTAGGCCAAGACAGGGAATTAGAGTTTTTTTCTGTCCTAGTGAGGATACCATACAATATGGTCATGTGGATCGTATGGTTTGGTCCCTGAGACTATATTCTTGTTTTTTGAATTTTGCATAATTTTTATGATCCCTATTGGACTAAAACATGTTTAGTTGGCTTCTTTTTTATGATGTGTATTTGGAGGCACTTGTTTGAGAGTTTTTTGGGGGTTTCCATATGACTACACTAACGTCACTGGGCCTAGATGAATTAGGATGGCATATTTTGGATAGAGAAAGCCTATGACATGTGGTGAGGTTGGGGAAGTTTCCCCCTTAATATGCATATTCTTACAATGTTGTGTGAGAGATTATATATGGATAATTATACATTCTAGCTCTTAATAAGGGATTTGATGGTGACTATATAGGATGTGTATCAAAATCTATTATTATGTATAGTGTGACAAATATTTCGGGTGCTACCAATGGATGTGCAATATAAAATGAAGGAGGCTAGGATATTTTGGGTGGGTGGCTGAGGTAGGGTAAACTCTACTATATAATTGAATGATATTGTTAAAACTAAATTTCTAGGTGTGTGCAAGTTTATAATAGTAGTATTGGAATCCTTTGTGGCAATGGATGGTGGTGTGGTTATCATATCCCACCGTATGGTATAGATTTTTCATCAGATAGAGGAGGAAGGTATGAGATATACCCAGGTCCTATGTATGTTATCCCACCCGTACATGGATTTATACAAATTTACACATGAGGGCTACATGAGAGGAATATAAGGTGTCAAATTATTAAATATATGGGCATATGGGCATATAACAGTGTTGAGACCCCTTAGTGGACCTTGTGTTGATTGAGCATAACAAGATATTTTTGTAGCAAGGTGGAGATGGTGTGGATGCTGTGGGTATGATACTTTGACTTACGTATCATTGTTAGATAGGATGAGCCTAGGGGTAGTTATATGGAGACCTTATAAAGACTATGGGAGACATGTTGAGGATGAGATAGAGCTACGATATATACAGTCATAGATGTTATTAGAGGATAGATACACTAGATAAGTAGAGTTATTTCAGTATAAGAGAGTGATATTATAGTTTGGTATCATGCAGGAGGTATCCTTGACCCTTACATTTGGTGATGGTCACTACATGCAGTGAGGATGGTAGGGGCTAGGCTAGGGATGGCAACAACATAATTACTACCACCACCAATACATGAGGTAAATCCCACTATAGTCCATATTCAGGGAGATGATGTAGATTGTACTCCCACATACACATAATGGTGGGAAGAACATCAATGTGTGCTTCTATTTCCTATCATATTTAATGGTGTACGTGGGCCACCAGGTAGTCTCGCAATAGGTAGAAGAGTGGGTGGAGAGGATATTACCCTCAGAAATGATGTCACAGTGGCCACAATATCATAATGTAAGTATTGAATAATAGTCTTGTGTTGTTTATATACTGAGTAAATGTGAATATAGATAAGGTTATGATGATGTGCTAATATTGGGTTTGTATGAAAAATTATAGGTGGTGTTTATTTGATGATGATTATATATGTTGTAGTGTGCATGTTGACTTTAAATGTTTCATTAGATGTTCTTATGGGTGGTGGCATGTTATAACATGTGGATGAAATTATAGTTGATAATGCCTATATATTATCAGGGAAGGAATTAACCTCTTGTGTGGTGGTACGGGATGAGAGGGATGAGGTGAGGAACAAGATAGTGAGCATGAGAGAGGATATAAGAGGAGGTGGCCTAGAACATGATATTTTTTCATAGTATGTGGAGCTACAAATGTATCCCACTAATCTTACAGTGGAGGTTGATATACTTGGATCATATTTAATTTTGAAAACAATAAAATAATATACATAAAATTTTATAAATACAGGATTACCATTTCATTTATCAAGAATATGTTTTATAATGTTTGAACTCCTACAAAGGTAGATTCAAAATTCATCTTCAGTTGTATCACCCAGTATCTCTCTCATCCCTCATATTTCTCCAGCAATCCCCAACATATCCCACACTCCTAAATAGATAAATGAGTTGTTATTACAACTCATTCACATACACTAACTATATTATTAATATGAGTAATATTAACTCGTTATTAATAATATACACAATATACTAACCCATATTATAATGTGAGCACTAATTTAAATGTTATTCTTAACAGAGGAAACATTGTTTTGGTCTCAATTACACAATTATTGAGCTTAATCATAGAGGTAAAGATCTAGTGGTGAATCCTCACATTTTTAATATCCCATGGTGATATGTACTATTAGTAGCGAGGATGATTGAGGGAGTTGTCCCAAATTGTATTAAAAATATTTGTTGTATATATATAAATATGATCATTTTCATTTTCTTATCATGTGTATAAATGACTTATGTTATTGATTCTTGATGATATGATATGTAGTATTTAATTGTAATGATGAGAATGTTTAATGTTTTGTTTTATATGTTGTATGTTAGAATAGATGATGAATGACTAGTGTAGTAGATGTGATGAGTTTTTTACTAGTTAGTTTTTTTTTTAATATTGGCAAATAGTTTTTTGAAAGGGACTATACCCTTGAATACAAAATAAGGCCTTTAAGCCGGAATAAGAGTGAGAAGCATAGCAGGACTAACCAAGTCCAAGTAGTACAATGAAATTCAACGTAGCCCAGAAACAGCTACACAAGCGAGACTTAACAGCAAAACAACAACAAAAAAATAGTAACCCGACAGCCAAGAAACAGTAAGAATAACAAAAGAGAGCAGTAGAAGCATGCAGGACTACTTCTTGGCTGCTTGATCAACACTAATCTTGACTTTTTTCCAAGCATGAAACATACCCAAAGCGGTCATGTGGGCAGCATCCGTCTTATCGAGCTCCTCGATGGTCCTTTTGCTCTCTTTTTCATTGCCCCAAAGTGCAGCCGGGACACCGCTGAGGTTGGAAACACTTTTGGCATGTCCCACGATGAACTCCTCAATGGCCCTAAAGGTAGCAATGTTGTAATCATGCCTAGTCTTAGCCTTCCCAAGGCGGGAGTCCAAGGAGGTCAGCTTTTTGTATATGTCTTCAATATGACTATTGTCAATGCTCCCTTCCCCCTCCATGCTTTTCTTACCTTTTTTCTTAGCTAGGTTTTTGACCTCATCCTTCAGCATTTTTATCTCAGCCTCTAAGGCCTCCAGTCTCTTAGAAGGGTTATCCATCCGTGCTTCCCAGGGACTGGCACTACTTATGTTCAGCAGGTCACGTGCAATGTCAAGATCAAGAGGCTCTTTCCCTGCTGCAAGAGTCTCAAGGTTGAGTCTCCTAGAAGCCCTGGTGAATGGACGTTTAGAGGAAGTTGCGAGGTGGGTGGCAGGAGGAGCAGCAGGAGGAATAGAAGGAGAATCATGTGCAGCCGGCATGGGGGTAGCAGCACCGGTGGCAGGGGCAGCGGCAAGGGCAACAAGGGAAGCAGGGGAAACAGGACTGGCAGTAGCAGAGCCCATCAAAGGGGGAGCCGGGCTAGGAGAGGAAGGAAGACCAGGGTACTTGAGAAGGCAGTATTTGTGAATTAGCAAAATAAGCCCTTGATGCAAGGGAACCGCCCGGGTATGCTTCTGGAACTCCAAAATGGAACGCTCAAGAGAGTTTAAAAGATAATGAGGGAAGCAAACCAATCTATTCCTACGGAAGTGGTTTAAAAAGATGAGATGCTTAGCTGGGACAGTAACAAACCTACCTTCTAAGGAGATGAAACGAATCATCATGCGAGTGACCTCATCAAACGGTGAAGGAATTGAGCTTACAAGCAGACCCGCTGTGCTAAATATAAGCTTCTCATCTTCCTCCAAAAATATTCTTTCTTTAGTTTCTTTGATAACCCTTTTGTTGAAGAAGCAGTACCCATCCAGGATGAGACCGGTCGCTTCAGCAATGAGCTCTTCATTGACAAGAATTTTCTGTCCCCCATAGTCGACAGTCCTCTCTTTCCATTCCTTAGCAAAGCGTACTGAAATACTTTGATCATTGTCCCTGACACCCTTTCAACAAAGCTGGTGAAGCCGCCTATGCTGAGAATGTCCAAGCCGTGTTTTGGGATATGTAGAGTAGGCACGATGGCTGGAAAGTAGTAAACAAAAGAGTGTTAAGTTTGGAGAATAAGGGGTCTTAGCTAAGCAGAAAAATAAAAAAAGATGTTTTTCTCCCTTGCCCCTCCTTTCAAAAAAAAAAAAAATCTCAGGGGCAGAAGAGAGGGAAATCGGCTAGAGTTCGGTCCACTGAGTGTAGTGGTTACAAGTCGCTGTAAGATGCGTTAGAGAAAAGTGAGTACAACCTAAACTGGGACAGGACTAGGGGAGCAAATGTTTGGCGGAAACCCTCGTAAGTAGAATGCAAGAGTCTTACAGCACGCTTAGACGCTGACTATATGTCGAAAAAAGGAAGTTCCTAATAGTGAAACCAAATCAGAGGGCACCACCCCCTAATCGGGCTTGATGACTGGCCGAGGTTGGAGGAAACAACGAAGGAGGAGATAAACTTCACGACCGGTGGCAACAAATGCGATTCGTGGCATGGTGGTGTGCAGGTTACAAAAATTCCAGAATGCCACTGAGCGTGAAGAACAGTTCATTTCTTACTGTTGAAGATCGCATAAGACTGGGAACTGTAGCCGTTGGTCTTCTCACGAACGGCTTGCGTAATTTGCTGAACTGAGCCTGCGGGAAGTCGCGTGTGAAAGCCCTTTCCCTGTCAACAATCACTTTGTATTTATCATCGGTTTTCGTGGAGTTTGGCATCCGGATATCAACGGCTGTTGTACCTCCCACGTGTGTGATTTTCAAATCAGGATGACTCCACTTGAAGTTTCTTAAATATATCTTGCTATTATTTGAAAAAGATATTATTTGCCTCGCCATATAGAATAAAGCAGCACTTGTGAAAGAATTGATGATTTTGATTTTCCTCCAAAGATTAAGGCTTATCTCTAGAGATTGCTTACTTGTGAAGATCCGCATGGATGCTGTTGTGAAGCTGATTAGGGATACTATCATTATCCCAGACATTAAAATTTATATTAATGCCATAATTGGCCAGTGCATCTGCCAGATTGTTGCCCTCCCTGTAGGTATGTATGATTCTGATACTATTGAAGGTGTGGCAAATGCTTATGGATTCAGAGATAAAGTCTTTAATACTCCAACTGGGAGATGAGGACTGATTAAGAAGCTTAATGATATTAAGAGAGTCCCCTTCAACAATAAGGTTCTGAATATTTTGAGCCCGTGCAACTCTCAAGCCCCAGAGAGCAGATAATGCTTCGGCAAAATGATTGGTTTGAATTCCCATTTTTCCTGCATAAGCAGCAATAAAATTACCTTTGTGGTCTCGTATTGTTCCTCCTCCAGCTGCTGTCCCAGGGTTTCCCTTAGAGGTGCCATCAAAGTTCAGCTTGTACCAATTAGAGTCAGGAGGATGCCATTTAATCAAAGATCTATCAACACTATTCCCAGGGTTGCTCCAATTTCCAATGTGCCAATTAGATAAAATGTGTTCTTCATTCTCAGGATAACACTTGTTCTTAGGAGGTTTAAATCTAGCCATGTCCTCTTTGATACCTTGAGAAATTTTGCCAATACTGATTTTATAATTCTGCTTCTTATTTCTAAAAATGATATTATTTCTGTCCTTCCAAATCCTCCAGATTATGTGTGGGATTGCTAATTTCCAGATTCTTTTGATAGCACAATGTCTGAATGGTGGGTTCCATTGATTCCATAGCTGATTAAGGTTCTTCGGCAACACCCAAAGAGCATCAAATTTAGAAAGAACAAAGCGCCAAATTCTATTGGCATAAGCACTATGTATGAACAGATGACTAATGTCTTCATAGTCATTCCTACAAAGGTGGCACCAATTAGGAATTATAAATCCTCTTCTCATCAAATTGTCAGTGGTGAGAATTCTACCTCTGATGGCCAGCCAAAGAAAAAATTTTATTTTGGGGGTTAACTCAGGCATCCAGATCTTGTTCCAGTTAAAGTCAGATTGGTTACTGTGAGAAATGTCAGATCTTGGGGTTAACTCTGATTGGTTTTTTACTAGTTAGTTGATGTAGCAAAGAAATGTGATTATTTGAGAGATGATTGATAATTCACACATGTAGTAGGGAAAAAGATAAATTTTATCCATTTTTATGGGTCATAATCCATGAGAAATATAGGAGAAAGAGTTCCTGAAAACATATGTGTAGAAAGAAAGGTGGGTGATCCACTCATACCAATGATGAATTGTAAAAAGTAACATATATACAGAGGACAATAAACTCTAAATAAATGTACAAAATTATCCAGATGAAAAGGAGGTGATGGATTATGTGAGGCTTGAGTGATGTAAAAGGAGATTTAAATGAATACGATATGCCTAATGATGGTGGAATAGTAGATGTAGAAACATTGTTAATATTGGGATATTGTAATATAAAGTGTTGCTCTTTCATGATACATTTAAGGTTATCCTTAGTAATATGTGGTGCATTTAGATATTGGTATGCAGTTGAATATGGATAAGGAATCCATAGAACCAAATTAGTAGTAGGACGATGATCATGGAAGGTTATAGATTCTAGTGAGTGATATCACAACGTTGGAGAATTTGATTTATTAGGATGTCATACATGAAAGGTGATTATACCCTCATCTTCAAGTAACTTGATCTTATCATGAAGTGTATAACAATGATTGTCCTAATTTCCATTGATATAATGGAAGTTACAAAAAAGTTGATTATGATTTTGTTGCAACTAATAAGGAGGGTGGTGCTCATTAGAAGGTAACCAAATCAAGAAATCCTCAATTATTGTGTACAAGATATCATGTGGTCTAGAAGAATGAGAAAATTATAAGGGCTACCTCTTAGAAGGAGGAGTGAACCATGGCAGATTTATACATGGAGGTGTAGTTAGGTGATATGTATCACTATGATGAAGGAACTTGACATTGTGTGTATGATGTGGGGAATAATGTGAAGCAATGCCAAAAATTTCAGTAGATGTAGCCTGATTATGCAAAGTGAGTGGAAGTGAAGGAGTGGTGGATGTTTCATGTGTGGTTGTATCATAGGGGAGATTAAGAAAATCCCTATTCTAAGTCAATGAATTAAAGACAAAGTGTAAAAAAATATTTATGTGTCATATAATAAATTTATTTTAGGAGGAAATATCAAGCCACGAAAAAAATATATTACATTTCTAAATCAATCGGATGATATATTAGATTATACATGCAAGATTTAAACCATATGATATAATGATTAACATATTCAATCTTTCCATGATGTAATTATGGAAAAATATCATATGTAACCTTAGGTCCATTATTAAAGATAATCCATCTAATAAATGTCTCTTCCATGTCAAGAAAAGTATGTATATACCCACAAGGAAAATCATTTAACCAGTCTTAAGGAACAACTAACCATTGGGATGTGAAGCAATTACTATCCTATAATCCTTGAGATGCATGTAAGGGTTACCCATTCGATCAAAGAGAGTAAAATTAGGCATGATAAAACCTTTTGGAAAGGTAGAATTCAATATTTTATTAGCACTGTGTACAATAGATTAAATTATGATCAAGACTAGCATAATTGGCCTTATATTCAAGGGTAAGGTTATGAACTTGATTTGGTAAGTCACCTAGAAAATGCATGAGACAAAATAATTCCTATGAAATAATAACATATACATTAAGAGGATCATTAATTTGTTGCACCTTTCCATTGTATGTATCCATGGGGACAATATTGGGTTGAAATTGAATCCTTATAAAAAAGAGATACAATGTCACTATTAATAGAAAGAGAGTAATTAGATTCAATCAGAGGAAAATCATATGCAACTTGATTAATAACAACAATAGTAGCACTAGGAATATGAAAATCATGAGTAGAAATGTGAGAATTATATACATTGCTAGAAGTGGTAAAAATTTAAAAAACTAGGGTCATGTTGTCTACAAAAACATGAGTTAGCTTAGGGATCATTGTCTTCAAGAAATATTTGATTAATTTTGTAAGACATAAATTAATTATAACTATCTACAGAATGAGAAAATACAGAGGAATGGAAACTACGTTTACACAAAATCTTACTGCAATCCATGGAAAAAGTGTACACATGAAGTCCAAGAAGATAAATAGATAAGTATTTCAAAATCTTAGGGATCCTATGATAGTTAGGGTTTGGTCGATGTCAGGTTAACTAAATGATATAACCTAAATGATTAATTCTTAGGAAGGTAGTAAGTGATTGAATATTATCCTAATCAAATAGTTTCCAAGGTGAATTACATAAATATTAGGATAATACATGAAACATGATAAATAAATGAAATGAAGCACTAACACATGAGAGGGAAAAGGATACATTGCTAATACTCTAATTTTTTTGTTGATCTAAGATGACCTCGTGACTGAAAATGGATGGAAATTATTTAACAGAGCCTCGCTACTGAAAATTTCATGCCTATGATTTGACAACCCAAAATAAACATCTAAAAGATCGATAAAAAAATTAGAAAAATTCAAATGTTAATTAGTACTTATACGTGATTTGGCCATTGTCATTACAAAACATCCAACTTCACTAAGGATGAAATGAACAAAATAAATTAAAATTAGTAGGTCAAAGTACTATTGTTTTCACGATTATGGATAGCTAAATGCTTTATGAACTGCACCACCAAAGGTGTAAAAAACTCATCTATGAGTTATCCAGCTTAATCGTTAACTACCTCATTTCATTTACCCATAATTTTCCAAATCCTTTATTTCATTAGGGGGAAATAAGCATGGACGCAAGGCACCATAGTCGTATTCATGCAATTTAAGATCATTATAAATATTCTTTTGATTATCATAAAGTATGCCAATATTTAACTAGGTGAAATAACATTAATAATCAATGGCTCCAAGATGATAATAAAAATTAGGTTATAAATCATAAGACATCAATTTAATGAACGGGTATGAATTTTAATTCATGCTATCACCTACCCATTAATGTTATCTATTTTCTAATCCAATTTCATTCACATTAATTAAAGTTCCAAGGGTTCTATTAGGTTTATTAAAGTGTTTAATCATTGTTATCTCCCCAAATACAAATTACTCACAGAATAATCTATAATTTATATGAACCATATGAGGTTGACCTATTAACCCTTTATCCCCAATTACAATCTAATTGTTAACCTTATACGATAAAATTAATAATGGTGTAATAATGTAATCATTGGTTTATGGTCACTAATCTGTGATCAAATAACTTTCTTTTGTCTTCCTCATGAAGGGGACACTTTAATAAAATTAAGAAGTTTCATTTAACTAAGTGTTAGGTTGGGTAATATTTGGCATGCATTCAAACCAAATGGACCCTGCCTTTGGCACCAATAAACTCAATTCAA